>JAAXCT010001395.1:0-181659 GCA_012490785.1 Eragrostis nindensis
GCATCACCGGCGACGCCAAGGACCGGCCTGGAGGTTGTCGGGCTACGGCGGTCGACTCGGTCTGCCTTGTCAGCTGCCTGCGCAGGAAGCTCGGCCACGCCGAGATCCTGCAGGTGGAGGAAGTGAAGGACAAGAAGCCGAGGAGAAGAACCGGAGGAGAAGAAGCGGAGGAGGCCAAGGGCGTCGTGCACCAGCATCCGTACGACTACTACTACTACTACCCAAACAGCTACTACCATCACCACCCGCCGCCGCCGCCGATGGTCGTGTGCGAGGAGCGAAGCAACTGCCCCATCATGTAAATTATTATTAGTTGAGACAGATAAGATCGATGTTGCAATCGACAACTTTTTTTTTTTTTGTAATCAGAGCTAGCTAATCGACTCGTGCAAATAAAGAGAAGGTTTCAATTGGTTTCCACTTCAGATTTATAAGAAAAGTTCAGTTTTTCATTTGTCATGTGCATCTCAGCCTGTCGAATGATTGTTTTTTGTTTTAACTGGTCAACGGGGGGACAAAGCACCCACCTGATTTTCCTTTATATAAAATAGGTGGGCTCAAAGGCCATGAGATTACAGCATGGTGGCACGGTAAGAGTTTACAATATCATCTTAAATAGTATCTACTAATTGGAGGCTCTTTTTAGGTCTCCACGTTAATCGGAAGAAAAGTCCTAAAAATTCTCAAAAAAAGCAAAACATCTGACCTTACAAATTAAAGTAAGACAAACAGCATCCTTTAGGTCTAACATGATCTAAATTACCCACCAATACCATTATGAAAAGTATGTCAAAAGTACCCTTCACACATATCTTTAAATTACCCATCATGCCATTATGAATCTAAAAAATAGCTCGAAAATAATAAAAAAGCCAAAAAATAGCCCTCAAACATATTTCTAATAAATTACAACATCATGCCATTACAAGTCCAAAAATAGTTAAATTTGAAATATCAAAAACTATCTTTCAAACATATTTATGTCTCTTTAATTAAGCTAATTTATATAATTAAAAGGAAAAAAAAGAACACCAAGCATCAGCAAGCAACGGATGCATCATCTCGTGGTAGTCGCCAGCGCCACAATCTTGCTTCTTCTCGCACGATCGGAGCAGCTGCTGCAGAGAGAAGGGTTCGGAGCAGAAGACGAAAGCATTCCTATGCTTCCAGATCATCCAGCAGCAGCAGAGTTGGAGGAAGCAATGATAGTGTTTCTGAGGAACTCTTCCTGGCCGGCCAATCTCCCATATGTTCTGCACACTGATATTGCTTGAGAGTTGAGCGCCAATGGCATCCCAGAAGGCCCTGGCGACTGGGCACTGGAGGTGGTCGGCCGTCTCTGGTGCGTCACAGCAGAGTTCGCAGGTGGCGTCATGCACAACAATTTTTTTTTTGTAAGAACAGGAGGGGCCAAAAAAGCCCCTACTGATTATATTATATTAAATTAGAAGAAGAAAGTTCAGTACATAAATAGAAAACGAAAAATGGAAGAACGAAAGAAACGAAAAGAACTAAACAAGTTGTGCTAGCCATTCTTTAATTTCTGGAAAGTACTTCCTTTTCGCTCTGTGCAATAACAGAGAGAACTCATGAGTAAATCTTACTTTGCATCCTTACACCGTTGGATCCACGCGTCATGCACAACATGTTTGGTGAGAAGCGTCGACCAGCTCTAGATGCGGCCCCTGCACCAGTAGCCAGCCCAAGAATTGGACTCGGGGCGGGGATCGGTTGTGCCAGACATAATACGCGTAGGGGCAGGAGTGATCGGTGCTAGCTACGAACATCTTGTAGATCGGCACTGCACGGAGCCTGTTGTCGTCGTCGATCAGCGGGCTGCAACGCTGGTCTGGAGTGTCGGCGAGCTGGATGTTGGCGAGCCAGGCAGTTGCAAGTTGGAGTTCAGTCTTCAGCCACGAGCGAGAGACGCGGGGTGAGGGTGTGGCCGCAGGCCGTCAGTGATCACCGTCCGCACCGACGAGCATGGCTGAAGAGCGCTGGCAGTTTGTCGGAGAGCCGGCCGTGTGGCAGCCAGGAGTCGTTCCAGAATGAGCAGGTGCGTCCGTCGCCAAGCTTCACTGTGGTCAGTTCTTGATAGGCTGGCTGAAGCGCCCGCATGGTTTCCCAGTGATCACCGTTGAGCTCACCTCTTCCATGCTGGCAATGTCGGCGTGCTCGGCCACCCACAAAGCTTCGCTGTCGAATGATTGTTTCTACGTGAATCTTGCATGTGTACACTGTGATTTGGGGTATCTTCCGCATGCGACAGACGATGATGATGAGTTGCATCGCAATCATCTGAACCTGTCAAAACTGCTGGCGTGATATGTTTAAGTACAAATAAACGTCAGTGTTTGACCTACGCTAAAGATCAGGGTGAGGGATCATGATGAATGAATCATTTGCATATTAGATTGATTGAAAATACACTATGACAGTTTGGAAACACTGAATTGACAGTTTCATACAAAAATTATTTCTGAAAAATGACCTTATTCCCTTCCGGTGAGTGTTTTCCTTCTGCATGAAAAATAGTTGTGTCCATAACAAACAAATACGCATCAGAAAATTTACAATACCACCGCAAAAAAAAAATACAATACCCGCAGATGTTCTCAGCAAATACGTCAACAGTTACACACGTTTCGTTCAAACTAGCATTTTGGCTTTACATTTGTATTATGTATACTTATGCCAGTACTTATATTTTCGTCCCTATTGCTCACACCTGTTGGCTCGCTTTCTGCTTGAGTACATGAGAACCTACTTGCAATCAACCCTCTATTACTGCACCTATACTGTTGACAGACACCATCTACCGTCCAAGCCACATCTCTTGGCTCTAATTTTTACCCACTAATCACTTTCATTAAATTAAACAGTCCCATTAATTTATACTAAAATCTTAAGTACTCCCTCCATCCCACAACAAATGGCATCGAAGCGTTTAAATTTTGTCTCAAAACAAGTAGCATTGTAGCCAATTTGTGGATCAACGTAGCTAATTTATGGGAAGATGATATGGTATTTGTGGAAAGATGAATTGGTGCATGCGTCATGCACAATATTAAAAGGCAGTCAATTCTAATTAAGCAAAGGTATTGTTTCCCTTCGTTGGCTCATACTATTATGCATATTATCACTAATAATTAGGTGCATTGGGGTCATTTTGCTATATTCCTAATCTGTCTGATATTTTTCAGGATGTCATTTGTTGCGGGACGAAGTGAGTATTGTTATTTTGATGGATTTAGTCACCAGTTAATATTTTGTGTAATGTGATATTTTCACTAATACTTATGTGTTTAGCATGTTTGTTTACAAGTTAAAAAGCCCCAATAACTCAGTGTTATGGCGATTTCATAAGGCAAAGAAATTGCCGCTAAGTCAGGGAACATGTCTAACGTTTTCTAATATTTTCCCTCCTTAATTAATGGGCATCCTAACTGATGACGGTGGTTAATTGAAAAAATTAGAGCCAACAGCTGAGGTTTGGATGGTGGAGGGTGAGTGCTACTGCACCTGTACTGTTTAGAGGAGGCGTGCCCGATCGCATCTATGCGCTTGGATAAAAAAAATGTACTTTCTCCGTTTTTAATTATATGAACCGTTGATTTTTTTCATTGAATTTTGATCAACAATAGATTGAAATAATTACTTTTTGAATGTGAAATGAATATCATTGGATTCATCATCAAAGCACTTTAAGGTTAACTTATACACTTAGCTATTTACACAAATATTATAGATAAGACGAATGATCAAAGTAACGAAAAAAAGTCAATGGCGCCATATAATAAAAAACGGAGGGAGTATGACTATGTTTCTCGATTATGGTAGCACGTTGAGGCCTGTAGTTGATGGCCCTGAGAAGGTATTCATTGACTCATTTGTAAGTGTTTTCTTTCAATGTTTTTGTTAAATGAAATAATTGTGTCTATATGCATTGGAAAGTTTTATAACCACTTCGAATATGTTCTCAACAGATTCTTCGTTCAAAGCTAGCATTTCTGCGAGTTACTCGAGGGGTTCAAACACCAGAAACCATCAAAAGAAATAAATAGAAAATCAGACACTTGAGCATGATCTTTTAGTTTAAAAATTCAATTTCTAGTTTGGTTTGAACTATTTTACTGAAATTTATTTTGAACAGAATTGAGTCAACTACAAAAGTAAAGAGTTCAAATCTTAATGATTTTTGTTACGTTAAATTTTTTGCGGTGTTACAGAAAGAATTCCCGCTTACAAAGAAGCACATCATCATCATAAAGAATGTAGGGTATATTGAAAACATAGAATCGGTTTCCTTTTTTTTTTGTGTGTGTGTGTATTGTCACCTAAGAGATCGAGATGCAGCAAATACCATACTAACGTTATATGAAATGTTGGAGACTGATTGTTGACTTGCGTGTTCACATCAATTTTACTTTTAAATTAAGAATCTTCACATAGGTGCTTGCGTTCCAACTCTGTTGATACACGCAAGTCAGTACTATCTTGCTGAAATCGGTGAGTACCGGCAAAGGGAGCCATGGACATGATGCAACTATCTGAAGAAGCACACCTGTGAATGTGTTCGTTATGAAAAATCAACCGAAAGAGCACGGTTACCATGAATCCATGGATTAGATGAACTGTGTGTAAAGCACCAGTGTATGCTTGTGTAGCAGAGTTTGGTACAAGTTGCTGTGGTAGTTAACAAATGGAGCCCAACCGCACCTTCCGAGAAGTGCACAGCGTGTCACCCTCCCTCGGATCTCGTCACGTCAAGAGAAGCAATTTTCTGTGGTTACGAACGCGTTCGATCAGCAGGCAGTTGGGTTCGGTTCACTGTATATAAGAGCGCTACAGGCCGAGCAAATAGCCTTCACAAGAAAATCGATCAGTTAGCAACTAAGTTGTCTTCGATCCATTGATCGATCAAGAAAATTTCTCTGAATTCCTGGTCAGCTGCAGATAACGGGGAGACAATGAAGGTAAGCTAGGCCCCGACAGTTCTTCGGCTGCTCCTTAAAATTTCAGAGCCCACTCTGTTTCAGCTTCATTTCCAGAGTTGCCAAACTGACCGCATTGCTCTTCTCTTCGTCGTTGCTGCAGCAAAAGATTGTGATCAAGGTGAGCATGGCGTGCGAGAGGAGCCGGGCCAAAGCCATGGCGCTCGCCGCCCGAGCATACGGTAAGCATGCATTCCAACAAGTCTGTGTCGTTCTGTTATCCTCTCTGCATCTGTTGTCAGTGCTAAGAATTAATGCCCGTACCATTGTGTACGTACTTGTAGGGTGATCTCGGTGTGCATCACCGGCGACGCCAAGGACCGGCTGGAGATTGTCGGCGATGGCGTCGACCCGGTCTGCCTGGCCGGCTGCCTGCGCAGGAAGATCGGCCATGCCGAGATCCTGCAGGTGGAGGAAGTGAAGGACAAGAAGCCGGAGGAGAAGAAACCGGAGGAGAAGAAGCCGGAGGAGGCCAAGGTCGTCGTACACCAGCAGCCGTACTACTACTACCCCAACAGCTACTACCACCACCACCCGCCGCCGCCGCCGATGATCGTGTGCGAGGAGCAAAACAATTGCGCCATCATGTAAAATTAGCTGTGATAAATAAGGTCGATTTTGCCATATACTGATGGTTACTTAATTTTTTCTGTAAGCAACAAATAAAATAACGTCAAGTTACACCATTTTGCAATTTCATGGGTACCTGAGTTTCTCGATCACTTGGCTCTTCTCTCTCCGCGAAGTCGCATATGCACATGTGATTTGGGGCTGCTTACCATGTGCCCAATCTCAATCTGAGATGACAATGCAATTATATATCACTATAATTAGTTGGTACAGTATCAGTGAGAACGGGAGGTCAAGCAACGCGCGGAATGCCAACGTCACTTCAAAAAGCGAATTGCAATCACTCTGATGTCGTAGTGTTTGACGTCACTTCCCAGACCCGATAAACTTCAGGTTGAAGACAGTGAAACCCCAAAAAGGGATCATTTTTGTAGCGTTCCCACATAATTTCCATGGTCGCTGTCATGACCTGCTGAGGTCCACAAGTAAACCAAACACGTACTGTAATCATAATCTTTTGTTTATTAGTATGTTGCATCTCATGCATAAATATTTGTGAACTTACGGCAGATTGGTACAAACTACTTTTTCGCGCATATTTTTTTCTCCCTTAATTTGAAGCTACTTTTAAGATCTCCCTACACTGATAAAAATTTGAAGAAAAAATGTTGGCTTTACTAACTAGTAAAAACATGAGGTCCAAAATCTTCAATGAGACGTACAGACCATTCCATTTCCTCGAGGTTATTATCGAAGCAAGAGTGTAGCCAAACCTAAGAGAGTTATTATCGAAGCAGGAGTGTAGCCCAAAACAATGAAGGCACAGCCTTCTGAATTCAGAAAGGAAAATCAACCCAACAATTATCACATGGTCATAAGTCATAACAGAGCCATGTGCTTTTCAGGATCCACTAGTGACCAAATCGCCACATATCTTCTTAGATGTATAATAGACCAATTACGACCAATTTCTAGTCAAATAATTTGATTAACATAAAGAGTGGAAATAATAATGCACGCCCTTTGGATGAATGGATTTGCATGGAAGTTACTATGTTTATATCACGGCACATCTGAAAAGTAACTTTGTAAATTTTCCAGGCACTTAGTATGGTTGAAGTGATAGTGCTTAGCGCACTGTTGAAGAACTTGATGTTGAAAAATTAGCTTATTGGATTAAGTACACGTAAAGTGCAATAATTCCTCACCTTGCGTTAGGTTACCCCCTTTCTCAAAGTTCGACGTGGCCAATTTGCTCTCTGATGAACATGATAATACTATTGCTAGCTGAGAATACTGAAACGATCTCAAAGACTCAGACACGGTTTTGTTCTCTAAAAATAATATCTCACACAAACAAGTGTTGCTTTAACATTCAAAACGTATACTGACAAATTAACCTTCAAGAATTCAGTGGTTACTCTATAGTCATGCACACTTCTTTCTTTTATGTTCTGTTGTTTCCACACCTTCAATGATATTTCAGCAAACAAGTCAGACTTGTCAAAGTAGTAGTCAAGCTTACTGACTCCCCAACCATATATATATAAACCAAGACACGGGTCTCAGATTCAGCAGCATATACCTTAAGCAAATCAAATAATCAGCGATTAATCCTATATGTTGTACTGAAATCGAAACACGGTTTCAGAAAAATGCGGAACAAAGACTCGGATAGAGCTTAGCAAAATCAGGTCTTAGACAACTCCTAAGCTTTCCCGCGGCCAAAGATGTCTTCGCTTGGTGGTTTAGTTGGGATCTAAACCGCGTCGAATCTTCTTAGCACTGGGTATTACGCTAAGAGCAACTCCAAGAGATGCGCTAAAGGAACCAGCCTCGGTAAAATAAGAAAAATGCTAGTAAATTCGTTTCCAACAGAATCGCTATCATCCTTCCCTGGCTATCTGCCTCGGCATCGCGACTGGCCCGCTAGCCATATTTGCCGATCCCTCCCGGCTCGCCATCTCGCCTGCCCACACGATTCCCAGCGTTCGCGCGCGTGCGGCTCCGGCGGCGCGAGCTCGTCGTCCCACCACGACCGCCGGCAACACTTCCTTCTCAAATCCCCTCTTTTCTCTCTTACCAAGGCGTAGCCACTAATCTCCAAAATTCACGACTCACAATATGAACTAGGCCAAATTGATCTCACCAGTCTCTTTACGTCCCAACGAATCCATTTTTCTACTCACCACTCACTCTCCTGCTGAGCCTTCCTACGGAGATGGATCTTCCCATAGCATTGATGTGTTGAACTGAAGAACGACGAAGGAGAGGAACAGACTAGTCTCTTTACGTGTTTCAGCTTGCAAAGCGTATTTGTGAACAACCAGAGGAAAAGAACTGATTTGCACACGCTGACGTGGACATCTTTTGAATAATGGACATCACGATCTGGCGAGTCTGTTGGTTACTCCAACGTTTTAGAAGGTTTTTTATATTATACAAAGGAGGTAAAACTCTAAATTTAGCTAATATTATACCTAGTCTTTTGGAGTTGCTCGGGACTTCAAGTACACTAGGTGGGCCGGCGCGCTCCGCCGCGTCCAGATGAGAATGGATATTTTTTAAACGCTAAGTCCAAACGGGTCACCTCTCTCCCGATGGAACTAAAGAGACACCATAGACGGCCTAGAGGACATCAAAATTTTGGTCGGACACGGGTCGGGAGGGCTTGCGGCCTCTTAGACAATATAAAACGGGCCACCGAGACAACATATTCGATTAGGCCAGTTAAAAGAGCTTACATAATCAAAAGAGCTGACGAAATCAGACAAAGCCCACCGAGACAACCCACAAGAAAAGAGGGGTGACATGTCGACACGAGAAGCAGCCACATAGGCCAAAATTCTGTGAGGTGCCTAAAGCTTTGTGCTATCAGCATATAGTTATTCCTCGGACCTACCGGCCAGTTCTCACCAACTGGTATATAAGGTCGGCAATGGGCTTCCTTTCTGCTCCACGAAACACCTGAGTTCCGGGTCTTATTTGCCAGACTAACAAGAACTCTCACGTCGGAAATCAGCGGCAGAGCAACGACATGAAGGTAACGATCGATCCACTTTTGTGTCATGACGTGTTTTCTTCCACCGATCAGATGAACACCTTAATTGTCGACTGCCTTTGTTTGAAACTCGATCATGATCTCTTTTGTATGTCCCTTCATTTTTTTTTCAGCAAAGATTGTGATCAAGGTGCATATGACTTGCGACAAGTGTCGGAAGAAGCTCTGGGCATAGCTGCCGTGGCACACCGTAAGCAACACTTGCAAGTGACATACATTTCCGGATCAGCGTCCTCTAAGGCTCTAGTGCCATCAGCTCAAGATTCATTCCGTCCGATCACGAGCTGCAGATCGAGTAGCTAGCAAGCCAAACTCACCTGTGCCGTTCGTGAATGCAGGGGTGCAATCCATGGGGATCGAGGGGACTACAGGGACCAGCTGGTGGTGGTCGGAGACGGCGTCGACGCCATCAACCTGACCAGCTGCCTGCGAAAGAAGGTGGTAACGCGGAGATCGTCACGGTGGAGGCCGTCGACGACGGCGCCGAGGAGGCGCGAAGCCGGAGGAGAACGAGGACGTGGCCGTGTGGCCGCAGCAATGGTACCCTGCCGGCTACTACTACTCCAGGCCGGCCGCCGTCTACCCGTACGCCGGCTACTGCTACGACGACGGCTCCCACTACAACCGGGGTTCGTGGTGCGCTATCATGTAGAACAGGGCAGATGACGTGGAGCGACGTTCGTCAGCATGCTATCGAGATTCAGATGATCTCCTGCGGAAGCTTTACATCAGCAATGATAAAGACATGTGGGTTATCCCTACCGTAGTATCCAAAGGAAAAATCTTACTCTGAAAGCATGCAGTCGGATACTAGTATGTTCAGTTTCAAAAAGAACTCGGGACACGGTAGCGTGGATGGTGTCTTTTAAATCCTGTGTTGATTATATTTAGCTTGATCCTTAGCTTTGGTGGTGTTTGTCCGTTCACTGGTAACTAATGTCAGCCAGGAGGATTGCCCGAGCATTTACGTGGCTACCATCAACAATATAATTATGATACTCTCTCTGTTTTTAAATTGTTGTCGTGTTGGTTTTTTAGTTACGTTTGACCATTTGTCTTATTCAAAATATTAGCTCAAATATAAAAAATATAAGATGAGTTTTAAGTTTTTTAGTGATAAAACAAATCATAACAAAATATATGATAAACATTATTATTTTTAAAATAAGTCAAATGATCAAACTTAACTAAAAAGTCAACGGCGACAACATATAAAAACTGAGGAAGTATTGTAGTATATTGAATGTCTCATTAATTCATTGATGTCTTATCAATGTTATTTTTTTCTACCACTATTATTTTGGGATGATCATTCTTAAGCGACAATAGTGCATAACTTATAATTTATATATCAGTATTTATAATTATTTATTGGTGAGGAAAATAATGGATAGTTTTGAAATCAAGTGGTGGACACTTTGGGCTATGTTTTTAATGGTTGCGATTCCAAAACAAATCTTTTTTATCCAATTAATATTGTAATTTCTAGCTCGAGAAAGCGAACCCGATGACTTTTTTTCTTCTGGACCAAATATTATTGCCTGAGGAGGGACCGAACCTGGTGTCGCACACCTTCAAAAGCAAATAGTGTCACGCTGACATCATAGTTTTTGACGCCAACTCAAACCGTAAATTAATATGATGGTGATGTGGTCATGTTTAATTAACATAGCAAGTGGAACAAAAGTTGTGAGCCCTTCGGAGGAACAGATTTACACCAAGGTTATTATATGTTCGTATATCATGCAGCTCTTGAAAGTAAAATTGTACATTCTCATGACACCTAAAGGGAAATTGTTATTACCTCACTAATGCATAGCTGAGCATTGTAACTTCAGTTTATTGGGCAAAATCTGTCTAAATACGCAATGAGAATGTACGAAAAGGTGATCATTATTGACTTTGTATTACCTTCTGATCTTCCTATCCTCCCATGTCGAGGTTGCAATTCGATGAATAGACCTTCTTCTGATCAAACAAATTACACTGTGTTTGGAAAATTAGTAACCATCAATTTCAGGCACGGTTTCATTTTTCATCAGAATATATAATCTGGTACATAATGAGCGTTCAGTGTTGCCCACGCCAATGAAGACAAAAGGATGGAACATTTGGGCAAAAGTGCGTATCCGCGCTAATGAAGACGTTCAGTGTTGTAAATTTACTAGTTCCCTGGCCAAAAGGGTGTCGAATCACACGATCAGGACATATGAAAAGGTGTAATCATATTCACTTTTGGGTTAGGTACTCCCTTTCCACACAAGCTCCAACATGTCTTAGTTGATGAATAATATTTCATATGAGCAACTGTAGTTGCAACTTGGGAGCTTAGAATTTGACGCCCATATATATGCTCCCAAATTCCACAACATATATCTCTTGCAAGCTGAATAATCAACGATACAAACTATGCAATTGTAAATTAAACACGGTTTCGCTTTCAGAAAAGCGCGGGAACAAGGGGACCTCAGCAAAGTCTTAAACTACTACCTCCGTTAAATTGATGTCGCCGTTGACTTTTTGAGTTACGTTTGACCGTTCGTTTTTTATTCAAAATATTAGTTTAAATTTGAAAACTTATAAGGTAAGCTTAAATTTTCTTTAGTGATAAAACAAATCATAAACAAAAATATGATAATTTAAAGATTTTTTAAATAAGATGAATGGTCAAATTAACTCAAAAAGTCAAAGGCGACATCAATTTAAGAACGGAGGGAATAGGATTGAGCTTTACCCACGGCCACCGAAGCCTTCATAAGTTGTTTTTGTTGGGATGATCCAAGCACTAGGTATTATTCTTGGTTGTGGTGCAAAGCACACTAGCTGAAACTGCTTGGAATCTTCTTTAGCACTAGGTACTATTCTTGGATTCCTCGGTTTACTATGGGGGTGTTCGGCAATTTAGGCCTAAAGGTCACATCAAAACTAATCTTACTATTTAGGCGTCTTAAATAAGTTTATTACAAAACCTTTTTACAGATGTGGGCTAATTTGCGAGACGAATCTAATGAGCCTAATTAGTCTATGTTTCGCAACAGTGATGCTACAGTAACCATCGTCTAATCACAGGCTTAATTACCTTCATTAGATTCGTCTCGCAAATTAGTACAAGGTTCTGCAGTTAGTTTATAATTAAACTTATTTAAGACGTCTAAATAACAAGATTAGTTTTGATGTGACTTTTAGGCCTAGAGAAACGAACACCCCCTACATAAGTTGGACACGGAAGGCCTCCCTCTTCCTTTCCAAAGAAGTTGAGTTTCAACTTTTGACTTCAACAAGTTGTAGGCCTACCAAAGATCTCTCACGTTAATTCAGAATCAGCAGCGGGGAAACGACGACATGAAGGTAACATTCAATCCTTCTGTCAGGCGGTGTTTTCTCCCACTGATCAAATGAACTCCTTGTTGTTCTTCGCTGAAACACATGATCTCTTTTATTTTCCAGCAAAAGATTGTGATCAAGGTGCACATGACTAGCGACAAGTGCAGGAAGAAAGCTCTGGGCGTAGCTGCCACAGCAAAAGGTAAGCAATACTTGCAGGTTACATTACACTGCATACATTTCCGGATCAGTATCCTCATCAGCTCAGTAATTCGATCACGATGGAGACGCTTACACATGCCTGTGCCGTCGTGAATGCAGGGGTGCAATCCATGGGGATAGAGGGGGACGACAAGGACCGGCTGGTGTTGGTCGCAGACGGCGTGGACGCCATCAACCTGACCAACTGCCTGCGGAGGAAGGTGGGCGGCGCGGAGATCGTCACGGTGGAGCGGCCGGCGCCGAGGAGACGACGAAGCCGGCGGCCGAGGCAGAGGCTGCGGTCACTGCTCCGGTCGAGTGGCCGCAGCAGTGGTATCCTGCTGACTACTACCCTCTACTACTCCCGGCCGCCCGTCGTTTACCCGTACGCCGTCCACTGCTACGACGACGGCTACCACTCCCACGCGGATTCGTGGTGCACTATCCTGTAGATCGAGCGACGAGCAGATCGAGCTAACTCGGCAGAGAACGTGATAAGACAACCATTTGGATTTGGGATTTTGGATTCAATCGATTTTCAGATGATCTTCTCTGGAAGGAGGCAGTAATTGGGGATCTGCAAATGTCGATTGATTCGATTTAGCTTGGTCACCTTCATCTCGACGTGGAGTAGTTTTGGTGGCATTCGTCACTCGTCAGTTCAGCAGTAGCTAGTCAGTGGATAATGGGCCCGATTTGAGATCCTGTTGTGTTGGGTTAGGCCGGGACATTCGCTACAGGATCAACAACAACTCAAAGGAGTGCCATGGGCTTTCAGCCCGTTTAATAATAGCACTCCAGACATAGAAACTCGTGAATTTGTCTGTGGACTCGGAATTCATTTTCCAAACTCAGGCAAAGCATACAAAAACTCATCTTTTGAGTTGACTACTCAATCTTCTCTGACTCTTTTTTTTTGGGCATAGAGAGCTTTATTAGAGACTAAGGGCGTGATTGGTTGCAATCTCCACCGAGCCAGGTTGGTCCCCCGGAGCCAGGCTCTAACAGACAAAGCAGCGAACGAGCCAGGCTCGGCAGAAACGCAAATCAATTCCGTTCCTCCTCAGCCAGGCCGAGCCGTCCTTTTTGCATCAACCTGGTCAGGCCCACACACCCATACACGCAACCAATCAGTATGTCCTTGCATCCCACGAGCCAGGCCAGTCTAGATTATGCAACCAATCAACGCGTCATTGCATCTCTGGAGCCTGGCCAAGCCATATACAAGTAACCAATCACCCCCTAAGTGCTCATAGAAGCACCATCCACGTTGGCACATTTATCTTCAGTGCATTCTGCGGTGGAGGAGACCAACCATGTTCGTCACTGGAGATACGAGCTCTTCCTGGTTAGATGTAATCATCCTCTTGTCCGTTTTGTAACAGTGCCACCATCTAGCGTTTTAGAACCCAATCGGGCCATCGTTTGAGATTTTATCACCCACTTTGTAACACACTACTAACATTTCTCACAATCTATGCACGCCAAAGGATCATAGAAACCTGCTCTAACTCTCACTCTCAGCGCATCGTTCTGGACGGGACGATGGCGTAAGAAACTAAGAAGGGCTCGTCTACTTGGAACCCGGGTGTTTTGTTCCTGTCAGCACCCGGGTGCTGGGCAGAACAGAACACCCGAATTTTTGTGGCCAGAATTCGGGTGCTGTGTTGGGTTCCAGCACCCGAATTCTGGGCCCTTGATCCTTCAACCAACGGTCAACAAAAGCACAACATAACTATCATGCAGATTATACTACACAGGATCACTCTACCAACTAGACAAAACGACACCATGACACTTCAATCTTGAGACAGAACGTCCTCTTCTTCATCACTGCTGCTGACTCCTGCCTGATTCATCACTGCACTGCTGCTGCTGCTAGTTGCAGAGTCAGAATCTTCAGCTTGCTGAGCTTGTGCTGCTTGCTCCCTATGCAGCTGAAACAGATTAGTTGGATTCTCTACAAAGATCTGAAGCCCAGCATCAGCTTCTGGAGTAGGAAATACAAGCAGGTCCACCTTCTTGAACATGAAAGTGAACTTTCTGTCAACTTTGGCATGGTAGCTAGAGAGAAGGTTAGCTGCCTCTTCAGACATGCACTTGACAAATGGTTTAGTGCCATGATCAATGGCAACCTTGATTTCAGAGCAGGTGGAAAGTATCCTACATAAAAAATGATGACAAGTAAAATAAATAACTAAGGAATGAATCATACATGAAACTATGAATTATACATGACATAGAAAAAGGGTGCAATGACATCCATTGGTTTTAACAAAAAGAAATGTAGTTACTAACAGAGGTTTAGACAGAATTGACATTGTAGGACAGATATACATTCCAGAAATGAGTAAAACAATCAAAAGCGCAACTCAACTGCGGAAAAGTCAATTACCTTCTGCATGCCTCTGTAATAGTGATCCACAAATCAGGGGCCTCCATTGACCCATCGACAATAACCAGGGAGTTCTGCTTACCAGGCTCGACACCAAGGTTCTCAGCAACAAACTTGCTGATCATAACTGGTGCAGGATAAACATGAGCAGCAGGGTGGAGGGTGTCCTCTGCTGGGGATGGCAAGACTTGAATGGACATTAAATGAGCTGGATCCTGATGAAAGAATTCGACAGCATCAACCCTTGCAAAGTTGAAACTGGCGATCGGATTGTCAGTTATTAAGACCAATTTTGTCAACAAGCCAGCATCCAATGCAGAGCTACACTTTGTGAATATCTTGCCCTCAACATCTATTGCAACCACAACATCTCTTGCAGCGACAATATTGAATACCCTACAAGCGATAAAAAGATGGAAAAAAACAATTAGCGATAAACAAAGAAGCTATGGCTAATAATGAGTACAAAAGCAAAACAGGGCGCATTCGATAGCACCTCCTCAACGCAGCAATCATTGCCAGCCAGGCGTCAGGGGACTTCATAATGTTACGAGAGAGTGTGATCAAAGATTGAGGCCCCTCGACAATGCCAAGGTTTTCTGCAACAGTCCTGGTCATGCGAATTGATCTGAACTTTGTGCAATATGGTCCAACCTTGACCTTAGACAAGTCCCTCCTCAAAGGACCACCAGAAGGACCACCAGAGTACGATGCATCAGCAGCATCAGACATCCTTGAAAAATAAAAAAAATGTCAGGGGAATAGAGTTGGCCAATAAGTGAATAATTTACTGGAGAAAAACCAGAATAAAAAATTAGGAATGAAACAAGATACCTAATGGGATTTGAGTGACCATACAAAAATCTGTAGGTCTAATTGTAACTGATTGCAAAAAACTGTGACAGTTTACTGTGACAGTTTACTTGTACAAGAAACAAAAGAGATAGAAAAAAGGTCGAAATATAGTTAACCCAAAAAAATTACAGGTTGATTAAGCTAAACTTACACCGAGTCTAATGTGTAATTCCATATGGTTGCAACTGTAACTTATGCACAAATTTATTATTGCAGATCACAGTTATGATTTAAAGCAAAAAGGAATAGAGTTGTGAAAAAAGAAGTGAATAATTTACTGGAGAAAAACCAGAATAAAAAAATTAGGAATGAAACAAAGATACCTGATGGAATTTGAATGATGGAGCAGGGTATTTTGTCGTCTCCTGCATTATCAGATGTCACAAAAATTAAATTAAAATAACATGAGACTATACTTAAATTACAGCATTGTTAGGGTGTAAATTTCGTCTATTTGTGAAGTAACTTTTACTTATCAATTGCTAGGGCATAGTAAAGACAAAACAAAA
The DNA here is from genome assembly GCA_012490785.1 of Eragrostis nindensis. NCBI lineage: Eukaryota > Viridiplantae > Streptophyta > Magnoliopsida > Poales > Poaceae > Eragrostis > Eragrostis nindensis. The sequence continues at coordinate 15,910 of JAAXCT010001395.1, forward strand.
CAGTGTTAAAAGGCATAAATTTTATTGGACTGTGATAATAAGTAAAAAAAAATCAAAATATAGTTGACCCCATAAACAAAAAATTACATGTTGACAATGCTAAAATGACAGCGTGTCTAATCTGTAATTTGGTGTGATTGGAATTGTAACTTATGCACCAAAAAGTGAATAATTTACTGGAAAAAAAAAGAGATTATAGACTTGTTTTCTTCAGTCATCAGTAGTAACTGCAGTATCAGATGAATGAAAAGAAGAGTAAACTACATACAAACACGTTACTACAGCAGAAAGCAAAAATAATAATAAAATGATGGCAAGAAACTTAGATAGAAAAAAGGACCCGGTGAATGAAAAGATACACGAAATGGCATAATAATAAAAAAAAAGAGATCTGCCAGACCATTAGTTTGCAAGGAATGGAAGGTGAACGAGCATATGAAATGAGGAAGGAAACTAAAAAGAACAAACCGATGATTCTTCAAAAAGCAAGTTACAAAGTAGCAACTGAAGATGGTGATCGGAGAAATAATGGGTTATCGATTGCATTGAAGTGGTTTGCGATGAAAACGAGACAAGATCCAGAAAAATGACAGAAAAACAGTAGCACTCACCCCAGGCGCGATCCGCCCAACTTGTCTGCCCTGAAATGACGGGGTAGAGGGCGAGTAAATATAGGAGCAGAATGAGGGAGGAGGGGATAAGTATCGGCGTAGAAAACGAAACGAACAGTGAGGGAGCGGAAGAGGAGAGACACACGTGTGAGTAAAAAGGATGCCAGGAAAGATGCCCATTAACTAAGCCCAGGAAAAAAAAGCCCATCAACTTGTAGCCCATACGAATCACAGGTCCATTCAGGGGCAAAAAAGGAAAGAAGAAACTTTCAGCCAGGAAAACCGACTCAGAGAAGACAAAGAAAAAAGTCCAGATTGCCCCCTGACTGACGAACTCATCTTCAGTCGATATTAAGGGCAAAACAGTAAAAAACACATGTAGTTTCCTTCAGCTACAAGAAGAAACGTGATTGGAGAGCATAAGTATTCTAGATCTCGGATACAACATCTTCAGAAGCAGGAAAAAAGGCCAAGTCGACATGGAGATGAACGCCTGACCCAGGCTCGAGATCAAACAAAGATCGGCATCAAAAACGACCGTGACAAAACTATGTCAGGCAAAGTAAGTCGACACTAACCTGTTACTCCCATCCTCCCATCCCCATGCTTTGAATTGAGCAGAACCCTTGTTCTTCCTTGTTGCCATGTTAATTGGGTGGCTCCTGATCAGAAACATATGTGTACATGGTCTGTTTTTTTTCTGAGAAGCAAGCAAAAGCAGTTTTCAGTATGTAGGGTTACAAGAAATTGATGCTAGAAACTAACTAAACTAGTGATTGCACAAAATCAGGGTACAGGGCGCCTCAGGAGGCAGGAGAATGAAGGCTTTGGTACAGAGGTATAGCATCCACATGTACATATTTTGGGAAAATGAAACAACCCACGTGCATAATCTTGATTCTAACAAACTGCATTATAATTTCACAGGATATGGATGCAGTTGCACAAGAAACAACAGGTAGAATGATGAATGAAGACGCAAGCCATGCAGTATTTGCCCAAAAAAATGATGAGACATCAGGGAGCCAAATGGTGTGTGTTTTTAAGAGACAGAAATGATTACATTTTTTATTTTGCTTGTTATGCTTGATAAAAATGAAAGACTTTGCTCTTGTTTTTGTACTCTTGATAAGAATGACCTACCCTTTTCTTGTCTGAACATTCAGGCACATGCACATGTACATGATACAAGTAGATTGAGCAATTATGGCAAAGAAGGGCATTGTCTGGATTACCTCGGAACACTGTACCAGAATCCCCAGGTAAGAAAACAACTCCTTTCCAACTGCAGCTTCATAATAACTTGGAAAATAGCCACTTGATAACATCCTGTTTGTGAAAAAAAAATGAAAATAAATACATGATACATGATACAGATGCATGGAGGTTACACTGGTTTGCTTTTGGAACAAATAAGAAACTCCCAGGAAGAAAATGAAGGGCTACAGGCATCACAGGTATTTCATTACACTTATCAGATTGATGAAAAATAAAAATACTAAATTACAGTTCACATGTTCAGAAATTACACTAGTTACATCATGTAATTCTATCAGATGAATCATGTAACAAATAAAAAAGACATGAATCAAAAATAAAATACTAAATTACAGTTCACATGTTCAGAAATTACACTAGTTACATCATGTAATTCTATCAGATGAACCATGTAACAAATAAAAAAGACATGAATCAAAAATAAATACTAAGTTACAGTTCACATGTTCAGAAATTACACTAGTGACATCATGTAATTCTATCAGATGGACCATGTAACAATAAAAAAGACATGAATCAAAAATAAATACTAAGTTACAGTTCACATGTTCAGAAATTACACTAGTGACATCATGTAATTCTATCAGATGGACCATGTAACAATAAAAAAGACATGAAAAATACTTGGTGTTTCTTGTTTGTATCAGGCCTCAGTATGCGTGCAGGGCTATCAGGTGTTTGGAGGGCACAGTGTAGCAGAGCAATTGTTGGCGGTCGTTAAACCATGTTTTGACCGCCACCCTACCGGTAAATAAATACATAACACCAAGATTTTGTGCATAGTAGATAGGAATAATGCTACTCCATAGGTTTTGGTGAATATTTGGATGCAGGAGTGAATAATGGAGAAAAGTGGCCCAGCCAGGGAAATCCCTGGCCGGCCGGCCCCACCCTAGGCCGGCCGGCCCCACCTGGTGGCCACAGGCCCCAGGCTTCCTCCAGTGGGCTGGAAAATAATCTTCACAACGCACAATTCAAGCCCAGCTCGGCAGAATTCCACCGACATTCTAGAAGGTGGGCTATTGGGCCTTTACTTGGCCCTCAATCCAATTCTGCCGACCCCACAAGAGTAGCCGACCTTCGACCGCATCAGGAGATGATCTGGAGCGTTCAGACAAAAGACGGTGGCGAACCGACCGAAGGGACGGCCGGCCGGCCACCCCCCTAGGCCGGCCGGCCGACTTTGTCGCCCCCTCTCCAAAGTCGGCCAGGGTGCTTCCCACCGCCTTCACAAGCTATAAAAGGACCCCTCGGCCTCCGAATCAAAGCGCACCATCACACTTCATCCAAGTGTTCATTAGTTTAGTTGAGTAGTAGCTTTGGGAGTTAGAGTAGAGTAGCGTAGAGTGAGAGCTCTCTCGGGCTTCCGGAGTATTCTCGGAGTTCGGTATAGTTCTTTGTATCTTACTCTTGAGATATTATTTTATTTATTATATAATTAGTTTTATCTTTATTTATTTATTTTAGTAGTTCTTTTCTATTTAGTTTATTTATTCGTTAAGTAAGTGCTCGTAGAAGTCTTGTTGTGGGATTCGTGATTGTTGGAATAGCGAGTACGAGAGAGTGCCGTCGTCGGAGATGACGTCGTGTGAAATCTGTGCTTGTTCATTCTTAGATAGGACTGCTCCGTTGATCAAGAGTAGCTCCTCTAGGCGGGTTGTAAGCGTGGCGCTTAGATCTTGGCCTATGCACGTTTGGCACCCAGCCCCACGGAGGATGGTAGCCGCGAGTGTATGTGACAGCTGCACCGGTCTCTGTAATCCACCACGTCCGGGTTGGACTCAGCAGGGTCTTAATTATAGCATACGGATCCCTAGGTTTGAAGTAGCTTCATCGGTTAACCTAGCACGTGTGTGCCCCGAAACGACATGACTTGTATGTGTATGAGCTTAGCTAGAGTAAATACCTTTGTAGACTTGACTGCTAGAAAAGTAAATAATAGATAAACATACAGGTAGCCTTAACTCTATCTCGTTGCTCTCCCAAATGTATACTATGATTTATTTTATTACCTTGGATTTGAGGATGTGTGTGCCACCCATATCTATCATGCCTATCTTACCCCCGTCTCAAGTATAGTTGATACATTATTTCTTTCTCCAAATTATCCAATGCATAGCTATATTCAGCTTTCTTTTGCTCTACTTCCCTGCGGAAATATAAATACGATAACCCTGGAATACTCCAAGGTGAAATGCTACAATGGTGATCCGTGCGCTTGCGGAATTAATGAATTTAATTTTATCGCATAAGACCGCCAACAAGCATTTCTGGCGGCGCCGTTGCCGGGAAGTAGCAGCTAGGACTGAATAAATGCATTGAAGTTTGTGAGAAAAATAATTATCACTTACTTTTGCGGGCTTACCCTTGTCCTGCTTTCTTTCTTTGTTGTGAACATTGAAACAGGACTGTGCATGACTGGTTTCGACCTACCAGAAAACTTCCACTCAGATCTAGAGCAGTTCTTGAGGAAAGTTCGAGCAAAACTCACCAAACAGATCCGCAAGAACGCTTGGCTCTCGAGTCGTCTCCTCCACCGGTTGTCAGGCCTCCTCAACGAACAACATCATGGCCGAACCCGTTGTTGAGAAGACGATCAATGACTTCTCCGCGCCAACTACGGAGAACATCCGCGTGGGCCCTAACCCGCGCATCACCAACAAGGACTACGAGCTCAAGCCAGCCTTGATCAACATGATCTTGGCCAGTCCTTTCTGTGGGAAGCCGTCGGAGGATGCAAATGCTCACCTCCAAAGGTTCCTGATGACGTGCAACACCTTCGTCATAAAGGATGCACCTCAGGACGCCATCCGACTACAGCTTTTCCCATTCTCTCTGTTGGGGAAGGCTCTCCAGTGGTTCTACGCGAACCAAGAGTCCCTCGACACGTGGACGGCATGCTCCAATGCCTTCCTCGCCAAGTTCTTCCCGCCGGGCAAGACGACTGCCCTGCGGAACAAGATATCGGGCTTCCAACAGCTCGCAGATGAGTCGACCGCGAAGCCTGGGACAGGATGCAGGAGTACGTTCTCTCATGCCCACACCATGGCATGGAGGAATGGCTCCTCATACAGAGTTTCTACCACGGTTTGAGGCCGTCCGCTCGAGAGCACCTCGACGCCGCAGCAGGCGGCTCCTTCTTCTCCCTTAGAGTGAAGAACGCTAAGAAGTTGATTGAGAAGGTGGCGGCCAACCAGACTCATGGTGAACGCCAAGCGGCGAGCACCAAGACCCGTGGAGTGCACCAAGTGGAGACGATGGACATGCTCGCCATCAAGCTCGATCAGCTACTCCGCAAGGTGGAGTCTCCACAGGACCTGCAAGTTGCGGATTCCCGCATGACATGTGAGGAATGCGGCAGCGTTGGGCATATGGGCATCAATGCCCAATGCGAGAGAGGAATGCAATTTCCTCAACAATGGCAATGGGTTCCGCTCCCAGAACAACTACGGCTGGAACTCAAGGCCCGACCTCTCCTTCAACAAGAATCAGGGAGGTAACAATGGTAATCTTTCCCGTTATGAGCCCTCTATCAAGGATCTAGTTCTCGGCCAGGTCAAAATCAATGACAGTATTAGTAAGAAATTTCTTACTACCGACAAAGCTTTAGAGAGCATAGATGCCAAGCTAGAGTCGTTCAGCACTGCTCTGCAGAATCAGCTAAGCCATAACAAGATGCTAGAAACGCAAATTGCGCAAATAGCTTCAGCTGTGCAGTCTCCTCGTGCGGGTAAACTTCCTGGGCAACCGGAAGTTAATCCCAAGGAGAGTGTGAATGCAATAACCATCAGGTGTAAAGAGAGCGACTTGGATGCCGCACTCCCCAAGGATGTGATCAGAAAAGATCCCGGATGGCCAACCATTCCGTGTTTGGTCAACGACCGTTGTTTCGCTCGGGCACTATGTGACTTGGGGCGAGCGTGAGCATCATGCCGAAGGCGATGTACGATGGGTTAAACCATCCATTATCCCCAACGACCATGAAGCTCCAGCTTGCAGACGGGTCACTGCGCCTACCCTTGGGGATTGTCGAAGAAGTTCCCGTGCAGATCAGAAATCTCTTCGTCCCGTTGACTTTGTTGTGGATATGGAGGTGGATGACAAGGCCCCTCTCATCCTTGGGAGGCCGTTCTTGAGCACCACCAACGCCAACATTGACGTGGGGGCAGGAGAGATCCACTTGGACTTCAACGGCAGGCAGGAAACGTTCAACTTCAAGCCTAAGGTTGAGCAATGCAAGCAAGTACGGGTCATATATGGAAAGGACCCAAGGAGAGTGGAGAAGATTGAGATTACTCCACCCATGCCACAGCCAGACAAGCTCATTGCATACATGAGAGACTATCTGGAAGAGAGAATGTAAGAAGGCTAGCAAGTATTGGAGGACTCCAAGGAGGATGCCTCAGCCGCCAAATACACCTCAAGCCCCTCTTACTCCTCCGCAAGAAGGAATAGGCGAGTCACAATCGCCCAAGAAGAGGAGAGCGAGGCGCTCAAGAAAGAAGAAGGCAGCTACGGTATCGACCGATGAGAGTACAACAAAGGCGCCTATTGAAGAAAAGGTCGCCGCCACCAACACAAAGAAGACAACCAAGGTGTGGCGGAAGAAAGAAGAAACCTCTACCTCGCAAGATTCTCCAGCGAGCGAGGTCCAAACGAGTTGAAAAGACATGGAGAACGTCTAGCTCAAAGACGTAAAAATGAGAGCCCTCCAATTGGGGAGGCCATCCCAATCGTTATCCTAGCTAGGCCTAGCACTTGTTTTTCTTTTTATAAATCATAAAAACAAAATAAAAATTTGAAAAATTTTAAAAAAACAACAAAAATAATAGGATTCCGGTGATGCCCATTAGGGGCTAGCCACTTGTATCATCCTCACTCTTTTTTTACAGATCAAGAAGGAGGAGGAAGAGCCTGAATCAAGCTTAAGTCTTACAAAGACTCAAGCTTGGGGAGGGCACCCCCAGGTAAGAAGGAGTTCAATACAACCTCGAGTCTTGCAAAGACTCAAGCTTGGGGAGGACCCCCAGGTAAGTATCCCTAATTTTCTTAATAAATAAATAAACTCCCTGTTTCGAATAAATGCTAGAATCTTGGTTGTTATGCTACGCTTAAGGGAAATGATGATCGAGTTACAAATTAGCTTCCCATGTGTCGCATAGATGCAACCTCTACTCCTGACATATGTGTTATTTTTACTTGAGCATGATCACATCATGAGTCTTGCTTATTTCAGTGGGTTGCATTTGTTACACCAAGTCTGAGCATTGTGGATTGTGATATGGCATGATTAGGACTTGTTGCAATTTTTTAGTATGGTTTCATCCAGAGATGTTTTTCTTGAATTGCTGCAAGTACCTAAAACCCTTCTGTTTTGGCACACTTCTCTTAGTGTGAGGATTTATTTACCTACCAGAGCCATATCATAATATTCGAAACAGCCCCATATCATAATTTTAGGTACTTGAATTGCTGCAAGTACCTAAACCCCTTCTGTTTTGGCACACTTCTCTTAGTGTGAGGATTTATTTACCTACCAGAGCCATATCATAATATTCGAAACAGCCCCACTCATAGCCATTTGTTTATGCATTGAGTTTTGTTAAGGTTTGATGTACTCTTGAAACTAAGCACTCCTAATTTTGGTCATAATTCCTTCGCGTGTGTTTTCGAAATTTCTCTCCACCAAATAAAAGGGGAATGTTTGGATAAATCAACCAAACATTTTTCAGAGTTTGCAAACTTTTGGTCCATCCAAAATACTCAAGAATATTTCAAAATGTTCCATTGAACCATTCAAAATTTATGGCCCCTTGCACCATGGAGTAGTCAAAAAAAAATCTATGGTTGCATGACAAAAGTCAAGGCTATATGGTTCTTATCATAAACATCTTGAGCAAAATAAAGGACCAATGTTTTTCAAAACCCCCTTCCATAAGTGTGAGTTCATTTTCTCCCCCTCCATCACATCATTGCCTATGACCAAAATAAATGGAGTTGCTATGTTGATTGAGACTCATTCTTTAGCTTTACAATATATGCATGACAATGTGCATTCCTTACCAACTCCACATACAAAGCCTCATTTGGTAGAAGGTAGGATGAGTGAAGCTTGTAGGAATAGAACTCACATTGGTAGGTAAGAGAAGTGCCTACCAAAACGAAGGAGAATTTTGCACCTTACCTTGCAGCACATAAAAACTCTGGATGCATACCTGCTAGAATTGTGTACTTGTCCGAAAATGCCGTTCTAGTCTTCAATGCTGCATGACAAGGTGTGACATATAAGCCCCACGATTTTTGCAACACTCATGAATATTTTGTGCTCTCGTAAACTTACCACTGTTTAGGGAGTATGTTGTTGCATCTTTATTACCCATGGGGCGCTTCTTTGTAACTCCTGATCCGCCGTACCCTGAGTTGAGTTTGCTCGGGACGAGCAAAGTTTAAGCTTGGGGAGGTTGTTGGCGGTCGTTAAACCATGTTTTGACCGCCACCCTACCGGTAAATAAATACATAACACCAAGATTTTGTGCATAGTAGATAGGAATAATGCTACTCCATAGGTTTTGGTGAATATTTGGATGCAGGAGTGAATAATGGAGAAAAGTGGGCCCAGCCAGGGAAAATCCCTGGCGGGCAGCTCCGCCCTAGGCCGGCCGGCCCCACCTGGTGGCCACAGGCCCCAGGCTTCCTCCAGGGTTGGAAATAATCTTCAACGCACAATTCAAGCCCAGCTCGGCAGAATTCCACCGACATTCTAGAAGGTGGGCTATTTGGGCCTTTACTTGGCCCTCAATCCAATTCTGCCGACCCCACGAAGTAGCCGACCTTCGGACCGCCATCAGGAGATGATCTGGAGCGTTCAGGCAAAAGACGGTGGCGAACCGACCGAAGGGACGGCCGGCCGGCCACCCCCCTAGCCGGCCGGCCGACTTTGTCGGCGCCGCCTCTCCAAAGTCGCCAGGGTGCTTCCACCACCGCCTTCACAAGCTATAAAAGGGACCCCTCGGCCTCCGAATCAAAGCGCACCATCACACTTCATCCAAGTGTTCATTAGTTTAGTTGAGTAGTAGCTTTGGGAGTTAGAGTAGAGTAGAGTAGAGTGAGAGCTCTCTCGGGCTTCCGGAGTATTCTCGGAGTTCGGTATAGTTCTTTGTATCTTACTCTTGAGATATTATTTTATTTATTATATAATTAGTTTTATCTTTATTTATTTATTTTAGTAGTTCTTTTCTATTTAGTTTATTTATTCGTTAAGTAAGTGCTCGTAGAAGTCTTGTTGTGGGATTCGTGATTGTTGAATAGCGAGTACGAGAGAGTGCCGTCGTCGGAGATGACGTCGTGTGAAATCTGTGCTTGTTCATTCTTAGATAGGACTGCTCCGTTGATCAAGAGTAGCTCCTCTAGGCGGGTTGTAAGCGTGGCGCTTAGATCTTGGCCTATGCACGTTTGGCACCCAGCCCCACGGATGATGGTAGCCGCGAGTGTATGTGACCGCTGCACCGGTCTCTGTAATCCACCACGTCCGGGTTGGACTCAGCAGGGTCTTAATTATAGCATACGGATCCCTAGGTTTGAACTAGCTTCATCGGTTAACCTAGCACGTGTGTGCCCCGAAACGACATGACTTGTATGTGTATGAGCTTAGCTAGAGTAATAACCTTTGTAGACTTGACTGCTAGAAAAGTAAATAATAGATAAACATACAGGTAGCCTTAACTCTATCTCGTTGCTCTCCCAAATGTATACTATGATTTATTTTATTACCTTGGATTTGAGGATGTGTGTGCCACCCATATCTATCATGCCTATCTTACCCCCGTCTCAAGTATAGTTGATACATTATTTCTTTCTCTAAATTATCCAATGCATAGCTATTATTCAGCTTTCTTTTGCTCTACTTCCCTGCGGAATATAATACGATAACCCTGGAATACTCCAAGGTGAAATGCTACAATGGTGATCCGTGCGCTTGCGGAATTAATGAATTTAATTTTATCGCATAAGAACCGCCAACAGCAATCAGATCAGAAACTTGATTCTATGCAGGTTAAATTAAAAAAAATAATTATAAAATGTTTAGCATGGTGCAGAAATTAATAAGAATAATGCCTCATTTTGTTTTTCAACAGTGTGGAGCATACAAAGGCACATTCACAGATCTTCTCTTATCAGACAACCCCATGGATGATCATTTTGAGTTAGAAACTGGCATCACAGAAGAGAGTGAAATGCTCTTTGACAACAACAACTACAACTTCAACACAAAATACAGAGTATGGGCAAACCAAGCATCAGACATTTCCAGATGGGCATGAAGCATCGTCTAATGAGGTAGCAGAAATGGGCAAACCAAGCTTATATTGCTGATTGTTGCAAGAAATCCTGACTGTACCTCTCATGCAGGGATCAAGTAAACATGATGAACAGAATGCACAGTTGGATGATTGCGAGCCTTGGGGTGTTGGCATACTCGATTCAATGAACCTGGAGAGGTAATTTGTTATACATGCAAACAATATCTTGATTTTAAAAAAAATATTACACAAAGTAATGCTTGTATGCAAAAAACATTTTGCAGATACATGGCATACCTCGACAGAAACATATTGGTCAGTCCAGCAGTGGGACAAGATCGTCATCAGATGCATCAAACTTGCAATCTAGCAGCACAAATGCAGGCAATCAGGCAGAGCAGAATGGTGAGGATATGAACGAGAGCCAGGAACTTACTGAAGAACAAATTGATGAATTCCTCCGCAGTGAACAACAGGCAGCAAAGGAAGGGAACAATTCAGATGTTAATAGCATATACGTTCCACAAATTGGAATGCAGTTTGAAAGTCGGGAGGATGCTCACCATTTCTTCTGCTTTTATGCATTACTCTCTGGGTTTGAAGCAGTGACGACACATGTGTACAACTCTACAAGTAAGAAGAGGAACTATGAGTGCTACAAGCTTAGAATGAAATGCCACAACCACGGCAAACCAGACAGTGGAAAGCAAACACACGAAAAGGAACAGCAGGAGACCCAAGTTGACAGCAGTGTCAATAAAGGTCCTAAGAGGAACACAAGTGTAAAAATTAAGACTGATTGTCCTGTGCATATGGTAGTGTTGAAAGGAACAAATAACATTTGGACGATAAGTACTCTAGATCTAGACCACAATCATGAGCTGACTCCAGAAAACAGTGGGCAGATGTTCAGTGGGAGGAAATACATGACTGAGCAAGAGAAAGGGCTTATCAGAACCCTAAATGCTTGCAATGTAGAAACAAGAAAAATGATTGCCATCCTGTCTTACCTAAGGGGAGGAGTTACTGCACTACCTTACAAGAAGAAGGATGTGAGCAATTACAGAACTAAAATCAACAGGGAGGTTACTGGAACTGACATGACCCAAGTGATGCAGTATTTCAACAAAAGAAGGCTGAGGACCCAACGTTTTTCTACAAATTTGATGTTGATGATGAGTTAAAGGTCAGAAACATATTTTTGGGCTGATGCATCTTCAGTACAGTACTATGCAGAGTATGGCGATTGTGTCAGCTTTGACACGACCTATGCAACAAACAAGTACAACCTACCATTTGCAAAACCGTTTGTTGGCGTTACAGGACATGGGCACACATGCTTGTTTGGTTGTGCATTTCTCGCTGATGAAAGAACAGAAACATTCAAATGGGTGTATGAGGCCTTCCTAGAGGCAATGGGTGGCAAGCATCCAAAAACAATTATTACTGATCAAGACAAAGCCATGAAATCAGCAATTGAGCAGGTATTCCCATGGACAATACACAGGAATTGTTTCTTTCACATAAAGACGAAATGCTATAACAAGAATGGAAAGTGCTTTGCAACACATGAAGGCTTATATGAAGAGTTTGAAGATGTAGTGAACAACTCAGTAACCAGAGAGGAATTTGAGTATTTATGGACAAAGATGATAGCAGACCACAAGTTGGAGAATAACAAATATTTCAACAAGATGTGGCAGATGAGGAAGAGATTCATACCTGTTTACTTCAAAGAGAACTTCTTCCCATTTCTGCAGAGTACGGGTAGAAGCGAGGGCACGAACTCGCGGTTCAAAGATAATGTGGGTCCAACATACAGCGTGATCTCGTTCCTGAAAGAGTACGAGAGGATAGTGGACACAATCAACATTTCAGAGGCAATTGAGGACACTGTAAGCAGGCATAAAAAACCAAAGGAACTCAAATTTGGTTACGAGATTGAGCAGCAGGCAATGGAGATGTACAACAGAAAAATTTTCAGGAAATTTCAACTACAACTACAAGGGACAACATCAATGAGTTACAAGGAGGTTGAAAGAGGCAGGGCCTATGATGTGTATCGTAGAACTAATCAGGTGCAGAAAGAACACAGGCCTAGGAAGTACAGGGTGCTTACAAACCTGACACCAGGGCAGGAAGAATTCAGTTGCATTTGTGGCAAGTTCCTGAAGGATGGTATCTTATGCTCCCACATTCTGAAAATAATAGTGGAGGAAGACATGAGCATGATCCCTGAGAAGTACATCATTAACAGGTGGAGGAAGAAGGAGATGAAATTTAAAGTAGCAATGACAGTGGATAACAGCAAAACTAATGCACTGCTTAGGTACAATGCTCTATCTCGCAAGGCAGTGAAGCTATCTTCAAAAGGAGCGAAAAATGATGATGTGATGGAGTACCTTAACGATGAGTTAGACAGGCTTGATAAGGAGCTGGACTTCCTGCTTCTTTCAGACGACAATGATACATCATCCAGTGACAATGACTCTGAGGGTACTGCCACCTGCATCAATGAAGAGCAGACTGGTACAGGTAATATGGCTTCATCAATCTCAAGCCTGAAGGATCCAGACAGGGTGATAAAACAGAAGGGGAGACCGAAAAAAGCAAAAAGGATGAAGAAAAGGATTGAAATTTTGAAGCAGAAGAAAGCTGAGGAGGAGAAGAGAAAGATGAGGAAGACAAAGAAGGCTGAAACAGCAAGTGAGTTTATTTTTAAATAAACAAAATATAGAAAGTTGAACAATTTGTATATATGAAAAAAAATGGTTGATTTCACCTAATATTGATCTCTGCTGTGTGCAAACAATGCAGGCCCTAATGGAAAAAGCAAGAAGAAGCAAAAGAAGTGAAGACAAGAATTCATAGGGATAGGATGCAAAAAATGAAGACATGACCAAGACAAAAAACAAATGGAAACAGAAGAAATGTGCTTGTGATTATATTTGAGTTCATATGAAAATGTAATAGAGTAAGAATATATATACTATGCTGTTATATTGTTCAGGACCATATATCTGCATTCTATCCTATTACAAGCTCATAGAGCTAATGACCAATTGGTCGGAACAAGATGCAAAATCTGAAACATGTATTCTCCTCGTTGCCATGGAATGAATCATTGCGCTGGTAACACACAGAAAACAAAAACCATGTTAAGGCCAGTGTGAAAAATGAAGGAACTTTATGAACTTGAAAAAACAAGAAGAAGCTAGTAAATATCAAGTAACCTTCAGCGATGTGCAATGTCACGCGATTCTTATTCCCTTTGTTCCTTGGATTGAACAATAAATTGTTCGCTATCTTGACTCTGATGTTTGGAACATCTGATGCAGCGAATATTGTAGACAGCATAACTCTTGGGGAAGTCCAGTGCTCAAAACACATCATAGATATGATGCCAGAATCATTCCTGTTTTTTGATAAAGCAACAAAAAGGATCATACAAAAAGAAAATCATGCATTCTGATAACCAAAAATAAATATTTTTTACACAAAATCAACTAAGTAGGACTGCTTCAAACAAAAAACAGTATTAAAGCATGTGTACTAACATGTTTTCTTCTGCGTGCTTTGGTACTACAGGATAAACAACATCATATTCATCAAATTTCATGTCAACTCCCACGTACTTGTCCCACTGAATCATAAATGAGTATATCTGAGAAAAAAAGACATTACCATGTATGTCATGTAACAGATGATTCTGAACAAAAATTTTAAAGAGCGTTGATGCGACAAAGAATTAACATAAGATAGAAAAGAACGTACCATCCTGTCTCTAACATACTCTTGAAATGCATCATCCCTGGAGTAAAATGGATCAAGAAATACAAAATTCTTGTCGCATATATCCACAGCAAACACAAACCAGTGATTGTCATAGCAAGTGGGAAACAGAGCTACAGAAAATTAAAAAAGGATGAAATACTATTTTAAGACATAGCTAAAACACTTTATTAAGGGACATGCACAGCAACACAAAACATTTACAAATTTACATGATGCTAGTGTCAGGACACATTACCAAATTAGATTTCGAAAGCGGCCTAGTTTTACTGCAGATTGCGAAGCCTCTTTGGAGAACAGAACTGTCTGCCTCATCTGGGTCAAGAATAAGGTTCTCCTGTAGCAGAAATGCAGTTAAAAAATATAAAAAAGTATGTAAAGCAAAAAGTAAACAAAAATATGAGGGACCCTTGAAGTGCATTATGTAGGCAGAAAAATGCTAGATCAGCATATTTTGCAACCAGGGGAATATAAAAAATATACAAATTTATAAAAGTTACGAGATATGTGTGCTAAAAATTACACTGTACACAAGGTGTAATTCCCACTGATTGACACTGTGACTTTTCACATGAACCAGTTTTGTAAACTAAATTTGGAACAACAAAAACAGGATGCATTATATAAATGGTGAAAAGACTGAAGAACACAATGAACACTTACGCCAATGGATGAAAAGAAGTAATGCCTCTTTGAGAATTCAGGTTTGCCATTGGGTTGCGTGAACAAGTGGTAGCAATATGCTGAAACAACATAACCATTAACAACTCCTCCTGGCTGCAAAGAATCGCCCATTGACCAGTAGGTACACTTGACACCAGATGTATCAAAGGCAAGTTCACTGTGATTAATTTTTTTTTGGTCAAAAAGGAGAAAAGAAATTATCAGAAACTGGCAAAAATACAATAATAGGTGGAAAAAAAGTGACTCAAGGTTTGAACCATGGAGATGGAAATTTGAACTTACGTCCTCCAATCAGATTTGGCCAGTTCGCATATGGCTTTGTAGTTTTGCAATTCAGACTTGCTAACTGTGAAAGAAGGCTTCCTGGTGACATATTCTGAACTCAAGAAACGAGAAGGCTTAACAAATCTCCTTGGCCCATACAAAGGTAACTTCCCACCAGAGGAATGAACATCTCTATCATATTGCAACGGATCTCCAGACACTCGAGGAAACGGACGAGACCCAAGATAGTCCAAATCAATTCTTGATGCAGATGCATTTTGGGTCTTACTGGACCCCTGGTGGTAATGAAGCTTATCATTATACTGCATCTCAGATTTCCTAGTGCAGTCGAGTACATTGTCAAATACAGACCTTTCTCCCAAAAACTTGACTTCTGGTGACATCTAGTATTTGAAAACAGCATTTTGGAAAAGAAAAAAAAGTCTCAGTAAAGTACATTAGAACAAAATATAACAAGAAAACTAGAAGAAAAAGATTTAAAACAAGCATTTGGAAAACAAGCTACTGATTCGTACCTTGGAGATGCGATATTTACTGGGCACAGATTCCTTCTCAATTGAAACATCTGGATTGACTCTATTAGCCTCCATATTGGACTTTTGTTGCAGCTCAGGCGAAGAGTCAAGATTTTGCATGTGGATTGGTGTCTTTTGCAAAAACAAAACACATAAAAATTAGACATCGGAAAAATAGTTTTAGCGTAAATAGGGGAAATAGTACACATATTGCAAAACGAAAAATACTATTTTGAACATAAACATACCATCTGGTGCAGTATTGGGGTAAAACGATCTGATCCAGGAGTTACCTAATAAAAAAAAGGATATTCACAATTGGAAATAGAACCCCGAAATGATGCAAAAAAGAGACTAGGAAAAAAGAAGGAAAAAAAAGGTATATGCGTCAAAGATTTTTTTGATTGGATGGAAAAACAAAGGCATACCTCTGGCATATACAGTCTCTGTGCAATTGAACGAGGGACAGGAGACAAAGAATCAGGTACAAAGTCAACATCTCCTTCCAGGTTAATAGCGTCTCTGCAAGAGGTTCCTCGCTCTTTGAAAGAAACCCTCTTCTCATGACTAGAATTGTTGGAAATATCCTTGAAAGGATTCCTTGCAAACTGGTTCTGGTTGGTGTCTTCAGCATTGCCTATTGACACAAAAAAAAGTTTTGAAGAATATAGAGAAAAGAAAATAATTAAAGTATTGACTTGCGATGAAAAAAATTAAAAAAGAAGCAGGAAAAGAGAGATACTTACAACTTAACGTGGTTGCAAAAGGTTGAGATTTTGATCCAGTAGTGTCATGTCGTTTTGCATCATTAGCAGAACTATTGGCTGCATCACCACAAGGTAAAAAAGATTCATGATTAAATAATTCATGTGAAACTCCTGAAATAAAAGCAATGGGATTTGGAGATGGGAAAAAACACAAATTGCTCACATTTTCTAGATAGCTTGTACAACACTTTTTCAACATCAACATTTTTCATCTGTATAAATTATCAGAATAAAAGGAAAAAAGATTGTCAGAAGAAACATAATTGATTTAATCTGATATGATAATTGATCAGAATTTATGAAAATGACAAATTTGCAGTAAATAAAAAAGGTAATCATAAGGTACAAAAAAGAGTGTGATGCAGTACCTTTGGTGGGATAGATTTTATAGGATCTTTAGTTAAATTTGGCACAGGGAGTTCTCGAATGGGTTTAGATGCACATTGTTCTGTCTGATCTGATGATTGATCAAGTGGAACTGAAGAAAAAAAATGAACAAATTGAATTAAACAACTGTGGTAGAAGAAAAAAACTGATCTAGTTGATACACAATGTTGGGTTCATAAAAACACAGTAATAAATGAGGGACATATATTTTATAGTGCAGGACAGCGAATCATACTCACCATCACATTTTGCAGGTGAAATCCTTGCTTCTTCATGAACAAAGTTCCCTTTATGATCACGCCAATCATCAGGACTATTAGAGACATCATTCAGCAATTTCAGCAAATCCAAGACAAGATCCTTTGATCTAGTTTCGACACGGGATATGTGTTGAAAAATTCGAGCAACAGAGGATTTCATGTTAACTGGCAAAGCTTGCAGAGCAACAAAATCAATGTCTACAGAAAGTGCTGAGTTAATGGTGTAGGCCTCAATGAGACTGCATATCTTGAGCTTCAAAAACATTGGCAGTTCGCAACCACTGACTGTGTCCAATGATGATAAGAACTTAGCATCATTCGCTAATGCTAAAGATTGTGGCCCCAACAAGGTACTAGTCTGTAAAAAAGTGCAATAAAAAATGATAAGGCAGAGCAGAATGTGGACTAAATTACAGTTCACATGTTCAGAAATTACACTAGTTACATCATGTAATTCTATCAGATGAACCATGTAACAGATCAAGATAAGGAATCAGAGGAAAAAAAGTACCATGAGAAAGTAATGAGAAAGGGCAAGATGTAACTAACTTGAAATAACATACAAATGTTATATACCTTGCATAACATGTGCTGGAACGATGAAGTAACGGACGCAATCCATAAACTCCATGAGATTTCTCATCAAGATCTGAGTAAGTTTTGATCATGTTTGTCTTCCAGACTAGAACACGAGGATAGTAATGAGGGGGTTGCCTGTTGCCAAAATCAACATTGTCCAAATACATCACCTGATAGAAAACAGATTACACGTAAGGGGATAAGAAACCCACTGACAGAAGAAAAAATGAAGGAATGAAAAAATTGGAATACAAGAAAGTTTTAAAAACAAACTTACAGCTAGGTAGAATCAACATCCTCCAAGTGAATTTCTTGGGTCATCTGCCTTTATTTGCTTGCCCATTTTGAAATTCTTAACTGAGTCTAATAGTCAAGCAAGAATGTATCCACACCAGTCATACTCTTTCTAATTTTCCATGTCTAGGAATATGCCAAAATACTTGTAACTTGGTTTCAGATGAGTATTGGGACAGAGGAAAGATCCCATTGCAACAAGCACAAAGCAGATGACTACCTGTTCTTCAGACAAGTGCTCTTGCTTTACTATCTTGTCCGCAAAAATGATGTAAATGGCATAGCAGAAACACCAAACAGACCAAATACTTTTGCTTTGCCAGCTTCTGTATCACTTGGAAAAGGTTTTGACCCAAGAGGCAACTCTATGACCATATGAAAAGACTCTCTAGTCAACGAAATGACCTTGCCATCCAAGATTATGTCTCCAGACTTGTGGTCAACATATTGAGCTACCCACTTGACAAAACTATTGGGCACGACACATTTGTCAAAATCAAGCAAGGACCCCCAACCATACTTCTGAATAGTCTTCCTCTGATGAGGATTCAATGCTGATATCACATTTGACAGAGAGGTCACACTAAATCTAGTAAAGCAGCTTTTGATTGTTTGACTAGCCTCTGCCTTTTTTTACACACAGTTAACATAAAATAAAAAGATAAGGGAATGCCCACAAAAAAATACAGTATAGGCATTGAAGTGACAATTTAAAATACAGTATAGGCATTATGAAAAATATCAGTACAACAACAACCCTTTTAGCACATCATAACAGGCAATAAATATAGGAAAAACTAAAATCTGAAATAGCAAATGCAATGATTAAAAAGTAAAAGAAGTATGGAAAAAGAAGTTGCATACCATGCTGTTTCTTAGTTCCTTGGCTAATTTCTTTTTCAACAACCTTATCTTATTGTACTGCAAAAAAGAAAAGATAAAAAAAGGATAAGTATAACAAAAACAGAAGAAAAAAATTGCTGCAACAAAGAGGTTATGATATGAAACTAACCTCTCTCATACAGTTGTGAATGACATGTAAGTTGTCTTCCACACCATCAGACATGTTGTCCTATGTGATTTAAAACTAAAATTAGCTGACAGTATAGACTATGCTTGAGATAAAAAACAGAAGAGAAAAGAAGTTACATCACAATTGGCAGTAACATGAGGTATATCATTGTCCATTTCTTCATCTGAGTTCACATCACTAAAATCAGCTTCTTCAGATTCCTCAGATGAACTGACATCAATGAACTGGGCTCCTCTCTTCTTCGCCATCTAGCACATACACAAACATGAAAAGAAATAAAATAAAAAATACAGCACAAGCATTAAGGAAAAAATAAAAACAAAGTATGCTATTCCTGCTGTTGAAATATGAACCTAAACTATACAGATCAAACAAATAAATTCGGGGGGTCGTACAGAAAATGTAAGAGGTGAGTCAATCCACTGATATCATTGTATTAACCACAAAAAACACATCACCAATCATTTGTCAGCTGATACTTGGGCTAAAAAATAAAATCGAGTGACAAATCTGCATCAACTAACCGCAAAAAAAACATGAACACAAGATAACACAGAAACAAGCAACATCACCCATATATCGATTGTCTCTATATGTATGAGGAATACATATCAAACATTCCATGTTCTAACCGAAAATGCAGAGATGGATCTGAATCAAATACTAACCAAACTCCATAGAAACGTTGGCTCCATACAAAACAATCAGACGTGCGAGGTAGCAGAAAATACAGGTGCATCCTAACCTGAACGAATCGAGTGGCGAATCCAAATCCCTCCCCCACCAAATCAGCAGACACGCGCTACAGGACGATACACACAGCAAGCGACAAAGCGGTACTGGATTACCTAACGGTATACAACCGCACATCACCGAAACACACCGCACAATCGCAGAGCGCAGGAGGGGGAAAACATCAGCAACAGGTGAGATTGATAGGGATGAAGCACACAACCGCACATCAGAAAACGAACACATCGTCACAATCGCAGAGCGCAGGAGGGGGAAAACATCAGGAACAGGAGGGGGAAAACATCAGGAACAGGATGAGAGATTCAAAGGGATGAAGCATACAACAGCGCATCAGAAAACGAACACATCGTCACAATCGCAGAGCGCATGAGGGGGAAAACATCAGGAACAGGATGAGAGATTGAGAGGGATGAAGCGCATCGACAGGGGTACAAAGCAAATCGAACCAGAAAAGCACTCACCAGCTAAAATCGCCGGAGGATCGCCGGCGAATCGCCTCCGGCGATAGAGTCGCCAAACCCTAGCTAGAGCAAGCGAACGGGCTGACTGAGCGGCGAAATGAACGGGAAGAAGAGAAGCGCGACGCAAAAAATCCAAAACGCGGAGACAGAAGTAGGACCCACATGTCACAGATACAACGCAGAAGCTGAACCAGAGGCAGGATCCAACGGCAGACAGGAGGAGAGCCAGGAGCATCGAACGCACAGAAATTCGGGTGCTCGCACGGGGCTGAAACACCCGGGTGGAAACTAGCTTTCCCGAACTAAGAAAGCATCGCTATGCTCGCCGTCGTCATGCAAGCATCACGCCAGCGACAATCAAGAATGAAGTAAGGAACTTGTCGACCACTCCCCCTGCAGTACCTTCAGCCATCAGTGGCTCGTCGCCCTCCCTGCTCGACGCGTCTCTCGATCCTGGCCCTTGGTTACACTCACTTGCTCAGTGTAACCGCCGTGACAGCTCTGCGCCACTATATTTTACCCGAATGCTTCCAAACTCCGGGCAAGCAAAGTCGCCCACTGGGCAGGCAGGACCGAAATTTCTCGCCCATTTTCCTTTGGAAAACTGTTTCCACGCACGTCATTCAACCTCCAATAGCGCGTCGCCGTGCTTGAGCAAGTGGGATTTCGCATAGACAAATCAGGTGACTAACTGCTCCTAATTGCAACTCCATCAGTTAGGAGGGGGTGGGGCTCATGTCTTCCTAGTCAAGTCAAAAATGTCGCCGTCATCTGACACACAGCGGGCCACGTACTGAAGGATAAGTATGCTTCAGTAGCTAGTATTACAGCTAGCCCCGTGCAGCGACTTTTTACTACTACCATCACTGGTTACTGCGTTTGTGTGTATATAAGAGGGAGCGGCAGTACACACTACAGGTGCACAAAGGCAAGGCCTTATGCTTGAGTGAGGTTGCAAAAGAAAAGTACAGTTGCTTCTTGCTTTGTCTGCTCCTTGATTGAGCAGAGATGAGGTAAGATATCATACTAGCTCTGTTCAGTGTTCGCTTGTACCTTTTATGTTTTCACTCTTCGTTACCTTGCGCGCCGCACGTAATTTGTACTAGTCAACTACGTACTGCAAAATCTTTGTGTTGTGTTGTTTCCCCTTTGCCGTGAACTGATTGTGTGAAACTTCTGCAGAAGGAGATAATCATCAGAGTGAAGACGGGCTCCGAGAAGGGCGCCCACTGCAAAGCCATCAAGGTGGCGGCTGGGATCCAAGGTCAGATTCCTCTTCCTCTGTTTCTCCTCTGCTTTCAGAGAGTTTTTAGGAAGGAACTAGGTGAAACTCTCCTCTGCTTCTTGCTTCGGAAGTAGTAGTAACATGTGCTGGACGCGTCGAGCAGGTGTCGAGTCCGTGACGATCGCCGGCGAGGACAAGAACCTGCTGCTGGTGATCGGCGTCGGGGTCGACTCCAACAAAATCACCAAGAAGCTGCGACAGAAGGTGGGCCACGCGGAGGTGGTCGAGCTGCGCACGGTCACCGCCGGCGCCGACGAGCTCGGCGGCCTCGTCGCCGGCGAGCACGCGTACCGCTACCACCCGAGCCCGAGCCCCTACAAGCACCAGCAGCGCGTGGCGGCGCGCGACCACTACTACGACGGCGGCGCTGGCGGCTACCCGCGGGACCACTACTACGGCGGCGGCGGGTCGACGTACGCGCCGCCGACGATGGCGACCGGCGCGCGGGACTACTACTACGGCGCCGGCGGCGGAGGGTACCCGGCGGCGCCGTACCAGCAGCAGCACTACTACCAGATGCCGCCGGCGAACATGCACACGGTGGTGCACCACGAGTACGCGAACGACCCCAACAGCTGCTCCGTCATGTGATCGAGACGAGAAGCGTCGATCTGGTGCGGTTTGCATGCCATGCATGCATCTGGTGTCAGTGAGATTCAGTCAGTGTGCAGCAGCAGCTACTACTACCTTTCCAGTTCCATGTAAATAGTGTACAAAAATAGAGGATGCATGGTTGCGTAGCTCAATCAAACCTTCATCAGGAGTGATGTGCTTTTATTTATCCAAACGAAGGATGCAGGAGTATGGCAAAAAAAAGGAAAAACACTCATGCAATCAGTGGCTTCATTCAGAGACCGAGTTGCGTCCGGATGTATGTCTCTTTGAAATGTTCGTTGGCGATTGCGAAGTTCGAATTCCAAATGCGTGGTGTACACGGAATCTAAGTTTCAACTGAATAAAAACTTTAAAGTGTGAGCTTTAAACCCCTGCCGTGAAACAAATGTAAAAAAAAAAATCAAAATAAGACCTCCAATTCCATACACAATAGGCACAAAAAGTTTCAATCGCCAGTTTCTCCGAATTTCCATTGCCAAAAGGGTGAAATCTTCGAATTTCAAATTGCACTGATGTGATTTGTCAGTTTCACCTAAAATGCCGACAATACTTTGACCTCTTCGAAGAACAGGGTCCACTCCAGTGGCAAATGCACCTATTATTCCCACGGATCCTACATATAATCTCTAGCCGCAAACAGTGGCGGACCCAGCTCTGGCCATTACGGTGGGCCAACAAGAACAAAAAGGCTACGGAAAAAAATTTTCGGTTACTTTAAAGCGCGAAAAATGCGTTTAGGCTAGAAGTTTAGAGTATACCGCGGCCCATGTGGCCCACCCGCGGGGTCCGCCACTGGCCGCAAAACATCATCGTTACTTTGGACGACAATGAGCTCCACATGTTCTTGTGCGCCCAGGATGTCAATTGGCAGTGTTACCAAAAAAGATGATTTTGTGGGTTTTGTAGAAAAAAGTAGTTTTGTGATAATTCAAGTGACATAAAGCGTGATTCTCTTAAATTAAGTATTACTATATAAACTCTCAATATCTTCATTTCCCAACATACAAAGAGAAACATGTAAACACAACATGTCTATAAATAGAGTTAATTTTTAGTTAATAACTTAATAAAGTGATTAAACCTCCCATTTAACTACATAGAACAACTACTGAAACCGTAGCACTACATCAGTAGCCACGAGCACACGCCACAAAGCTTTTATTTTTTGGGGATATCAAAGCAAAGATAGATGACCTAACACACTGAGTCAAATCATATTAGCTTTGTGCATGCTCTCAGTGAAGAAACCTTCTACACCCTACCTACATGTACATGTGACACGAAATATGTGTGTGTACGTGTGTGAGAGAGAGAGTTGGGGGGGGGGGGGGGGGGGGGGGGGGGGGAGCATATGCCTCATTTGTCCTGAGGTTCCCCGATAGGAAAAAAAAAGACCTTCTATGCCTTTTACATGTACATGTGACTAATATGATATCTCCTACACAATATTACATGTACATTTGTCACTAATATGAGGACTACTATGCTGGCAACAGCGGCGTTTGTACCTCCACCGTCAACGATCGCAGGCGCTCGAGACTACTACTACGCGAACGAGCTGCCAACCACAGACATGCACACGGTGGTGCACCACAAGTACGTGAACGACCCCAACAACTACTCCATCATGTCATCGAGAAGTGTCTACCTTGATGGTGTGGAAATGGTTTGCACAGCATGCATATGGTGTCAATGAGATTCAGTGTACCGCTGGTTGCGTAGTTCCAGTCTACGGCATGGTGGCGACTGTAATTTATAATGTGCTTTATTGAAAGCAAGAATTCAAGAACATGACCTGCAGCGTAAAAACACACGCATTTAGTGTATCTCAATTGAGGGAAGCTGAATTGTGTTGTGTCCTGCTCGCACAGAAAGGGAAAAAAAAAGTGTGTGACTACTCTTAGTGGAATGTTTTAAGACGTAGTTTTCTGATAATTTAGAGGCCATAAGAGTAGTTACCTGAAATCTATTATATATATAATTGACCAAGAAAAGAAGCCTCCACGTTCGCTCTTAAGGCCTAGAAATTACCACGTTAATTCTAAAATGCTAGAAATTCCCAATTAATCGAGAAAATAAGTCCAAAAAACAATTAGTCAAAAAAACCCTAAAAATATTTATAAAATAGCTAAATTCGAAATAATAAAAATAGCTAAAAATACCCTCACACCTATTTCTAATTACCCACCATGCCATTATGAGTAAAAAAAGTTAAATTCGGAATAATAAAAAATAACAAAAATCCTTCACACCTATTTCTAAATTACCCTCCATGCCTTTAAAGTACAAAAAACTAAATTTGGATTATAAAAAATAGCTAAAAATATCCAAATTCTTATTTTTAATTTACCAACCATACCATTATGAGCAAATAGCTAAATTTTGAATAATAAAAAAATACCCAATAAACACTTAATCCTGATTTCTAAATACACCATTAGAAAAATACACCGTGATATATGTCTAGCTAGAATGGCACATTATCTTTTTTTTAGCATGACACATTTCCTTTGAAAGATTTATTTGTAGCACGACACATTCTTTTTTTCTACCATGAGATATGTTAGTTGTTTAGCATGCCAAGTTTGTACCAACCTCACTTCTAAAATAAAATCAAATATATTGTTAGCTAAATGATGACTCATCTCAGGGACGGTGAGAAATTCTACAATCTATTTTCTACCATTTTATAAATATAGATTATAAATTAGGTAATAACAATAAACTATGTTAAACTTCTATAATAATATAAAAAGATTTTAAATAGTATAGTATGTCTAGCCGCACAATTGCGCGGGCAGGCATACTAGTTCAATATAATAAGTGCAAAACAATGGTTTCTGGAAACTACATTACGGCCCAACAGGACTCAATTTTACAAAATCATATGCCCATGATTTTCTACTCTCTGTCCTGCTCCTATGTGAGATTTCATATGCATGTGCTCATGATATGACAGTATCCACTCTGTCTTTCTTGGTGTTCTTTTTCCAGAATAATTTTCTAGCCAATTATCAACTCTATTGCTGAAGTAGGATAACCAGATAAGGGTGCCAGCTCTGAGTTCGGTACTCATTTTGGCAGAACCAACCAACGATAAATTTACATGTCAACTCCTCCACGTACGCACTCAAACCGTGTCCTCCAAATATAAAATCAGCAAGGGTAGCAAAAGCATTTTCTTTCGCGGTACGCATTTAACGATGACGTGCTGATGCCAACGCCATGCTTTCGCAAGCCGGAGACTTGGTCGGCGTCGGAGCTGTGGCATCAATACCTCAACCGCTCAAAGATTCTTCTTAGCCAAGCTCATGGGTAGTGGGTAATAACAACAAAGGAGGCCATCACCATCAGTACTTCTATATGTGTTGGGTGGCCGACGCATGGGCTCCTGGTTACTTTTTGGCTTGAGACATGTAAGACAAATTTAAGACGCATGGACTCAAGTGTAGACTTGGACATTCACAGTCTTTGTGTTGACGAGGTGCCTTTGTACGTATACGGTTGTCAAAGCGCAGAGTAGCTGAAACTGTACAGTTTGTGTTTTGATTCACCCGATGTGATCCAAAGACAACCAATACTGAACAAGTAACTTGTTTCCTCTTACGATCATGACTCAGTACAACCAGTGACTATTCGGGCGCACATCGTTATAGATCTCACGATATGTTAAGTACAGCTGCTGCCGTTGTCTACTGTTGAGATTGCACAGACAACCAGACACTCACTAACGCATGCACTCAACCCTCATAACACATTATGCAACCCTTACATGAGCATCTTCGAAGACTACCGGCAAATCCAGAAGAAGTCACCACTGGCTCCTCGCTGTCGACGGAGCGTCGTTACCACTGAAAGCACAAATGCCGTTAAATTCTGATGATTCGCTCCCACGGGAGTCAAACCCAGAACCTGAGAGGTGTTACTACTGGATGCCTTAACACTAGCCACACTTCACAGCTGCCGTTGTCTACTTTGCACAAAGCCGAGACGTTTGAGGCGCACTGATTGACTTGGGCAAAGACTACGGTGTCGTGTCACCATCTGAATCTTTAAAAAAGACATGCCTTTTTCTGAATCGTACGCAACCAAGAGCCGCCTGGAGCAGGTTACCAGTTTACTAATCTTCCCAGAAAATAAATGAGAATAAAAAAGATGAGAGCCTACTAGTAGTATACACGAGTCTGACCAGTTTCGAGCCCACGTCCTTACGGTACTCTGAATGTACTACTACCACCATACAGAGAACGGCGCAACATTCTTTCCTTAGCATAAATCAATTTGGCTTCTTTTATTTGAGACCCTAGAACAGTTGCAAAACCATGCGGGTAAGAGACACTTTTCTCCTTGAAAGCTCTACTTTGGTTGCTGCTACCGTTTAGATGCAGCTTAACACCTGAAATCGCTAAATTTCTTCAGAAGGAGATCATCATCCGTTTGCAACCGGAGTCCGAGAAATGCCGCCGCAAGGCTCTCAAGGTGGCGGCTTCGGTCGGCGGTAAGTACCATATACTCCTGGGGCATCCGGGAACTGCGTGTCCACCTGAATTTCTTACGCGAAGAAGAATGCTAGTAGTTTCTTACGCGGAGAAGAATGCTACTGATCGTGGCTTGATCAGACGTCGAGTCGGTGTGGATGACCGGCCGGGAGAAGGACCTGCTGCTGGTGGTCGGCGACGTGGACGAGTCGGCGCTGATGAAGAAGCTCAAGGACGAGGTCGGGGAGGCCGAGATCATGGAGCTGCGGGCTCTGCCCCCGGGCGACGCGCTCGTCGTCACGCAGTCCCCGTACCAGCAGCAGTGGCGCCACTACGATTCCACCCCCGGCCGGAGCGTCGACGAGTACCCGGTCGCCGCCGCCCGGCAGGCTGGCTACTACTACTACCCCAGCTCTCCCAGCCCGTTGCAGCAGCACCAGCACCACTACCCGTCGCCGGTGGCCGGGCAAGCCGCTCGGTACGGCTACGCCGGCAGCAGCAGCAGCTACGCGCTCGCCGCGGCGCGCAGCCACCCCGCGAACTACTCGCCGATGATCGCGCGGCACGACGACGCCCGCGCCGCCGCGCCGCGGGACGGACGCGCGCGGCGGACGCGGGGCGCGGGCGCGAGCACGCCGGCGGAGGGCCCGGCTGCTGCTCGATATTGTAGCTCGTATTTTTTGTTTGTTTGTTTCTTTTTTTTTGAAGGCAATTGTTTGTTTCTTTGTTTGTTGCTTTTGGCCGATGAGCACAATGCAGATACTGATTTATTACTGACACGGAATTGTTCTGCACGTACTTATGCCATTGCCAGATGAAGTGTGCCTGCTCTGTTTCGTGCACAATTTTTTGCGTGCAAATACAAACTATGCTGCATTCGACGGGATTAGCGAACGCGGGTGCCAATGCCACATGCCGGCGCAAATCCAACTGCTGCTCGTAGCACCACGAGTACGTATCTAACCACTGTGCTAGTATTGACATTTGCATCGCGTGGAAGAACGCAGCCAAAGTTAGGCCATCGGTTTTCTTCTTTGTCTGTTTCCGAAGTCAATTATAATCAAGTCAATTCCCAACTTGTTAACCCGACGAAAACAAAAGGAGGGATAAGACATCCGCTAGCCTGCCTATAATCCCCGATGCTTGACAAAAGCAATGAAAATTCTGATTCCTCGAAAAATTTGCAGCTTTGCGAGATTTCGTTTCGCTCAAACCAGTCCTCTGATTTGAAAGAACCGCGTGCTCCAAAATGGAAGCATCATCCATTCGAGAGTTCAAAGGTTTTTTTAAAAAAAAACTCTCAAGCAAAGTCCCTATCCCTCGAATCACAGGACACCAGCTTTATCGATGCAAACGATGCATGACGACCCCACCCACCATGGTCATACTGTCCTTGTCACTCGCGGCCTCCGCCCCGCCTAGAGCTTTTGTACTTGAACTGAGGCAACCTCGCCGCCGCGTTGCCGTTGGCCCCCACGCGCGGACGCCAGCGACACCACGGCGATGGAGCCGCGCGAGCGCGCGCACGGACATGAGAGAACACGCATCGGTCTTTTCCTTGCCCGCGAGGATGCGCCAGCTCCGCGGCGGCGCGCGGCACGTACGGCGATCGAGCTTGCAATAAAGCTTCCCGTAGCGGATCCCGATCGATGATAGGGCAAGGCGTGGTCGGTGGCGAAATGCTACATTCGCGCCGGCGGGCAGTAGAAAAAGCGCAGCCGGGGTACGTACGGACAGGCAGGGTGCCCGTTGGCGTCGGCATGTGCGGTCGTGATCCGCAGCGACGATGCAGGTGGTGAGAACAGCCACCGCTCTGACGGCTGCGGCGGTCGATGAGCCTGCCGCGGCGTCGCGGTGAGCAGTTGCCGTCAAAAGGAACCCATGGATCAGTGGAGAAGCACAGTCCTTTTTTTTTCGAAAGATCATACTCCATCGATCAGCCCACGAGTTGAAATACCACTGCAGAGTTGTATATATGGCGCTCAAAGAAATGTACAAGTGTCGACTGCTGTGAATTAAGTTTGCCATGAGAAGTGGCAACCCACAATCGGTAAATCCGTAAATGCAAAAGGCAGTCGATGCTGGCTGGCTGGAAACTTTAACGTTGTTGATACAAAGAAGTTAAAAGTTCTGTTTTTTTATATGACGGTGTAGAAATGATCTTTGTTTTGATAACATAAAATATACAACGTTTATGCAGGCACTGTTCAGAAGAGCTTATTGGTTGTGGTATTGGGCGCTGCAGCAGCCTGAGGAGGTTAGAGATCACATAAGAAGGGTGAGCGCAGATTTGGAGATTGCTATCTTTGCTTCTTATGGATGGAGATTTAATAATAGACTTGAGCCTCCTTAAAATTTTGCTTTTTATTATTAAGCTCTTCTTGTCAATCTGTTGATTGAATTTATTGTAATTATGAAACAAAAACAAAATCCGGGCTGTGTGTAGAGATCGGAAACTCTTTTTGGTTTCCATTATCTAAAAAAAATTCTGTTTTTTATAGATAGAAAAATCGAGGGAGCCAAAACCAGATGACTAGATGAGAGAAACAAATGACCTTAATCAAAATAAAGGCCTCGCTTCAGATGCTCTAAACGGGCCCTCCAACCAGATGACAAGGTCAGCGTAAACGTCGCCATGGAGCCAACTGATAGCCTGCTCAGCATCCTCTCTGTCAACAAACTCAAGAACCCCGACCCGCCTGCGCAATCCACCACTAGTAGTCTTCTCATCCGACCCAACGTACAGACGGCTGACGACGCCGAGGCCGCGTACCAGATCGCGGAGGTCGCGCTCGGTGGCGTCCTCGGGGAGGTTGTGCACGCGGACGCACGTCTCGGATTTCCGCGCGCACCGCCGGCAGATGGTGGGCGGGGCGTAGTGCGGCGCCGCCCACTCCACCCGCAGGGCGCGGCCGCCGTAGACGTGCCCGTCGATCCACTCGATCGCCTGCTCCGCGTCCTCCGCCATGTCGAACTCCACGAAGCCTTGCAGTTCTTTCTCCTGCTGAGTGATTCGATCGGATCCCGTGGTAGCAGGCTGCTGCGGCTTCTCGTCCGAGTGCGGCCCTAGGCGGAGTCGGTTGAGGACGCCGAAGCGGCAGAAGAGGTCGTACTGGTCGCGCTCCGAGGTTTCGTCGGGGAGGTTGGCCACGCGGACGGTGCGCTCCTCGCTGGCTTCGGCTTCGCTCCTCTCGGCGGCGCGGTCGTGGCAGGCCGGGCAGACTCGCGCGGCCGTGGGGACGTGATGAGGTCCTCGTAGGGGCAGTTCACGGTCGAGTGGTCGCCGTCCTTCCCGCAGATCGTGCAAACCGTGGGTGGTGGTTGTGCGGGATCGTCGTCGGAGGTAGTAGTAGGTTCGGCTGCCTCGCTGCCGTGGGGGCGTGGCCGATGGACGGGGGATTCTTCGGTGGAGGACCGCCCCCATGGCGAGACGCGACGCGCGCGGGTGGTGCATGCTCCGGAATTCCCAGGCGTCCATGAGCTTGGGCGCACCGTGTCGTCGACGAAGCGGCGCTCGGTAACACCGTGTTTTGCTGCTCGCGCGTTTTATGGCTTCAGATGAGAAAGATGCGGCGGAGAGGTTTTTTTGAGTTTAATAACCAGTTGACGTTTCGCGCAGACCTCCACGCACCGTATTGGTTTCGGATTGGGCCCACGTCCATCCAAGCCTGGAAACGTACTTATTACTACAATCGACCCATTAATCTCAAAAAAAAAAAACAATCGACCCATGACCAAGAAAGCAACATTGCACGGCCCGTTTTGAATTTCCCTGGTATGGTAAGCCAGGCCCGTCCCTGGGCATGTTCCTACGGTGCGACCGAACAGGGCCCCCAAAATTCTGGGGCCCCAAAATTTAGCATGTATCCCTAGTATTAGTATTAGTAGGAGCTCTAATTAGCCAGGTAATCAAGTTCAGATGCGCTGCTGTGGCCTGTAGGTTTGTGCTAGCATGTTTCGGCTTCCTGTTACAATAGCATTGCCTTCTCTTGATCCCTGTAACTTCGCCTCCATTGCATATGTGGGCAGCAGGAGGTTGAAGACGACCTGTCTGCGAGCTGGGCTTCGTCTGTCCACAAGCTGGGCTGGAAATTGGATAAACTGGGCCACACTGTCGCAGCCATCAGCAACTTAGCCCATCATTACTGTCAGCCCACGTTTCTGGCCCATTGGTTCGTCCTTCATTCCCTAATTCGCTTGGAGCCTTCGATCCCTCCCGTGCGACTGGTGCGCGCTGTTCCGGCAGAGCGGCGCGGCGCAGGCTGGCGGAAGCGCGGGCGTGCCGCAGGCAGGTGCGGTGCGCGGACGCTGAGAGCGTAGTGCTCAAAATTGTTCAACGCTCCTCAATACTAGTGCCCGAGTCTTTAGCTTGACGACAAGGCTTCTCTTTTTTTCTAAAGGAAAGGCATCTAACTTGCAATACATGCGTTTAGAATTATGATTGTGTAATTTTTTCACTCAAAGACAAGGGCCTAGTTTAGAATTCCGCACAGGGCCTCCAAAGTTTCCGGGACGGCCCTGGGTAAGCCGAAGGAAAGTTGAAGTCAAGCTGGGGCCGGGCGAGTAGGATCACATGAATCCTCATCAACTGTCAGTGTCAGATAAAAAAAGGGTCATTTTCTTTAATAAAAGGTTTTTTCTATGGTGCTTGAAAGAAACCTGTGATTCCTCTCTCATCTATAATTGTAATTAGTACCTGACTCATCGATTTTTGATACCAGTCCACAACTTAAAGTTTCTTTTACTAGATTCTTTCCTATTTCTAACTGTTAGATCTGACCAAACGAACGGTTACAATTTACTCCAAGCACCATAAAATTACCCTAAATAAAAATAAAAAGGGACAAAAAATCATATGAATTTGAGAAAAAAATAAATTATTTATAGCACCTAATCGAGGACGACAACACAACTGTCGCTTGAGAAAATATTTTGAGAAAGGCCACCGCTAGTGACCATAAAATCTCCAACTAGCATAAGAATTGAGAATCTACAACCCAATCTCTTTCTTTACATTTCTGTTCTCGATCTCCAAAAGTAGCTAAACGATTCCTCGAATCTTGACAAGCGAATTAACCTTTTCCAGTCCCACCAACCGTCAAGCAGCACAAAACCTGCAAAACGCTCCCGTGTCTTTCTGAACTCTGACAGCGCTAATCACCGCACCCAGCCTCATCCATCCACCCGTCACGCTCATTAAAAAACGAAAGCCCTCTGCCACAGCTCTGCGGCATGCCGGATCTCACCAAATCGACCGTTTGATTTGAAACACCAGACAGAAACAAACCAACGAGGATCACAAGCGCAGTGCGCCCCGTGCTCCCAGCGTTTGAATCTCTGTCTCAGGAAAAAAAAAGCGTTTGAATCTATCGGGCTCCGGGAAATAAATTCGCCCCCACCCGGCTGCGGCCCGCACGTGTTCGGCCCAAACCGTCCTCCGCCACGGAATCCCCAGGTCACCGAGCAGCCCGAGCTGCAGGCCAGCTACTAGGCTCCCTCCCACGTGCAGCGATGCCACAGGTCAGCGGCGCTACTCGCTGCTCGACGCTCCGCAGCGGACGCGCGCCTATCATTCCGCGCGCTGCAGCTCGGACTCGGTTCGGTTCTGCTTAGCCTAAACTCACTTTTTGCCCCCTACGAGTTCAAAATATTGTGAGGCGGCCCCTCGGTAGTGTCCGTTAAAGAAGAGCCACGGCTCCATTCGCCTCGGGGTCGGAGCTTTTCAAACACACCTGGCTCTGTGGACCGGTCGTCCCTGCCGTTGCGCCGTGCGAGGAGGCCGGTGGAGTGGAGTCGGGGGGTGAGAGGCGATCGGACTTCGCGCAGCGACCGGCCATGACGAGGGCGGACGACGGGAAGATCAACGAGGAGGGAATGGCGCTGCGCAAGGCAGAGGAAGCCGGTGAGTTCTGAGTACTTCCCCGCCCGTCGCCGGAGGCATGACGTTCGATTCACATTGTTCTTGCTGTTGTTTCTCCTTTTCTCTCTGCGTCGTGTTGCGCGCGCGGTCGAGTGATCTGTGCTTGCGCCGCCGCTGCGTGTTTGAGTGCGCGCTTTGGTATTTGGGTGGTGCCGAGCTGAGCTCAGGCGCCGCCGGCGGCGACGTTTGTCGGCAGTGGATCAGGCGATCAGCTCACTCGCAGCATTTGCACGGCGGCAGCTACAGCTAGTGGATTAGTACTGCACTGCACGGGAGATGCCAATTAGTGAGCTCTGCTCACCGTACGCCTTTGCAATTAACACTGTGCCTCCTCCAAATGGCAAGGCGTGGATGCGTGTTAGAAGAGCATAATTACGGAGTTTTACTCTATAGATTGCGTTTGGTTTAAGTTACATTCTGCATTCATTTAGCGCGCGCGTCATTAATTCGCGATCTAGTTGGTGCAATCGGGATTGGCTTACCAACCAACGTTCGGATTTAATATTCAAATTTCCATTTACCGTTTCCCCCTTCATCATAATTTAAAATCAATCTGCATATGGAAGTGCCTCCCCGCAACTCTGATCTGTTGTTGCCAATGTGACCGTTGCAGCCGCGCGGAGGTGCGAGGCGGGTGGCTGCGTGGCGGCGGCGGATGGAGCCGGCGGCGTGGAGGCTCTGCCGGAGCGGCCGTCGGAGGAGGAGTTCTGCGCCGCGCTGCGCAACGGCCTCATCCTCTGCAACGTCCTCAACCGCGTCAATCCCGGCGCCGTCCCCAAGGTGCGCGTCTGATGCCGGCAAATTTGAGGAGAAAAATGTCACCAATCGACTGCAGGATGTTAATGCTCATTTTTATCGCGTGTCAACAGGTGGTGGAGAATCCCGTCGTCACGGTGCAGACGTTCGATGGGCCGGCGCAGTCCGCAATTCAGTACTTCGAGAACATGAGGAACTTCCTTGTTGCAGTTAGCACCATGAACCTGTTGACGTTTGAAACTTCTGATATTGAGAAGGTATACAATTGAACCTCTTTGACCCATTATCATGATACTCGTGCACTGTTATGGTAATTTGCCTCAGTTTCGTACTACTATTAGAGAGTTTCTGAATGCTTTGCTTATGGCTTACTACCTTGCTATGTTAACTTGCTCTATCTGACGAATTCCACCAAAACTGATAGGGAGGTTCATCAATGAAAGTCGTCGACTGCATTCTTTGCCTCAAGGCGTACCACGAGTGGAAGCTCTCAGGAGGGATTGGTATATGGCGGTATGGTGGCATCGTGAAGATTGCATCCTCAAACAAAAGGCCGGCTTCACATTTATCCAGGAGTGGATGCTCAGACCAACAAATGCTGGAATTCGTGCATCTTCTCTCCGAGGTCTCCCTTGAGGAATCCAGAGTTGCAGAATCTCAGCATTCTCTTTTCCAGCACTTTGTTCTTCGAGTTGTGCGGGCATTCCTCCTGGAATGGAGTGAAGCTGAAGACTCGCCTCTAGATGATATGGTAGGTGAGTTCTGCTTATTTTCATCTAAGACGTGTAGTAGCTGCTCGCTGATACTTGATATGACCTTTAAGCTCATTTACACTGCAGGTTATTGAAACAATACTAGAGCAAGCTTGTAAAGAATTTACCATTCTCCTTGCTTCTCATCGAAATCAGGTACTGTACTAGTATGAGTGAGTGAAAATTAGAACGTTAGAATTCCATTGCTTGTGATCCTTGTTGTAATTATGTAAGCTCTATGCACACTATGCAATAGGTAGTATTTTCATTTTCTTTCCTCTGGAGAATAAGCATTTGCCAAGTATTAAAGTCTTAAAGATAGTCCTGCTATGGGCAGCTGTAAAAACTAAAGCCGTCGTAGTTGTTTACTTACTTTCAGTCATCACATCTCTAACAGGTAAGGTCACTTCTAAGGAAGATGATGAAGGATGACAATGGAGCTCTTTCCAAATTGGATTTAGTTGAAGCAATTTCAAAATGTCTGAAGGAGAACAATGAGTGCCTATTCTCTTCACTGCGGTTATCTCGTGGCAGCCATGAACACTTAAATAATGGGGGAGTACTTGAAAGCCAACAAAAGGATCTCGAGGTAAAGACCGTGTGGGAATTACTGGTGCCACTGTACTTGTTAGTTAGCAATGCTTCTTACAAAGCTTATTTTGAGGCAATTACATCTTTAATCCTCACTTGTCAGGAGCCGTTCTTTTACTTCTGTAATGAAATGACATGCAAACCTTTTGCTTGTTCTTTCGTCCCTTTTCTAACAACAAAACTACTTAAATATGCGTTTGTTGTACTTTACTGATTGGTTTGTCTGTTGATATTTGAAATACTCAGAAGTTAAAGATGTCCTTCAATGAGATGAAGCTTCAAGTTGAATCTACTCGCGCTGACTGGGAGAATGACTTGAAGAGGCTAGGTTTGTACTGGGTTTGGAATTATAGGTAACCATGATTTCCTTGATATCTGAACAATATCTTGTAAATGCAGAAAGCTACTTTGAAGCTCAGAACCACAACGCCTACCATAAGCTTCTTGAGGAAAACCGCAAACTGTACAATCAAGTGCAAGATCTTAAAGGTGACATGTTAATTCTAATATATTGTTTTCATTTTGTTTGTACCTGAGATATACAGCTGCTGATTATTCGAAAAATGTTTTCCAGGTAGCATTAGAGTTTACTGCAGAGTGAAACCTTTCCCAAAGGCGCAATCTGATCAAAGGTCTACTGTTGAACATACTGGGGAAAATGGAGAAATCATGATTGCGAATCCTCAAAAGCAAGGGAAGGATGGACGGAAGATATTCACGTTCAACAAAATATTTGGGCCTACCGCTTCACAATGTAACTATTAAACCCTCAATTTCATTTACGCGTAGGAAATTCAAGTAACATGCATACTCACAATCTGCCTAATGTTTCTCACCTCAACAGCTGAAGTATTTGCTGATACGCAACCATTGATTAGATCCGTGATGGATGGCTACAATGTTTGCATATTTGCATATGGTCAAACAGGATCTGGAAAAACTTACACAATGGTAATTCTTCACAAGTAACTTTTCTTTAGAACTTCACAAGCAACACAGATTACTCAGTAATTTCTGTATTGAGGTTCCCAGAACCAGTGGCACCATTTTATAATTGGATATATACCTCACAACAATGTCTTATTGGAGATAATTTATTTCGTTTCACAAACCATCAACTTTGCTGCTTTCTTCATGATGTTTTATTTTCATATGTTCTATGCAGAGTGGCCCAGACGTAACAGCAGAGGAAACCTGGGGTGTGAACTATCGATCGCTGAATGATCTGTTTGAGATTTCTCAAAGCAGAGCAGATTCCGTCAAATATGAAGTGAAAGTTCAGATGATTGAAATTTACAATGAACAAGTGAGGGATTTGTTAATGACTGACGGGGCGAACAGAAGATATCCTTTCATGAACAATGAGTTACATTTAGGTTTTTATATACGATAACAATGTAAATAAAGTTTAAAATGAAAAGAGAAAATTATGTGTAACTAAAATTGATGGTCTCCCTCCATCGCACATATGGATACTCAATTTTTTTCTTCACCTTCTTCCATGTTTTACTATGAATTGCTTGTTTTCCATGCATTTCTTTTGTATTTTCTCAACCATTAAGCCCAGTAGAGATTTGTAACATGTTGAAAATAGCTTTCCATTTGGCACATATGAAGTACATAAGTTTTCTTGAGCCTTCATTTGATGCTTTACTGTCAAATGGTTTTTCTTATGCTTTACAACTATTTCCTTAACTATGAAGCACATTAGAGATACGTAACAACTCTCATGTGAATGGACTAAACATCCCAGATGCAAATATAGTGCCAGTGAAGTGTGCACAAGATGTTTTGGATCTGATGAAAGTTGGCCACAGAAATAGGGCGGTTGGAACAACTGCTCTTAATGAACGAAGTAGCCGCTCACACAGGTACTCCTGAACTCATGTGATGTTTCTAGAGAATATATGTCTGATCTGTATCTGTATGATAAACTTGTATCACTGGCAGTAATTGTGTTTCTCCTTTTAGTGTGTTGACAGTTCACGTACAAGGAAAGGAGATGATTTCAGGTTCAACTCTGAGAGGGTGTCTTCACTTAGTTGATCTCGCGGGAAGTGAGAGGGTAGACAAATCTGAAGCCACTGGAGAAAGACTAACTGAAGCAAAGCACATAAACAAATCTCTATCAGCCCTCGGAGATGTTATAGCTGCACTTGCCCAAAAGAGTTCCCATGTTCCCTACAGAAATAGCAAGCTAACACAAGTACTGCAGGATGCCTTAGGTACTTCCATAGTTGAACCTTATGCAATCAAACTTGTTATTCTCAAAATGCATAATGCACTGACCATTTGTTTATCCTGTTACACAGGTGGTCAGGCCAAGACATTGATGTTCGTGCATGTGAACCCAGAAACAGACGCGTTTAATGAAACAATGAGCACTCTCAAATTCGCGGAGCGTGTAGCCACTATCGAACTTGGGGCAGCTCGTGTTAACAAGGAAGCTGGGCAGGTCAAAGACCTGAAGGAAGAGGTACGACTGTATTATTAGAATCACCATATCTTTGAATTTCATTTCTTAACTCATGGATGTGAATTGTCTTTGACAGATTGCTAAGCTGAAATTGGCATTAGATGATAAGGAGCGTGAAGCAGCACAGTTTAAAGATCTTGCTAACCGTACTGCTTCAGAGATGAGGAACGCAAGAACAAGATCACCGTTAACCACGATGTCCTCGAAACATGAGGCCGGTCAGGAATCCAGCGTAGACACTTGTACAAGTGAGGTACTTTGTTTTAGACATTCCTGAAAATTCTCAAGATTTTTCTTGACAACATGATTCTATTGCTTTAGGTTCTCACCAGTTGCAGGAAATTGTTCATATAAAGCATCCTAAAGATGTTATTTTGTTCCATTGGCAGGTAAGAAGCACATCATCTGGAAAGCAGAGAAGATTCCGCTCTCCGTTGTCAATGAGAGAGCTAGAAGAGAAGACACCTGTTACCAGCAGGGAATTGTACCTGAGTGCGCGAAAGTTTAAGACTCCATCTCCTCCAGTGAGAAGTTCACTGTCTGCTGAAAGAGGCAGTTTTGCTAGGAGTGCAGAGAACACTGGAAACATCGACTGCACACCGATATCAAAGGTCGAAGTGCCTGCAAAAGCACTGAACAGCAGCTCTAGGAACACACCTTCATCCGTCCTGACAGCTCAAAACCTGCGAAAATTCCGGGACTCGGAAGAGAACCGAAGCAAAATCCCATCTGTCCGGCAAAGTATGACGAAGAACAGGTCTGACAGTACGCCAAAGGCTCAGAAAGAAGAGCAAACGGTAAACAGACACTCGGGTACCAAAGCGAGGTCAGAGGCCAAGAACACAAGGGACTCGTCAGAGATAGAAAACGAGTTTGCAAGCGATGAGCCGACCTTCCATTTCAACCGGAAGACGAAAAAGTTGCCGACACATGCAACAAGACAGTCCCAGAACATTGATCTTAGGTATGGCTCGAGCTCGTCAGAGATAGAATCGTCCCAGGACTCTGATACTTGCGTCCTGTACTCCCGTCTATTGTAATTGCCAATTGCCGATCGCGAGTTTACTAACAAAGTTCTTCTCACAATATCAGGGCCTCCGTCCGGGAGATGGAACCTCTGACCGAAGGAAGGCAGCGCCGGAACTGGAGCAAGCCGCCGTACGCCGAGAGGACCAACATCCCCTTGCCGGACATCAGGCGCAGCGCCTCTCTGCCCCGCGGAAAGATGGCTCTTATGTGAATGTAGCTAGTCTCGTCAAGCATTCTTTCATTTGATTGTTACCTTGTGTGTTGTGTCCGGTCCGTGCGTAGGCTCTACAGCTGGGTAGAGAACTCTGGATCATATCATCATAATGTAAAAACGTAGCTGTTGCAGTTGTACCCCACTTCAATGGTGATTGAAAACGGAAACGCTGCTTTCTTTTTTAAAGCTCGTGTTCCTGTAATCAGATTGTGATTTATACGATTCTATCTTAAATTTACAATGCAAGTTAATTTATATGAAGAACGATCAAATGGAACAATCACCATGAAACATCTCTGCTCAAATGCATTTCCGCAAACAAATGCAGTGGAATCCAACATCAGAAAGTCAAGGACTACTCCTCGCAAAAAAGAAAGAAAGTCAAGGACTACAGTACTCTGCAGATTGAGTTGAACTTTTGTCTACTTTGATCTGGTGGCAAAATTGAGTTGACACGTGATTACCTGCAAACAATTTTCTACAAGAAAGTTCAAAGTCTTGTTACAACATTAGTATTTACTAGCCTGCAAACAAATTTTCAACATTACTATTCCACTTCTCCAGAAAAACGTCGTTTTTCCTGTCACCTGGGTGAACGGGCACAGTCAGTCCGCCACACCGTCGGGCTATGGCAGAGGCAACAGAGAGGGAGCGGAAGAGGCCGCGCGAGGGCGACACGGCTCCATCCGCGGCGGCGCCGGCCGGAGAGGTGCAGTACGTGTACCTGCCTATCGCCGACGCCCTCAAGGCCCCCGGCGCCCGGGTCTGCCTCTTCGCCACCGTCGCCGAGATCGGCGCCACCGTCCGCAGCCGCGGCACTGGTAAGCCTGCGCCTGCCCCCCGCCCCCGCCCTCGCCTCTCCCATCCCACTTGCGTCCGCCCCCCGCCTAGGGTTTAGGGTTTTTGGCGCCCAACCGCTTTAAACTGTTTTGGTGGTTCCATGACCGTGAGGACAGGTCGGAGACTCAGTGGTGTCATCCAGTTGCTGGGGTTGATGGGCATGGTTTAGCTTGTTAGTCCATGAAAATGAGCTTTGCTACGCTGTCGAAGATTGTAGTGGACGCCGGCAATGGAATTTGGCTGGAGCAATTACGTTTTTTGCTGTCGAATTCAGCCGGTTTTCTGAACTACTTGATATCTCGAGCTATAGTGATGCTTCCTCCGTCAGGTCTTCTTTGCCCCTGTATGGCTTTATTGGATTGCAAATGCTGTGGAAATCGGCAATGGTGGGGGCATAGGTTGTTAACTTTTACTGTGAAACTAGTGTGCATATTTGGTGTGATTTGTGGAAACACGCTTGTTATCCAAATTTTGTTGGCTTCCTAGAAAAAGGAAGGGACTGTTCAAATTGTGTGAAATCATCACATGTTCCCCAACACCTATTTGAATAAATTGTTAGACTTTCCCCCCCATTTTGGTAGTGCAATTTGCTTGTTATTTATCCATTAATCACATTTCTTTCTGGTTTATCAATTTCGTTCATTGCTGATTCTCGTTACTTCTATTCTTCAAATCTTTGCTAGGGCACTTGTTCATGGCAGTAGTATTTTTGCAGATTTCACTCTTACATTGAGGATTGTGGATCAATCACGTGCAGCTGGGATTTCTGTAACTTTTTTCGCCGACAACCCTGCACTACTGCCCTGTGTTAGGTCAAGCGGAGATGTGATCAGTCTCCATAATGTTGTGGTATAGTAGAAAGCTTTATTTAAATATGGCATTTTTAAAATTTCAGGGATTTATAGGTGCCATAATTTTTCCTTCTTTTCATCCTTTTAACTTTTACAGAATTAGTTGACAGCAGATAGATCATGTCTGTTTTTATCTGCAGATAACAATGCATGGAGAATTCTTTGTTACATTTAACAAAAAGTTTTCTTCATTCGCACTATTTGAAGGGAAGGTATCTGCAGATTGCAGCCCATATCAGGCGTCTATGAAATATCATGGGAGCAAACATGACACTGAACTTTTAACCCAGATGAGAACGTGGCTTGTGAATCATCCTTCAGGTGACTCCAGATTGATATCATACCTGAATTAGATTGCCTTGATTTTGTTTATTTTGCTCCAGATGCTCATTTCTTTGGCCCACCCATCCACGTGATATTATGCCTGAGTTGTGTTGCCTTCAAAAGATTGGGTTCGTTTCGCTGCAAATTTGTGTCCATACATGTACTGCAGTTTGATATTCCCACCATCCAGAGCAGTGTTTTGGATTTCGGTTTAAAAAAATTACCGGTCAAGGGCAATATAATGAAAATCTCCGAAAGTCGGAAAATATCAGCTGGTTTCGTTCCGAATTTTTTCAAAATTTGAATGAAATTTGTACAAATTTTTCAAAACCGGTCGGTAAAACCAAATACCAGAGGGGACCGTATAACTGAAATTCGGAGAAATTTCGGCCGAATTTTTTTCACTGATCTAGAGTGATATCCATGAGTTGATTTAAGGCTATGAATACACAACAGGGATGATTGATATGGTTTTTTCTTATCCAAAGGGGTAATATTGTTTGATAAGTTATGAATAACAACTGGACTTGCATTGTCTCCCTTACCATTCTAGCCTTTAGGTCAGTTTGTATCTGCCTTTTTCAATCAAGCACAAATAGTGTAACTTTTGTTATCTAAAGTTGTCCCATTTTTTTAGTTTTTTCTTCTTGTCATGACCTCATGTTACTTTCAGTCCAAGGAATATATGCTATTCAGCTACTTTAGGATATATTTTGTGTCTGTGTCTTTCCTTGTGCAGAGATTCTATATCTTCATGGTTGAATACATGCTTTACATTTGCAATATTTGTTTCTATCTAACCATTTTGCACCATAGGTCTGAAAGAACTTGAATTGCAATTACGGAGTATAAATTCTGATTCTACTTTTGATCTAGTATGCAAGGTTAGTTCTTTATTCAAGCACATTGAATTGAAGACTTATTTTGGCAGGAACTCCCGCTTATTTTCTATGTATTCTTGTAGGTTCTTCATGTCCGTGAAGTGTCCAGTGGAGAATGGATATTTTATGTTTGGGATGGAACTGATACTCCTGCAATTGAGTTTCAGGATTGTAGGTTGTCATTTTTTTAAAATATTTTTTAATTCAGCAATCTAAACCATTTATGCAATCAAGGGTGGTGCTTTAGTGCTTTTGGCATACTGTTAGATTCTTTAGTATTTATTGTCTTGTTTTGAAGTGATGAAAGCATCTGATCATATTTAGTTGAGAGCAAAGAATACTTGTCCATTTAAGCATCTGCTGAGTGCTGACACCACTCAACTAACATTTCTGTATGCTTCTGTTATTTCGCTTGGTGAACATGTAGTTTGGACTCTGAAGCGGTCGAATCATCCCCTCTATATCTTGAAGAAGCGCCTCTACCCAGGGAGGTTTTATGCACAATGCCATGTATAGGAACTGTGCTGAGGGTGTCTGTGAATAGGTTTCTCAAGGAAGTATTTCACTTGCAAAAGAGTATATATTGGGCTAGGTTCTGCAACATTGCTTGCAAGCAAGAGTTCGGCATGTGGAAAGGCACTTTGCTGCCCTCTAGTAGAGTTCGCCTTTTATCTAATGAAGATGGCAGTGTTGTTGATCGTCTGAAGTAATCTTCTTGTCCTCATGAATTTGATATATTTTGAATATCATTTAAGTGAATTTTACCGAATGCATTAATACCTGTTACAACTCCAGGATGTATGACAGTCGCCTTGCTAACCAAGTTCAGCGCCAGCCAATGGCGAGCCTCCCCGAGTCCTTTAATGTTTCTGGTATAGAGCATAACCTAGTAATTCGTATCATTGCTCAACTGATTGTTATATTCTGATTCATGGTTCAGACCCTAACTTAGCTTGTTCTATGAGCACTTGAAGGTTGTTGTTCATGAATAAACCTCAGCATTTTTGTTCACGTTAAAGTTCAAGTTACTGGAATGATGAATGTACTAACTGAAGTTGTAATACACTTCTTTTGCTATCTGATGTCTACAAAGGCTTGTGAACATGACAATTTTTTCTCGAGGCCAGGTACAGAATATGAGACAGCGGGTTATACAACTCTAATGGAGTCTTTAACTCATGAACAGGTAAGATTCGTTTCCAACAAAAAAAATGGCCAATTATTCCTTAGTTTTGTTTCTATGTTTGATTTTCGCCAGGTGTCACCCGTCTCCCCAAGAACATAACCATATTACATTCATCATGGCAACATGTTTCCTTTAATTAGTGATTTGTTTCTCGATTCTCTCATGCTGCGTATTTTGCTTACCTGGTGAATACAGATCTGAACCTGTGAATTGTCCAAAGGTACCCCATATCAATATTACCCTTTTTCCCTGTGCCAGGTGACACATAAATTCAAAACCCTGGTCCGTGTTGTGGCAGCCTATCCATGTCGAACTAGTGACCTTCGTTCACTTTTGACTGGTAACTACTGTCTTCGGCTGACTCTTGAGGATCCTACAGCAAGAATTCGTGCCTACGTCCACAAGGATGATGGGGTAATACGTAACTACATCACTATCTACGGTTTTTCGCCCCTGGTGTCCACATAACCCCCCAAAAAATGTATCTGTTGTAGTAGCTTCAGATCTCTGAATGTTTCTCACACTTGCTGAAGTAGGTATAATAAATCTGTTTCTATGTTGATCCATTGCAGGCAAAATTCTTTGGTGGTTTCCTGACGGCAGAAGCATTGATAAAAAAGATGAACAAGTTACTGGGCATCCCAGAAGATGGTGAGGAAGGTGCTCCCTTGACCAGGAACCCACCTTGGATATGGTGTTGCTTGAAATCTTACCGCCTGGACAAAAATGATCCGTGGGGCAGCAGAAGATATCGGATCTTTGCCACAGAGATCAGGGATGAATAGAGATGACTATTGCAGGGAACAACCATAAAATGACTCATATGTATGTCCGTCGTGTAGTGTCTGTATGTTCTGTCAGTGTCCACTTGGGCAGCCTGCTAGGATGGGGAGCACTCTCTTTAGTTGCTAACCTAGTACTGGTATTGGCTAGGAGTGTAGGAGATTAGGACCACTATTTTGTTGCAGACTTGCAATGCTGTCACTTGCGGCACGCAATGGTAGTATGGTTCTGCTGCTGTAAAATTTAGGCAGACCAGTAACACTGGTTGTTCCCTCAATACTCGAATTCAGCATCTGCAGTTCTGTAATGTTACTAGTGCATGAACGTGTCAAGAGGTCAAGGGCCGCTAGTCATTGCTATCACGTTCTGAGCCCAGAATTTCCCCCCTTTTTTTAACTAACACAGGACCATGCCTTATGGAATTTCTATGTTTTTTACGTCTTCTATGTTTTGATAAGCCATAAGCCCATAATTTGTCCAGTTTCAGAAGCTCGAGATTGCATGTTTCATTCAGTTTTAGCACTATTTTGCTGAAGTGGTCACTGACCACTCAAGTAGTGCAGAGGCACTGCTAGTTTGCTCTGGAGTGGACGACTGGCACTGGGCCGTCCAGTGAGCGAGCAAAGACACCACCTGGTAACGGCTAACGTCCCCAATCCAATTAGCCGCCTCTGCTCGCGGCGCCTGAAATGGAAGCACTAGCTATCGGATCCGCGCCTCCCCGGCCGGGCCTCGCCGCTCCGACCCGCTGCTCGCTCGTCCGCCGCCCCAGTACCCTCGCCGCCGTGCGCCGCCCCTTCGCCGCGGCTCACATGGACCCCGCCGCCGGAGGCGGCCGCCTGAGCCCAGCGCCTCTCCGCTGCACCAGCGCCGGGACGGTCGGTTCCTCGTGCGCGATCTCCCCCCCTTCACCTATCCAGAGCTCGTTTAGCCGGTAATTGCGAATCCTGATGTTTGTGTTCTCTTGCAGGAATCGGAGGTGGATGCGGTCGCGACGACCTCGCACGCCGCGGAAGCCGAGGCGGTGGGCGCCACGGAGCAGGGGGGCAACGGGAGCCCCGCGGCGGATGGCGCCTCAGCCGTCGCCCCCGTCGACATCGCGGGCGTCGACGGTATAAGGATCCGGCGGCGCCCCGTGACGGGGCCGCCGGTGCACTACGTCGGCCCGTTCCAGTTCCGCCTCGAGAACGAGGGGAACACGCCGCGCAACATCCTTGAGAAGATCGTCTGGGATAAGGACGTCGAGGTTTCGCAGGTACGTTCCGTGAGGTGAAATGCCCCGCCGTAGCGCGTGTGGGTTAGTCCTGTGCTGATGCCGTGTGAAATTTTGCCGACAGCTGAAGGAGAGGAGGCCCCTGTACATGCTGAAGGGGCCGTTAGAGGCTGCTCCGCCAGCGAGGGACTTTGTTGGAGCGCTCAAAGCGTCGTATGATCGGACTGGCCTGCCTGCTCTGATTGCGGAGGTCAAGAAGGCCTCACCGAGCCGGGGTGTCATCCGGGAGGATTTCAATCCGGTGAGTTTAGGGTGTGAGACTGAAAATCCATGCCAAATTTGGCTGTGAACTTTTTTTTTTAATGTTATCAGAATTTGTATAGTACCCGCATGATAGAATT
Source organism: Eragrostis nindensis (assembly GCA_012490785.1). Lineage (NCBI taxonomy): Eukaryota > Viridiplantae > Streptophyta > Magnoliopsida > Poales > Poaceae > Eragrostis > Eragrostis nindensis. Next base: position 60,504 of record JAAXCT010001395.1, read on the forward strand.
ACTTGTGTGACAAACATTTCAGTGGTGATTTCTCCTGTGAACTCATTTCTAGAATTGTAGCAATCTAAACTTGATATATGTTGCCTGAACTGGTTACCAACAGTGACACAAAGTACTTCGCAATTACTAATTAGTCCTCATAGAATAATGCAACAGAAGTGTGATGATGCCACATGCTCTGTTTATTAATACCACAGTAACACATGCACTTGACTCCCACAAATGTGAGGACTTGAAATGCTTAAATTCTTAATTTTTTTTTGTGTAAGCCATATACGGTCTCATATCTGCTAAAAAGTTACTGAATAGCAGAATAGGTCATCTGACTGATTGACTTTGTTTCTGAATAAATGCCTACTGTACAAGGCTATAAGCAGATCTCAACTCATATTTGAGTGATATTGGAATGCATTGCATAGGTTGTGTTGATGCATTACTTTATTCCTCCATTCTACATCCAGGTGGTGACAATTTGTTTGTTGAGATTCTGAATGAGCATGCATGATTTTTTTGAACCCAATTGGTTGCTTAATCGCTTTTAGTGTATAATAATGTCGTCTGCGATATAAACAGGTTCAGATCGCTCAAGCATATGAGAAAAACGGAGCAGCATGCCTTAGTGTTCTTACGGATGAAAAATACTTTCAGGTCTCAAATTTCTTCACCATGAGAAACTTGTTGCCTTACCCATCCATTGTAAAGCTATGCATACTGAAGATTTTTTTTTTCAGGGAAGTTTTGACTACTTGGAGGCTATACGCAAAGCTGGAGTCAAGGTGCTGTATCCATTCACTGTGTTTGAGTGATATTTAGAATCGGTTCAAGTGTATGAATAGCTCAAGGTCTACATTACTAAATGCAGTGCCCTCTTCTGTGCAAAGAGTTCATTATTGATGCATGGCAACTTTACTATGCACGGTCCAAGGGTGCAGATGCTGTTCTTCTGATTGCTGCTGTATTACCAGACCTTGATATCAAGTATATGTTGAAAATTTGCAAAATACTTGGCATGGCAGCTTTAGTCGAGGTTAGCTGGGTTGCTTTTGCGATATGTTTTACATGTTGAAGTCTTTTAATTCCCATCGCTTGCTGCTCCTGAGACATTCGATTTATTGCTGCAATTTGACTGTGTTATTGAAGGTGCATGATGAAAGGGAAATGGACCGTGTTTTAGGGATAGATGGCGTACAGCTCATTGGCATCAATAACCGTAATCTTGGTATGTTGTTATTTTTGAACAATGAGTTTAGTCCCTGGTGATATCAAACAAGTCATTTGGCCATTTTATCACCTGGAATCTTGTTGATTCATATCAGATTGTTGGCTTAAGTGTCTTCATTGCCACCATACTTTGATGCTAATATTACATGGTGTACAAGTAATTGGGGAAATATATATGGTTAGTCTAGTTTAGATCCGGCTTTGGAAGTCCAGCTTGAAGTAAAACATGAATGTGGTTACTATGGAAATTGGATGCTTTTGTAATATTATACTGTAACGCTCCATATCTTTCTATAAGAAGAATATCTAACCAATTGCATTGTTTCCCAGAGACGTTTAAAGTTGATATTGCAAACACCAAAAAGCTTTTGGAGGGTGAAAGAGGACAAATTATAGCTCAGAAGGATGTAATTGTAAGTGTTTTTCTTCTCCTTTGTCATAAATTTTGTGAAACCAAAACTGAAAGAGAAGCATGCTTCCCCTGGCTCTAGCTTCGACTAGTCGCACTCCATGTTATTACCTATGCAGCTTTTCTATATTCACGAAATGAACTTCCATATACTTTAGGGATGCAAGGTTTGTTTGTGCACACTATGATGGGACATAAAACAGTATTATACTACCTGACCATTATCATATTCGACTAGTGCTTGATTAGTATATTTTTACACTATCGCTACAATTAAGACTTATAGTTCTTTGTTACATTATTTTCATCTTAAGCTACATCATCAGATTGCAAGTTGCTATATCATGGGGCTTATGATATGGGCCTGTAATAATGGAACTGTCTGCTTCAATCAGTTGGTTGAAGAGGAGACTACTGTAGGTTTTCTGGTAAGGAAAGAAAGAATAGAGGATATCGTAATGAATGACATAAACCAGTGGTGCTCAGTTAATACGGCTATGCCAAGTGAAATCACCATCATGATTGAAAGTTCAGGCATTTTCTTTCAGGCACCAGTAGAAAATTGAGTAGCTTCAAACTGTAGTTAAATCGGTGTTTGCATCTGCCCAGCAAGGCACTACTTGCATACACCGTTCATGTTGTTCTTTGCTTTGTGCCAGGTTGTAGGAGAATCTGGTCTGTTCACTCCTGATCATATTTCGTTCGTCCAAAATGCTGGGGTCAAAGCGGTAAGTCACCATCCCATGATCGAGACACCTTCAGATAGACCGCAGGCTCTATCGACAACTTCCATTCCTTTACCTTTTGCTGACCTGACACTCCAACGCTCTGCCATAGGTTCTCGTCGGGGAGTCCCTCATCAAGCAGGAAGATCCAGGGAAAGCAATCGCTGGGCTTTTCGGTAAAGACATCTCGCATGCGGGTGCTGCCTAAAGAGCCAGTATGATCAGCGAGAAATTCTGCATCGCATCGTTTTGTATAGGGAAAAGATGGAGCAATCCACTTTTTTGGAGAGTATGGTAGGTCATTTTGAATAGCTGATCAGCGACTTGTACTTACCGCTGTGTTTTGTAACCGTACATTTTGGAGTAAATAAAATGCAGTGTGCAACGCACAATATATGAATCGTACAAGTCAGGATGTAATGTACCAACATGGCAATACAAACTAGCTTCAGTGCAACTGTACTACTTGAACGTTGAGCTATTGTTCTCGTACTGCGGTTTCTGCTCGTTTTCGACACTGTTATTTTGAGTGAAAAAAAAAAAATGGTGATTTTCCTGATTCGGTTATTTAAGCTGTTTTTTAAGCTAATGCTATTGTCCTGATTCGGTGATTCCTTAGTCTTGTCTTGTGAAGCTAATGCGAAATTACTCCATCAGATTTCACTTCACAAAAAAGAAAAGAAAAAAGCAGTCGGCACCTCGGAGTTTCCATTTCACAGCATATGGGCCGTATGGCTGCGGCCTCCACCTTCCGTCCATTACACCAAACGGAGCCCAACCCACTTGCTCGTGCCTCCTTCCCAGCGACGGCGCTCATGCAGGGCCGCCTCCGCCGCCTCCTCCTCACCCTCCGGGCGCCGCCGCCTCCGTTCAGAACCCTACCTTCCCGCGCGCTCTCCTCCTTGCCGCCCGCGAGTGGCGGAGGCAGTGGCGGCGATGGCGATGGCGATGGCGGCAGCAGTGTGGCGGTTAAGCAGGTGACGCGGGGGAACCTTGCGGAGTCGCTGGAGGAGCTGCGGGTGCGCGTGCGTGACGCCGCGTTCGTAGGGATTGACCTGGAGATGAGCGGCGTCACCAGCGCGCCGTGGCGAGACACCTTCGAGCTCGACCGCGCCGACGTGCGCTACCTCAAGCTCCGCGACTCCGCGCAGCGGTTCGCCGCTCTGCAGCTCGGCGTCTGCCCCTTCCGATGGGACCCCGCCAAGTCCGCCTTCGTCGCCCACCCGTGCGTTGCGCTTCTCTCTCTCCGATCTCCTTTCTGTTCAAGTAATGTTGTAGCTAGCACATTATGTGTGATTTGGCCTCTAATTGACGCTATCTTGTACTTATTTTCCTTGTGATGCTTCCTGGTTAGCAGTGAAGTCGTTTATAGGGACTGTTGAGTATCCAGTATTGCCCTTTGATCCTAATAGTAGTTGTTACTATGCATTGTGTAATGTTCTGCAGTAAGCTCCTAGAGCACATACTGAGATGGTAACGAAATTGGAATGTTGGAAAGATGATATCTGAGAAGATTAGGGAAACACTAGCCTGGACTTTTGAGCCTTGATCAAGTCGGTGCATAGTAGAAAACTAGAAACTTCCTCTTTGCTAGACTAGGCTGCACTGACACTCTGCAGAACCTTACTAGTATCAAGCACCATGTTAGACATGGATGCTGCTGCAAGGCATATCGGTTGTGACTTGAATCAACCATCCAAACTACTTCCTCGTAGTCCATCATCCAAGAATTCTCTCTGGCCTTGACGCCACTGCTTCCATCATGCAGATATTGGATTCATAGAGTTTCAAATGTTTCACTGTACAGAGGTTCTTCCAATTTTTTAGCATTGCAATGGCCCTCAACCTGCCCAACACTTTTCCGCATACCATTTTGCAAATACAGATGGCTTCTCAGTTTCCAAATTGACCTCAAGGTTCCAAAGAGTCCAATATAGAATGCTTTGTGTGTATGTCTTTTCAAACTATATGCATCAGTTATGAAGTCTCTTAGTGCGAGGGTTTGCAATATCTGTATGCATTGTGATGTGTTATGTGTTGTAAATTGGTTATTGCGTGATCACATGCTAATCAGTTCTGAAGCTAACCTTTTAAACCGGTATATAACATTTTCCGTCTTGGCAGGCATAATTTCTTTATCTTCCCTCGTAAGGAGCTCTCAAGTGATTGTTCATCCCATGAGTTTCTTTGTCAGACAACCTCAATTGACTTCTTAGCAAAGTACCAGTTCGATTTCAACACATGCTTCCGTGAAGGTGCTTTCATTTGCCTAAAATACTTGTTTGAGCTGTCAATTAAAGCATATCCCTTGGTCAAAATTGAAGGATGAACCAATTCCTGTGCAACTCATTTATAGTTGTTTTCAACTGTTTGTTACATAAGAGATATTGACCATGCCTGTTATTCCTAGAGTGTTTGTTTATTTACAATATTTGGTTAATCCCAGGAATATCTTATTTATCCAGAGCACAAGAGGAAGAGGCACTGCAGAAATTAAATTTGTTGTATCACGATCAATCTGCATCATCTTCTACTACCTCTCAAGAGGATGTTGATATGCCATTGAAGAGTGCTGCTGATATTCTTTTCACGGAGAGGATGAAGATGAAATTCAATGAATGGCGTGATGTGATAATCAGCAAGCCGATAGTAGATAGCCATTTGCCTAAATACAACACAGGCCAATTCCAAACGGTTTTCTTCAAAATGCGGCCAGCTATTATGCTTAATGAATTCTCATCGCACCAGCTGAAGTTAATTCAACAGGTATTACTGAGCATATTGACTGCTATGGAATATAGTGATGAAAAAGCTTGGCTGCTACTTTATTGAATATAAGATATTGCCTCTCTGAAATATCGGATATCCAGCTGTCACTAATCAAAGTATTCCAACGTTTCTTTGCTGTTGTGATTTCAGTAACAGCCGTGCCATGTAGAATTTACAGATAGTGCTAGTAGAATATCATATATTTGAATACAAATGTTCTTTTCAGTTGCATAATCTTTAATAAGTATTGTGTTGTCCATGCTAGTAGCTTTATTTTGTAAACTATCTCTGTTTGTGCTCATATAACAGAATTTTCTATGCAGGTTTTAAGAAAACATTTCAGAGATCTTGTTTATGTCTGTACATTTGCTGAGGATGACACATCTGAAAAGAGAGTAGTTTATTCAGACACCAGAGATGACCAAATGTTGTTGATGGTAAGAGAATTTTGTTGATCCCCATATGGAAATGGTGTGTGATTCATTTCGTTTCCTGTCTATAGTAAACTCACAGGGTGGAGGTCATCTCTTTGGCTTCAAATTTGAATGGAGCAGTCCAACTTTTGAAAGACCCACTTCTCTCTCTCTCTCTTTTTTCTGAATTGGAGATTTTGAAGCTACAGAACATCATGATCTGTGTGATCAGTACTCGTCGAATGGATATCGTAATCTCTGTTCCTATTTCAATCGCAGAAAGATGTGCATGAAGATCTACAGAGAAGCAGGGAAGCAAGGGTCAAATCAGCGATAGGAATCCGCCACGTGATTGATCTTCTTTCATCTGAAAGGAAGTTGATTGTTGGTCATAGTTGTTTCTTAGGTATGCTATCTTTTTATGCTTACAAAAACCTTTATGAGAAGCACCTTCATAGTTGACACTTGGAGAGATTTCCTATGCACACTGATAATGATTTCCAGTTATGAAATTCTGCTCAGATAATGGGAATTCAAACCAGCAGTCAGTAGATGCATACTGAGTTTATGATTTCTCATAAACTTTTGAACTTCCTCTGAACATGTCTTTTGTGTGAAAACAGATATTGCACAAGTGTACAGCAAGTTTATTGGTCCTCTTCCTTCGTCTATGAAGGAGTTTGCCTTGGCTATCCACAAAATTTTCCCACACATTGCAGATACAAGGCATCTTATGTCTATCAATCTAGCCGTGCAGAATCTGATGAGGCAGAAAAGCAAATCACTGTCTTCAGTATTCTCCGTGTTGTGCCCTGCATCTTATGCATCTCCTGAGAAGTCATCTATGCTTCGTCCTGTGAGAATTGAAGTTGAAGGAGATGAAACAACGTGGGTTTTTATGGTTCTTTGATATTTTACACGCTTACATGCTAGATTTTGTTCGGAGTTAGTAATACACCAAGTGGCATTGTTTCTAAACTGTTCTTTTGTTTTATCCCTACTATTCCGCAGGTCTTCTCGCTTCATTTCAGGTGCTAAGCATGAAGCAGGGTATGACGCATACATGACTGGATGTGTTTTTGCGCAGTTGTGCAGCTATCTTGACATTAAATTTGAGAACCTCCCACCCCAGGAGAACCTAGCAACAAACACTAAGCTGCAGAAACACATTAACTTTTTGTCGCCTAGCTTTAACAGTGGAACAGTGGTTGATTTAAGCACCGGCTTGGAGAGACCAGATCCTAGTTATATGTATAGGTATCCTGCTGCAGTGTATGATAACATTGTACTCATTTGGGGGTTCCAATCTAAGATCAGACCAAAGGATATAAAGGATTGCATGAGCAAAGTGTTTGGTCCGGCTTCAGTTACATCAGTCTTCTCCATTGATTCCACTGCTGCTCTTGTGCAATTTAGCAAACAAGAATCTGTGAATGATTTTTTGGATTTGAAGGCTGTATTAGAGAGGACAGATAGTGCTATTTCAGTTTTACACCCTCTGTCAACTATATTGGAAGGAGGCCATACGCGAGCTGCAAGTATGACACCTACAGAGACATTTGCAGTTCTTCTGAATCAAAGTATTTATTTGCAGATCAAGCTGAAGCAGTCTGTTCATTACCAGAGCATCAGCTCCGAAATAATGTTGATGACAATGTTATATCTGTTGCACATGAGGGTATTCTTGAGCTTGCCTCTGTAAAAAAGGTAGATGGAACGAAATGTGGTTCCAAGAATCAAGACAACAACGATATTTCGTGTCAGGATATCTTGGATGCTCTACAAGATCGCAGAGCGCGAATGAGAAGCTGATGACTAGACGTCTAGACCTTGTTTGACACATGTTATTAGTCCTTTATTTATCTGAGTTCTGGATAACTTGTGTTCAGATTAGTATTCACTTTACCAATGTCTTGACAATGCTATCTAGCTTTACACTACAGAATTATTGCGTACCAGTTAGGAACCATTCTTTCTAGTCATATGTGTACTAGATTGATTAGTGCCATATGCCTTCCTCATTTACTTATGGGTCAGCTGTCCTGAGTTCTAACTCAAGGTTATGGTTTGATGTTCAAGGGGCAAAACAAAACAGATACCATTGATGTAATCAATGTGTAATTCAAGGATAATAATACACTTCTCCCCTTTCGATGTCTCACTGATCAGGATAAAGAAGCTTTGCACGGTGCATGCTTATATAAAAGCCTTACGAAATATACTGTTCTGCGCCTGTAATTTGTGTTTCCTTAACACGTTGCGATGTTATTCAACGCGTACATGCAACACTGTATTTGACTTGCCTTGTTCCCTTTCACTATCCTCCAGAGCATTCCCTACAGCTTCGTCTAAAAGCATAGCATTCTCTGTCCTCCGGTACTCCCAGGCACAAATCGGTAGGCCATGTAGCACAACAGAAATATGCAAATATTCGTTCGCTCTCTCCAAAACGTGCCGCTTCATATGGAGCGGCGCGAATTGGACATCCATGCGAAGGAACGAAGCCAACCTCAGCAACCTTTCGAAGCTCACCGCCACGTTGGATTGATCAAACAGCCACGACAGCAACCTTATCCAACTTTTTGGCTTAGACGCAAGTTTAGAGTATGGGATAATTCCCAGTTTGCTTCCATAGTGTAAGATGGAATTCCACGGCTTGCCACAAGTTTGGCTTCGATCCTCCATTTGACTTGTTTTGTTTGGTGTCTATTTCGAGCCATGGGTAAAATAGTCATTCACTCGCAAATGATGGACTCGGAGATTTGAAGCTTAATTTTGTGTCACGCGTGAAATTGATCATCACAAATTTTAGAATCAACCGATAAATTCTTAGAATCGAACTATATATCTCTCCCATTTACGGTCTTTACAGCTGTCACAAGAAAACGAAGCATAGCGTCACTCTGCTCTTGCGGCCTGCCCTGCCCTGCCCTGCGCTGCTCTGCCGCTGGTTGGTTGCTTCTGTGCTTTGCGCTCAACTTTACCACCCAACCAAGGCCACACGCAAAACCCTCCTCCCGTTCAATGGACGGGGAAACCGACGGCCAACTCGCCGCCGCCGCCCCCTCTCCGCGACCCGAGACGATCGCCGCGGTCCACGCCCACCTCTCCACCGGCTCCGACGACGACGACGACTGCGACGACCTCTACGGTGACGTCAACATCGGCTTCCTCCCCCTCCCGCCGCTCTCCCCCTCGCCGGCTCCGTCCTCGCCTCCCAAGACTCCGTCCCCGGGCCGCACCCCGTCTCCGTCCCCGCCGCCGCAGCGCGCCCGGGCACCGGAGCCCCCGCCCGTGCAGGAGCCGGAGCCCCAGCCGAAACCCTCCGCCCCGCAGTACCAGCCGCCGCCGCCGCGGCCTGCTCCTCCTCCCCTCGCGCCGAGGCACCAGATGCCGCAACGCGCGCCGCGCGGCGACGCCCCCTCCTCCGCCTCGCCGCCCGGCTCGGCGGTGTACATCAGCGAGCTCCCCTGGTGGGCCACGGACGCCGAGGTGGAGGCCGCGCTCGCGCCGCACGCGCTCCGCGGCCTCCACTTCTACGCCGACAAGTTCACCGGAAAGTCGCGCGGCATCTGCCGCGCCGACTTCCTCAGCCCCGCCGCGGCCGCCTCGGCCGCCGCCGCGCTCCACGGCCGCGCCTTCCACGGGCGCCACTGCGTCGCGTCGCTCTACCGCCCGCCCGCGCTCAACCGCCTGGGCGACGACTCCTATGCCGAGCCGGTCCAGGCCGCCCCGAACCCCGCCCGTGGCCGCGGCAGCCTCGGCGTCGGCCGTGGCGCGGGCAACGCGACGCCGGTTCGAGGCAATGTGGGTCCTGTCTTGGGCGATCGACCGGCTCCGGCGCCACAGCCCATGGCTCCGCGGCCGCGTGGACCGCCGTTCGGTGGGGCGATGGGCGGCGGTGGTGAGTACGGTGGTTTCCAGGCACTGGGGCAGTTCAATTCAGGGATGGGTGCCGGTATGATGCCATCGGTGGTGGCGCCGCACGTGAACTCAGCTTTCTTGGCAGCCGGCGGGATGGGGATGGGTGGCCCGGGGATATGGCATGATCAGGCGATGGCTGGGGGCTTATGGGATGCTCAGATGCCGTGGAATTTCAGAGGTTGTCAAATGCCATGGCAGCAGCCAAGACCACCAATGCAGGTGCAGCAGCAGCAGCACGCGGATGGGGAGTATGGGAAAGGGCGTGGCATGAGGCGAGGAAGACCTGGAAGGAGTGGTGAGAGGGGAATTGGCAATGTGCGGAGCTATCCGGAGAGGAGGCAGTCTGACCATGATGGGGGTGATTGGTACAAAGAGCATGACCGTGAGGAGAGGGGACGGCATCGGGAGCGTGCCTCGGACAAAGAAAGGGAGCTGGACAGGCACTGGGATGATGGGGATCGACGCAGAGGTGATAAGAGGAGATACCAGGAGTATTCTGATAATGATAACGATGATCGAAGAGTGCGGGTAAGGGCAAGGAGCAAATCAAGGGATGATGGCTATGATGATCACCCAAGGAAGCGTCGCTAATTTTGCACAGCAGGAAGCATCTTCTGGCTAAATGGTAACTAAATTACTAGGAAAAATCATTATTTTCTAACTTTCATAACTTTTCCTTGATTAATTCAACTAGAAGTGTATCCTTATGAAGTTACTTACCGAGGTTGTTTCTGATGGCCTCTGTGTTGGATCAACCATCCATACTTGTTATTCTGATTTGAAACATTACACATCAGAGTTACATTTCTATATCCCTTGTTTTATCATGTAACCAAGTACTCTTCAGTGTTCGTTAGTTATGATCTTGTGTAAATGCAATTCAAATATATGGGAAACCTTGCTGTAAATGGCAGGATGGTATGCTTAATAAACTCCTTTAACCGTTGTGTTTCATTCTGGCATCGAAAAGAACGTAGGTTTCAATACTTTAAAAGGTCGATGCACTACTTCGTTCACCCAACTATGATTCTCTCTATGTTATAGAGCTTATGGACTGAGATTGTCCACTCTTTTGTTGTTAGGAGAAGAAATTGACCTATTTCTTGTCAAGAGTACTGTGACTGCTCCATTTGACCATTGTAAACAGTCAATGCTAATTTAATATGTTTTTCAGTTTTAGACTGCATCATGTGCATTGTAACCTATGTGTAACAGTTTGTTGGTTACAGTGTGGTGAATTGTTGCACTTTCTCAGTAGTCAGTTACGTTGGAGATGGAGCAAAATAGTTGTTGTATTGATTATATTCATGTTGTTTGACTATCTTATGACTTTGTCATGTGCCATTCAGCATTGGTTACACAAATCATTACTTTGTTGTTGACTTATGTTATCAAAATGCTGTTTTATCCTGAGTCAGGCACCCTTTATTCCTTGAAACGTGTGACATTAGTCTTTGGTCCTATCCCTGAACTTCATCAGTCATAACCAGAATGCCAGCATGTACTACTGACATTCTTTTGGCAGTGTTTTTGCCTACTTTTAGCACATATGCTAGCGTTCCATGGATATAATTAAGAAAGTATTTGTGATAAACTTAACAGAAAATGGACGTCTCTTATCACAAAAACCCACACAGTTGGCACAACACAGATCAACGTAACAGTTTAATAGCATACATATTTGGGCCATGTTATGCTGCATATTGATTTTTGTTTGATTGAAATATTAACTAATTTTCACTTTGCTCATGTATATTTTCCATTAATATACTGACCATCTATTGGCATATGGTGCTGTCATTTTATTCAAACTAAACAAGGCGCCGAATTGTATTTGTAGGTGATAAGATTGATGATACAAATGTTATAATCTGTGTTTTCATAACTTTTGTAGCCAGGGATAGCCTATTCAAAAGTAATTCTAGTTTTTTTCTCCCTTCAAGTTACTAGGTATAACTCACGAGCTTCTTGCTTGTAGATTCTGGAAACTGAATGTTAAAGTTCAATGTTTGCTTCTTGCTTGTAGATTCTGGAAACTGAATGTTTGATCAATGTTTGCTTCTTGCTTGTAGATTCTGGAAACTGAATGTTAAAGTTCAATGTTCTGCGCATGATTTCTTTTTTCTTTGAGGAATCCAATGAGTTTTTTTCTCCCTTTGAGAATGTTTTTTTTTTTTTTGAATCATTTGTCTGGCAAGCTTAGCTTATTGCTAAAAGAATGTTTGAAAGGTGGGGAAGGATGAAGTGGAGGGGTAAATGCAAATACATGAATTGTGCTGAAACAACTGAGTCAGATTGACGTATTGCCATTCCAATTCGTTCAACACAATACACTGTGCACAGAGTAGATCTAAATGAGGTGGTAATATATGAATTATATCATCATGTAGAAAGAATAGATTTTTTAGTGAAAAAGAATTGGTAGACCCATTTGATTTCCAGTTCAACCTACTAGAGATACGATGAATGGATTGTAACATCCTGGCCCAGGGCTTAATAGGATTGATAAGAATACTCATACCAACAGTTGCAACTTCTTTTCCGGAAGCTCATCTCGAAAGAACTCCGGGGTTAAGCGTGCTTGGCCCGGAGCAATTTCGGGATGGTGACCGACCGGGAAGTCCTTCCCGGGTGCGCACGAGTGAGGACAAAGTGCGCAGAAAAGACGTGTGTTGGTCTGTGGGGACAGTCTTGGGATCCTAGAGAGCTGCCAGGCGTGCGGGCCCGGCCTCGTGGAGGCGGGACGTCACAAGTGGTATCAGAGCCGACCCTCGCGGTTTCACGGGCGCGTGTGGGCGCAGTTGCTCAGGCATGGTGCGCATGGCTGGTGTGGGCCCAGAGTGGTCACACAGCATGGCACATGCGCTGGCACTGGACGCACGGACGTGGCCAAGAGGGGACGTTCCTGGACTGGGGTTGATCGACGAGGACGTCGATCTCCTAAGGGGGTGAGAATGTAACATCCTGGCCCAGGGCTTAATAGGATTGATAAGAATACTCATACCAACAGTTGCAACTTCTTTTCCGGAAGCTCATCTCGAAAGAACTCCGGGGTTAAGCGTGCTTGGCCCGGAGCAATTTCGGGATGGGTGACCGACCGGGAAGTCCTTCCCGGGTGCGCACGAGTGAGGACAAAGTGCGCAGAAAAGACGTTGTGTGTGGTCTGTGGGGACAGTCTTGGGATCCTAGAGAGCTGCCAGGCGTGCGGGCCCGGCCTCGTGGAGGCGGGACGTCACATGGATTGTTACTGAAAATGGAGCACGGGGTTACGCTTAGAGGTACTTTCCAGGCTTTTAGGAATTTGTAGTACGCTCTGACCACAGATCCCTAGTCATATGGACTCTTAGAATTCTGGATCCATAAAAGCATTTTCCTAAATGTTAGACAAGCTACTTTGAAAGGATTCTTGCTGGACTGGGCGTCTGGGCCATCCATCGGTATATTGGACTACTACTGGCATTTTTTTAGAAGGATCTTGTTGGGACCTGGGAGTGTATACTGCTCTAGCTCCTTATTCGTTTGTAAAGTTTCTGATTACTAAGGTTTTCAGTAGGGACTCACGACCGGTGGGAACCAATTTTTGCAGATTACATTTTGGGTTCCACATTAACCAGCAATGCTTCTTTCCAAGGACCTTGATTTTATTTGTTTGTTGTCCATGTTCTCCATTGGATCGGAACACCTTTTGCATAATTTGTATATTTACCGATGTTTACTTGCAAATGTGAATTGATTGTGTGTTTTCTTAAGTTTGAATCTGCTGACATTGTTTACTGATATATGCAGGAAAGTACATGCGGCCTTTTGCAGTTCTGTTCAGTAACTTCTGCTCCCCCCAGAGTAGCTGCGAACACCAACCTTATATTACCAAGAACCAACCAACAACTGTGTAAACAGGAATTAGTAGAGAGATGAACATCACAAGGAAAGCTTTATCCTATGCAATAGTTATAGTTAATTATAATGGATGTGTAGAAACCACTCACTTTTGGCGCATAGTATGGTGATATTTGTCTCCAAAAATGCAGATACCATATAACTCCTGGAGTATAAGCAGACTTATTTAACTTTCACCTGCAAAGTTGTTTGATCGGGTGAACTTTGTTGACATGTGGATACTGGCATGGGATGTAACCAACTTTGTTTCAAAAGTTTTCCCAGCCGCCCTGGTTTGTTGTGATTTCTGGCCGTTGACAGATTAGTATAGTTGTTGTCAAGAAAAAGGGAAATTGTTGTCTGTGTCTGTCTGTTTATGATGATGCGTTAACTCGCATTGTAGACAGATTGGTATAATTGCATGTCAAGGAAAAAGAAATTGTTGTCTGTCTCTTCAAGATGATGCATCCACGTCGCATTGTTGAGATCAAATTGATCATCGTTGTATACTAGTCAGGTTCTTTCATCACGGAGTGAGTGGTTTAGTGGTGTGGAGCAGGGCCAGCCGACCGCAGGTAAGAACCGTAACCAAGTTGTGCGTATACCAGTACATTACTTGGTTCTGAATGTCTGATCATTCTTAAATGGTTGCTTCGACCGTTGGACGTTCAGCAAAAGTTATCCTCCGTGCACACCTGCAGAAGATGGTTCTGGCGCCGGATGCAGGGACGAACATCGTCGGCGAGCACATAGCGATTCCACGTGACGGTGTTGTCGACGAGCGTGTCAGTACCTCACCTGTGCCGGAACCACTACACAGAATGAAGTAGGGGCCACTGGGCCGGTGTTGTTCGCGCGTGAGTGGACCGGACTGGGTGTGATGGGCCGAAGCAACGTCTCGAGGAAGCATCTATATGTAGCGCGTTGCGTGCGTGAATGGATTATGGATATCAATTCATATGTAACAGAGCAAGTTCTTCTTCCTTCCCAAGCAGAATATTATGTGTGCTTCCGACTCCCAATCCCTTCTCCATTCTCGATCCAATTGCTTGCTAACAGAGCGCGCCAGCAATGAACCCTGCCTGGTTCATGTGTTGGGGTTGTCGCCATTCCCATTAGCGAGCAACCTGGTCGGTGTTTTATATTTCCGTCGGGCTTGAGGTTCCCAAATCCATTAGATCCAGTTCTACAAATTACGTTCTAGGCCACACTGGGGCTCAATTGTCCGTCCGAGTCCAGCGTTTGTTTGGCCCACCCAACATCGGTTGTGGGCTGTGTCGGAGCCTTTCTTGGCCGCCGGCCACCTCCTCTGACGCTCTCGCGCGACTGACTGGCCTCTCTCGCCCATGACACCGGTCATCAGGGCATCACGCCTGAGTTATCTTTTCAACCGGCTTCGGTTGTTGCACCGGTCAGCCAGGTACTCTGACGACAAGTGGCCGTAGCTGGATACAGTGTACCAGCAGCGCATTTCGGTAGGGAGGTCGGTCCATCATCCCCTGCACTGCACGGGCGAAGATGCAACCGAGGCGGCCGGCGGGCGGAACTGACCGCGCCGAACGTGTCGTGGGCACGAGGTAGGCGGCGCCCCAATTAAATGAGGACGGGCAAAGCGATGCTTTGGTTCGTCGGTCGGCTATGCTTGGCTCCCATCTGTCTGTCCTCTGGCAAATTCCCAACAGCCGGCGCGAGTTGGGGCTTGGAAGTTGGAACAACAACATCCATAGTGTTTGTTAATAAGTTGTGTATAATTGTTGAAAATACACGTCCTGCTCGTGAAGTATCACAAAGAGCCGCCGTCGCCACCATCCCTTCCCCGCCGCCGTCCCCGCCCTCCCCCGCCTCCCTCCTCGGCGGCACCCCCCTCCGCCCCCCTCCCCGGCCACCCCCACCCTCCCATGGCGCCAGATCCGACTTCTCGCGCTCGCTCCGCCCAGCCTCCGCCTCCATCCCTCCAAGATCCGGTCGCTTCTTCCTCCGCCCCCCACGCCGGCTCCTGGGCCCATGTCGTTGCTCAGGGGACGGACCCTGGTCCGGCGATTGACGAGCTGTGGGAGGCTGCCTCCTCGGCGGGTTCGGATTCGTCGGAGGGGAGCTTCGCTCGCCGCATGAGGCATCTCGGCCTTCTCGACATCAAAAGCAAAGGCAAATCCTTGGCTGCCAGATCCAGGTCGCCTTCTCCTCGGTCGTTCTCCTCCGGGTCGCCTTCCCGGCAGCGGGGCTTCATGGCGGAGGCACGTCGCTCACCACCTCGTCGGCCGCACAGCAGACCCTGGAGGGCC
Source organism: Eragrostis nindensis (assembly GCA_012490785.1). Classification (NCBI taxonomy): domain Eukaryota; kingdom Viridiplantae; phylum Streptophyta; class Magnoliopsida; order Poales; family Poaceae; genus Eragrostis; species Eragrostis nindensis. The sequence continues at coordinate 76,123 of JAAXCT010001395.1, forward strand.
GTGGGGGAGCCAGCCATCGGGCCGCCTTCGGGGCCGGCGGTGGATGACGATGGATGGCAGCTGGTACAGCGCAAGAAGAGTCCCAAGCGTAAAGCCTCACCCCCTCCTTCCTCGCCGACGGGCCAGAGCCGGCCGGTCCCGGCGGACCTGTTGGGCAAATGCTTCAACTGCATGTCGCCCGACCATGTCAGGGCGGACTGCAGGTCAGAGCCAAGGTGTTTCAACTGCAAGGAAGTCGGACACCACGCTGTTGGCTGCAAGCGCCCGTGCTCTCCGCGCGCCGCCGACCAACAGAACAGCCGGGCAACCCGGGCAAGAACGCGCGGTGTGCATGAGTCCGTGAGGTTTCACAGAGAACCGGAAGTCGCAAGGTCGCATTTTGCGCCCGAGGTCGCAAGGTCGCATGCCGCGCCCGATGTCACTTCGTCGAGGCCGGTGCCTGAGGTCGCAAGGTCGCGCGCCGGCCGACAGACGCCTCTCGCCGACTGCTCGGCTTGGCCGCCGCTTGATGCTCGTGTCATCCTGACGCAGCGTCGGCGTCGGGAGGCCTCCCAGGCTGCTGCGTGCAAGCTGCAAGAATGCAAGCCAGGGGCAGCGGCGCCCCTGGGACCTCCTGCTCCCCTCCTCCGCCGTGTGCGCCACCCAAGCAGGAGCACAGGACTCAAGCGACGCGGCCTCCTCCTCCGCCCCGGCCGTCTCCCCCTCGGCCCCAGCAAAGGGCTGACCTTGCTGGTTCACCGCCGTGGAGGCCGCTGTCTGGTCGTACCCGAAGAGAAATTTGTGTTCTGCCACGCACAGCTGAAATTGATGCAAATGAGCTAGCGCTGTCCAGGGCACTTCTTGCGGAGGTGGGTGGCTGCCAGAATGAAGTCTCCGCCGAGCAGATCAAAGACCACCTGTGGCGCTTCTTTGGCGTCTCGTCGAATGCTGTAATGGTCCATGTCTTTCAGCCTGAGGATTGGCTGCTCATGTTTAAGGACCTGGCGGACTTGATGCGGGTGTTGCGCTCACCTTGCCTGCCGGTGGCGCGGTTTCATCTCACTGTCAAAAGATGGAGTCGATTGCAGCAAGCTGAGTCGCTGCCGTTGCGTTACAAGGTACAGGTGTCCATGACTGGGATCCCTGCCCACCTTTGGTCGCTCTCCACTGCGCAACTGATTCTTGGATCAGCGTGTAATATTCTGGCCATGGCCTCTGAAACGGAGTCTAAAGCCAATGTTGCAGAATTCAAAGTACTCACAGCATGCCTGCACCCAGACTTGATCCCTGAACAAAAACTAGCTTCAGTACCAGAACCTGGAGCTCCTCATCTGTCCCTATATTACCCGGTTGACATCAGGATTGTTGATGTCCAAATCCTCCCTCCTGCTGCAGACTCGCAGCTACCTCCTGGTGATCATAGCAGAGGTGGCGGTGGTGACGATGACAGTGGCTCTCGTCGCCGCCCCGGGCCTGATGGTCACAGTGGGTCGCATGGTCGTGGTAGTGGGTCGCATGGTCGCGGCTTCGGTTGGGATAATCGGTCGCGGGGTCGCAACGGCGGCCGTCGTGGTGGTCGTCCTGGAAATAGCAATGGTGGTCGCGGTGGAAACCGTAATGGTGGTCGTGGTCGTGCGGGTGCTGGTGTTGGAGGCAAATACTGCCAGGCTAGTGGACATGAAGAAGGTCGCTTTGGTCATACTTGTGCTCTGACTGGTGGTTGGGACAGTGGTCGTGGTAGTCAAGATATTGGTTGCATTGTTAGCGCTGGTGAACAGCGCTTGGGTCATGAAAACGGTCGCAATCTGCGGCGCAAAATGGAGCTCCCCGCTGGGTCTGGAGGGGAAACGGGTGCTGGCCAGGCGTCCTCCCATGAACCTGTCTGGCACCTGGCTTGCCACCGCCCTCTCTCGCCTCCGCCCCTCCCGTCCTACCCGCCATGGGGCTTGCAAGGAATCCACGCGCCGGCAGCCTCCTGCTTCTCTACAGATCCCAGTTCTTTCTTTCGTCGCTCGGGGCTCTCCCCTTTCGCCAGGCCTTTCCGCCCAGGCTGCGAGACCCAGCGTCCGGTTGGGAGGCCGGCTTGCCGATGAGGGAGGCGGTACCCGGCTCTAGTAGCCCGGCTGTAGATGACATTGGTGCTTTGCCTGAGCTGGGCGGTGATGATGCTGAAGGCAACCTTCCGCCCCCCGGCTTCTCATCACGGTGGAAGCCAACATGTAATAATGTCATAACCTTGGTCCCGGTCGCTCTTGTTTTTGGCACTATCAAGGCTGCATTATCTTCAGTATTGAGGGAACACCATTGCACCACAGACCAGCCTGGCACCCCTCCTCATCACTCTTCCAACTGCTCACCAACAGGACCAGCTGTGCCTCAACATGCTCCTGATCATGAAAAAATGCAAGATTTCGTCACACTAGTGTCGGCTCCCCTTCCGTCGCCGGTCTCCCAGGCTGCGCCCAAGCCGAGAAGGGCGAGATCGCCTCCCAGCCTTCCCAGGAGGAGTCAAAGAATTGCAACTAGAAGTACTATGCGTGGATCGTCAGCAAAAATGGTCGCACAAACCAAGATGATGAAGGCTTTAAACATTATCTCCGGGGACCAACCCCCGGATACCGAGTCGTTCGTCCAATACATGAAGATCTTCGAACGGGGGCTTACTGAGGAGGAGTGCGTGGCACTTGGTGAGCTGCTCAACAGTAACTTCTCGGTGGATTACTTGGTCGAGGAGCCGGACGAATAGGTCTAGGCTTCAGGTCGTCTTTCTATTTTTGTTGTAATGGCTTCTCTTAATTTGTCTGTGTGGAACGTCCGGGGACTTAATAGAAAATCCCGCGTACCGCTGTGCGTGAGTTGGTCGCGTCCGAGCATGTGTCCCTCCTGTGTCTGCAGGAGACCAAGCTTGCAGTTGTTTCTTCTTCTTTAATGATGGAAATGTTAGGAGCAGAGTTTGACTATTATGATGTGCCTGCTGATATGACTCGTGGTGGTATTATTATAGCCTGGAGAAAGGGGGACTGGGTTGTGTCGAACCCAATTCAGGGCTCCTTCTCCCTATCGGTCAGGGTGCGCCCGGCTGGGGACCCCAACCAGCCCAGCTGGCGTCTGACTAATGTCTATGGTCCTCAATCGGTCGCAGATAAGGTCGCGTTCCTTCAGGAACTTAAAGATTTAGGACCCTCATCTCCTGGGCCATGGATGATTTGTGGTGACTTTAATTTAATTTACAAAGCAGAAGACAAGAATAATGCGAGGCTAAACAGGAGAATGATGGGTCGCTTTCGCCAAGTTATAAATATGCTTGAGCTAAAGGAGGTCTTCTTGCACGGTCGCTTGTTTACATGGAGCAATGAACGACGTCATGCAACTTTGGAACGCATTGATCGGATTTTCGTCACGGTCGATTGGGAAGATATATACCCCAATTCCATGCTGCATGCTCTGTCTTCAAGGTGCTCGGATCATGCACCGCTCCTGTTGCAATTTGACTCCCTTTGGCAAAATAAGCGTCGTTTCCGATTTGAGGCCATTTGGCCCAAGTTCGATGGGTACCTTGAGGCGGTGCGTGAAGCGTGGTCTATACCTACTCCCCTAGAAGACCTGCTACGCACCATAGACCAAAAGCTTAGGGCAGCTAATCGTGGCCTGCAAAGCTGGAGTGCCCGATTTGTTGGCAGCATCAGAACTAAGGTCGAAATTGCAAAAGAAATCATACTCAGACTGGATGTTGTACAAGAAAAAAGGTCGCTATCCCCTGCGGAGCTAAGCCTGAGACGCCAGACCAAGCTAAAACACTTGGGTCTCACCTCCCTCCAGCGTACAATTGCCAGGCAGCGCTCCTCCCTTAACTGGCTCTCGGATGGCGATGCAAGCACTAAGTTCTTCCACTTCCACGCGTCTTTTAGGCGCAGAAAAAATTTCATCCCATCCTTTGTCGTGGAGGGAAACCAGGCCGTGACCGAAGAAGGGAAAGCGCAGGCTGCTTATGACTTCTTCAACAGCCTGCTAGGTACCAGTGCAGAAAGGTCGTTGCGGCTCAATCTGGCCGAGCTTGGAATCCCATCCCTTCCCTTAGAGGAGCTGGCTGCTCCGTTCACTGAAGACGAAATTTGGAAAATTATCCGTGAACTCCCCCCGGACAAGGCCCTGGGGCAGATGGTTTTACAGGTCGCTTCTACCAGTCTGCTTGGTCAATAATCAAAGAAGATATCATAAAAGGGTTTAACGCCCTGTCTGTGATGGATGGCAGGAGCTTCCATCATCTCAATGATGCTCTGCTTATTTTATTGCCCAAAAAGGTCGCCCCTACGCTGGTCTCGGATTACAGACCAATTGGCCTAATTCATAGCTTTGGAAAACTTTTCTCGAAAGGTTTGGCTAATAGGATGGCACCCTATCTACAACAGCTAGTTAAGCTAAATCAGAGTGCTTTTGTTAAAGGTCGCTACATACATGATAATTTCAGATATGTCCAGGGCTTAGCTAAAGCACTACACAGGAAGCGTCTCCCTAAGGTTTTGCTCAAGGTCGATATAGCGAAGGCCTTTGACTCAATCTCGTGGCCCTTCCTTCTTGAAGTTATGGAGCATATGGGTTTCCCCTCCCGGTGGAGGGACTGGGTCTCTCTGATCCTCTCCACAGCAAGCACCAAAATACTGCTCAATGGGAGCCCGGGTCGTCGCATTTGTCATGCAAGAGGTCTCCGTCAGGGCGACCCCCTATCTCCAATGTTGTTCCTCCTTGTCATGGAAGTTCTAAATGCATTGGTCGCCCTGGCAGACACTAGGTCGCTGTTTACCCCGCTGGGCATCCCCAAAGCTAGGTTCCGGGCCTCACTTTACGCTGATGATGTCGTCTTTTTCATCGCACCAGTCGCAATGGATCTAAGAGCTATTTCGGAGATTCTTCGGTTGTTTCATGGAGCTTCAGGCTTAGCCACTAACTTCGCGAAGACGAATTTCTATCCGATCCGTTGCTCGGAACTAGAGATCGCCACTGTAATGGCCCATCTCCCCTGCCAGGAAGGGGTGTTCCCGTGTAAATACCTAGGGGTGCCCCTTTCCATCTGGAAGTTAACCAAAGCGGACCTCCAACCCCTGGTGGACAAGGTAGCAGACAGGCTACCAACTTGGAAAGGTCGTCTTCTCAACAAGGGTGGTCGCCTGGCACTCACTAAAGATACGCTATCTGCCATACCGGTTTACCTCTCCATTGCGGTCTGCTTATCCAGCTGGGCTATTGAGGCAATTGAGAAGATTATGAAAGCCTTCCTCGGGACAGGCACAGAGGTGGTTAAGGGCGGTCAATGCTCAGTCGCGTGGTCGAAAGTTTGCAGGTCGCTTGAGTCTGGAGGACTTGGTATCAGGAACTTAAGGCTAAATGGGGAGGCTCTAAGGATGAGGTGGAACTGGCTCGCAAGGGTCGAACCAGACAAGGCCTGGGCCGGCATGCCGGTCTCCATCAGTCCCGAAGCCCAGGCGCTCTTTGATACTTCTCTGTCTGTCACGGTGAGGGATGGCAAATCCGCCTTATTCTGGAAAGATAATTGGTGGCATGGTCGGTCGCTTCAGTCCCTGGCACCTAATCTGGTAGCAGGAATCCCCGTTAAAGTGCAAAAAACTCGCTCGGTCTCCGAAGCCCTCACCAATAGGCGTTGGATTAAGGACTTTCAGGGCCCTCCAACAGTGCAAGTGATTCTGGAGCTCTTCAAGGTGCTGCGTGTGGCCTCCGAGCTAACACTATCAGATGAGCCAGATACTTTCCATTGGAAATGGACAGCGGATGGTCGGTTTTCTTCCTCTAGTGCCTACAACGCCTTCTTTATTGGGCAATCAGAGGTTCTAGGCGCCCGCCTCCTTTGGAAAACGCGTGCGCCTAACAAGTGCCGCTTTTCTTTTGGTTGGTCTTGCTTGGTCGCAATTGGACTTCGAACAGGTTGCTTCGCCATGGGTTGCGAGACGACGATACCTGCGCATTATATGCACAGGAGCCAGAGTCGATTGATCATCTGCTGCTGCAGTGCGTATACAGTCGTGAGGCATGGCACAGAGTGCTACGCAGGGTGGGGCTCCATCATATCTCCCCCATGGTAGGACAACTACCATTCGTTGACTGGTGGTTGAGGTCGCGAAAAAGAGTACCCAAGTTGCTGCGCCCAGGGTTCGACACCCTTCTGATCTTGGTCACTTGGAGACTCTGGAAAGAAAGGAATAGTAGGGTCTTCGAATTCCAGGCGCTCCAGCCGGTCGCTCTGGCACAGGAAATCATCGACGAGGCCAACCTATGGGCTGTTGCAGGGTTCGTCAAGCTTCGAAAGCTACTTCAACCAAGGCGGAGCTGATGTCTTTTAGTTGTCTCGCCCTAGTGGGCCTTTTGTTGTTTTTGCTTCTTTTGGGATCCAGTTCCCGTCTTCTTTGTGTTTGTTTTGTACGTTTTCAGCTGTAAGGGGCTTCTGTTGGCCCACCGGTCTGTTTGTAGCTACCTTTACTTCGTGGTCGGCTCTTTGCTGAATCCCCTAGGGGTTTGGTTCTGACCATATCGTACACAATTTCTCTTCTTCTTAATGAAATACGTGCTCCGCACGTTCTCAAAAAAAAAAAAACAACAACATCCCAAAGCATGTGCTCCGCTCCCTCGTTGCTTGCTTCGTCGGACTGGCCAAACACGCCTGCATTTCGGGGGCGATTACTTTGACGGTAAAACACAGGCCGCCTGCTGTTGTTTTCCACGACGTGCCAGCAGCAACCAGCATGCAGAGAACACGGGAGCTGCCTCACGCGACGCGCATCTTTTATTTACAACAACTCGAAATCTCATGTGAGTGAGTGACCTCCCCTATCCGCTGTCTGGGTGCACCGCATCGTTTCGTTTGAGCCGAAGGGATCCGAGGTGCGGTGCACTTCAGCTCACGTGACCAAAGTACACGGAGAGGTTTCTTAAACAGAGGGGCGTCAGAACATGCAAGCTGGAACTGTCTGCGAGATCCTGGAAAATTCTCAGCCTCGGACGTTGCGGGAGGGGCAGTCAAATGATTGCCTTGCTGCTGCTGCCTCGCACGCAAGTACACTCGCCACAAAACTTAATGAAGCTCACATGCGCTTAACTGTGTGAAACGAGCACTGATGAGCCTTTTTTGTTTGAAAAAAAAAAAGTGCTTATGTTAATCGGTCAAACGTACGGCCCGTTCTCACATGGCGCGCGGTGTGAGTGTGTGACCTACTGACCTCCATCCATACCCATCTTTTGTCCCTCGCGGAAGTGAAGGGTGGACTTTGGATTTAGAAAGGAAAGAAAAAAAAACGAGTGTAAACACTGGCTCTGGCCGTTTGGGAACCCACCAAACTCCGTGGGATATACTAGCTCTACATTACGAGTGATTATTTCAAGAAAGTCCGCTTCCAGTAATCCAGTTTAGTCCGTCGTCTTCGCGAATCGATATTATTCCTGCAAGGTAGAAATTAACGTGGACCGATTCGCGTACGCAGATATGATCCTCTTCTACCCCAAAAATCTAGTGGTTATCATGTATAGCAAAGACTGAGCTGTTCCAAATTTTATAATGAAATACTCACACTAATAAACTACACCATCCGTCCATCCCAATGCATTACCTAAACCAAATCTATGATCACATCACTTTTTGGCTTGATTTGCTTAGCATTTTCCTCGGAACGTGCTAGATTCATGGTTGGGTTATCCGTTGATAATATTGTTGCATCATCTGACGACCAACTAAAGAAAGAGACAGTTAATGTGTGTTGACCTTCCTTAGGCACCCAATACTATCAAAAGAAGGTTCTTTCAAGATAAGCAGCAAACTGGATTGGACACTTCTCATGAAAAATGACATATGAGGGTGCCCTGAAAGGGAGAGTGTGAGTACTAGTCTAGATGCATATGGGACCAATTCAATTGACTGAGCTGTCATGTGTCTTCTTTATACGAAATCATGATATAGGATGTAGGGCCGTTTTTATTTTATTTGATCAGTGTATACATCATCTATAGGATACTGGCAGTTTACGACATCAATGGGTTGCAGTCAGAAGAAATTGGCCATTTGAAAAATAAACATAAACTAGCTAAAGGATAAAAGTAGCAGAAAAGAATCCACAAACAGGGAAAATGCATGACGAGAAGGACCGACTAGTTGTCTGAGATATAAAAAAAAACATGGCTTTTCTTTTGTATAAGCTTTGTTCTTAGCAACAAGGAAAGATTGCATAAAGTTTTCAACATTTTATATGCTAACATCCTTTGAACACACGCTCTGGATTTGCCTTGTGATCGAAGTGACACTGGCTGGCAACCAAGACGCACAAGAAATCGATCTATTCGTTCTACGATGTACAGGGAGCAAGCCGTACGTATACGTGTCGCGACGTGTTCAACCGCCATCTCCCGTTTTGCCGTTTCCAACCAAAAGGATCGGACCACCCAATCGCACCACCTTTTCGTGCCGTTGTTTATGAAAAATACCCATCATCCCATATACACATCGAGATCAGGTAGTAGGTGAGTGCATAGCATATCGGCAGGTGATCATGCCATGCTTTGTGCACAGCGCTAGCTAGATGATAGTATACCCGTGGTGATATCTGATTGGTTTAGTGTATACCCATCACTCTACATCAGATGAATCCAGACAATCAAGCATGGAATTTGGACATCGAACGAGTATAATGTTGCAAGAAACCGACTGGGATAATGCCAGCACGGTGTGTGGTTTTTTTCTTCTTCTAAATTTTGGATTATTTATTTGTGAGCACTTCATCTACCACACACTATGCCCCGTTTGGTAGGGCTTCAACAGACTTCAGCTTCTTTTGCCGTGTTACCATTCATGTATTGTAGAATTAATGGAGTCATTTTTCTGGCTCCAAGTGTATATAATAGCATTATAACCAAACTACGCCAGACGTGTAAGCGAGCCAGTTAACTATCAAATGAGTGCTAGAACACCAAGTGGCCTTGAAAGGTAAATGTGACGATTTGTGTTATTTAGTCTTCTGGTTGTTCACAACGATTGGTCCGTTGGTTTTCGTTGTTTAATCGTGAGGTGGACAATATTAGACCGAAAGAAGGAGGCGCATGATTGTGTATGTTGACTCTATATATCGTGTAATCGAAAAAAACTCTATGTATCACTGAATTCTTTTCTGGTTATAGGTGACTAAGGTGTTTCATGTTTGATGTAGCCATGTAGGTTCGCTCATAAGGGGACGGATGGATGGATGCTGCCCACCCAACCCCATCGCAAACGAAAACCAACCGCCCAAGCCAACGCGCGAGAGAACCACAGGCAGCCAGCGCACGCACGCACGCACCCCGTCCGCGGTCCACGGCTCCACCCACCCAACCCTGCGGCGCCGAGCAAAAGCCGCGGGCGCGAGTTGTCATCACGCCACCGCACAGAGCCATGTCCCGTCGCGCATCATGCGAGCGAGGCTGCGGTGTGGTGACGACGACCGTGAGAGGCCCTGCGTCGCAGCAGCTTTTTTGCCTCCAAAAAAAGGCCAATCGCCAAAGGCCGGCACCGCACCGCGTGTGCACGATGATGAACTCAGCTGTGCACTCTTTCCCCCTAGCGCTGAGCATCCAAGCAGCAACAGTGTCGATCCCCCCATGAACAAGGTAACATGACACGATGCATTGTCTTCGCTTGCTGTAATACAGCCACCTAAGCTAGTCTAAGAAAAAGAAAATGAAAACAAAACCTAGAAAATAGCTAGCCGTGTCTGCACTTGTTATGGCTTGGCCCACAGCTAGCATGCTTGCGCCAATTTCTGCCTTTTGAGGCCTGCCATGCCAATCAACCCTGCCTTCCAACTTGCAGGCCCCACAAAAGAGAAGAAGATCTACTCCTCTATTCTTTTTTATAAGGGATTAAAATGTTTCAACTTTATACTAGAATACAAGGGATCTACATATATGATAAATTTTTGGAGTCGGTGGGAGTGTTGAATTGTTGATGCGTGGTTGAGCTAAGGTAAAATGAAACGTACAATGGTTTTTTTACTCTGAAGATTATTTTTGTCCCGAGATGGTATGATCTCTTATACAAAGGAACGGGGAGGAAGTACTGGTGTGGAGTAGTAGTAATCTCTTTCCTATGTACGCTTATGATTTCTACTTTGTAAAAAAAAAAGGTGTCTTAAAGTTCTCTACACAAAAAGAAAAAAAGTTTCATACTCGAATTATTTATGCCACTTCAAAATTTCAGTACGTCGTTTTAGTATGATTTCAGGAGATTCCATGCCTTGTATAACTATTTTTTGTAATTAAGTTGGGGGACAAGAGACATTTTGGAAAATAGTCGTGGCGTGTCCAAAAGTTTAGCATGGTTCAAGCCCATCGATGAATAAGTAACAATGAAAATAGCAAGCAAGGGAACAAGATGAGCATAGCGGAAGATATACAGCCTGTTCCTTTGGCCTGCTGCTTATCAGCCGTTACAGTGTTCGTTGTTATTTCTTCTGCAGCCGCTACAGTAAAACAGCCTGCCGAACAGCCCGATAGTATTTTGAATGGCCTCGTTACTAAGTTAATAATTTTGTCGGAAATGCACCCCTGACTGACAATTTGTCAAGAGCTTGTGCCACACTACCGGTCTCGCGATTTCCGCTCACTGCTAAGAGGCTAAGAGCCAAATGCCATGCGAACAACGCATAGATTCAACTCGTTGCTCGTGTAGCCGGTGATGTGAATTTTATTCCCAAGATTCATTCTCATGCTAAATTCTCTACAGAATTATAGTACCCCATAAATCGCATCCTTCAAATTGCACCCAAGATGGTGCTGAACTGCTGGTACTGATACATCGACATGACGTGTATACCACGGCCGAACACATGCCAATCATAACCTCCCCCCGCAGTCCCAAAACAGGGAACCAGGGAACCTGCCCTGTAGGCTGGAACACACATCGAAAAACAGGCTCGAATGGGCACGCATGATGATCTGCATCATGGCAACCCGTTTGGGTCAAACGGATGGCTCCAGAGAAAGGCAGGCCTCTGGCTGGCCATCGCCAACGCTGTAGTGGACTCGCCGCAGCCAATCATCCGGTTCACCACCCTCTCTGATCTCTGTGCCTAAAGTTGCACAAGTCAATGGACAACGGCATCATTTTCTCCACCTCCTTTCTTTTTGGCTCAAGAAAAAAAAGGCCTCCTTGGGGGCACCGCAAGCAACATCACAAAAGGAGTTGCTTAATCCTCTTGTGAATTGTGATCCTCCTTCTAGAAAATACTATAGTTCTCCTCCAACCAGAAGGTGAGGGCTTGCATTGGTCAACTAAGATGGCCATTTGACATTCGAAGGATTAATTAATTTGTGTTGCACAAAACGGTTCTGGTCTGGACATGCTGATGTGATTCTAGGCTTGCCTTTCTTGCCACCCCCAGCAGAATATTGTAGTACTTCACCAGTTTGGCCATAGTGGTATGATTATCACGTTTTTGTTGTTTGTCTTCCCAAAGTATATGCCTGCCAAACACAGAACAATGAAACATGCAGAAATGGTGCCATCTGCATAGATAAAGATTGTACCACAAAACTTGATTAATTCTTATTCCATTAGGGAGCTATGGCAACTTAAAAACATGTAAGCTACAAATTATCTAAGTTACTTAGTTAAGAAATCAATATGCACTCACAATTAATTAAGTCAGTCTAGTGCACAAAAATTATACTCCAACTGCCCATAAGCATATGCCACATTCTTTAATCAAGAGCGTGAGTAAAAAAATAATTTTTTTCTGAAAATCAATTTAATAGTAGAATATACTGCTGATAGTGTCCACGTGATTTTAGCTATTAACCTATATGCATTCATTCAGCCTGTTCGGCAGGCTGTTTTGCAGCCGTTTTACTGTTAATGGCTGCTGAAGAAATAACTGCGAACAATGTAGCGGCTGCAGAGAAATAACTGCGAACACTATAGCGGCTGATAAGCAGAAGGCCAGGCGAACAGGCTGATTAGTCAGACGAATGCACAAAAATTGTACTCCCACTACCAATAAGCAATGTTTCACGTTCTTCAATCAAGAATGTGAGACTATACTGCTTAGTGTTAGGCAAGTTCTATTGCCACAAGTTTTGCTTCATAGGAGTACTACACCTTCTGTGACGTCAAATTGTCGCAACAACTATGGTAAGTTTGGGCAACAAATTGAAACATTAACAGAAATGTCTGTCGCAGATAAAAAGTCAGACAGGCCACGCATCTAGAAACAAACTAATAAAATGTACCGAAGTTGGTCAATCTTGCCATCCAAAGGTGTGGCAAGTGGCGACGCGTGACCATGAACCAATGCACCTTTGTTGTTTGCCTTTGGTTGATGAAGCATGGTGTGTCTCCTGTGTGTGTAATGAATTGGGGGCCCATAGTGGTTGATTAGACATTATAGAGTACTTAAATGCGGCCGAGCTGTCTCCTCCTCGTTCCGGTTTGGCTCGGCATTTTGCTGCTAAACAAACGATTTCTTCTCTTTGACCTCCTCCTAGGCATTTCTATGTACACCCCGGCGTTATCCGTAATTTCACTAGTGTGGTCGTCCACTCGTCCTTTTTGTGTAAGCTCGTCCTGCAATATCGCATCCAGTGATTCTGAAGCGTATCGACTGACAGATTTGCTCCCGGTACAGCAGCACCGTGCAGAACATTGGAACACTGAGCAAAGGATTTCCATGTCCAGAATATATTAATGTCGCGGTACAGCGTTGAGTGCAACCACATGGAGTGAATGCACATGGCTACTTTAGGTAGAGAGATTTTGTAAATAATTTCCCTGAACATAAGTTCTTCTTGGTAGTAAAACAAGAAAAAAATAAGGATCACTACAGAAAGAAATAATATGTACCTTGAGCTATAGTTCACCAATGTTTTGTAATGTTTTGTGTCTAAGCTTTTCATATGTTTATCTTCTGTTAATAAGAGGAAAAAAAACTATACGTTCTCGCAAAGCACTCCAGAGTTCAAAATGGAAGTCATTTTCAAGAAAAAAATTATGTCTTACTTTTATTATGTATACAGTTATTATTTTGATTTACTCATATAATATGTTGCCATATCATGGTCACATTACCTGGCTTTAGTACATTTGTGGAGGTAGTTTTCAGATATTAATTTTTTACTAAACATGTTCTAACCTTTACACGAACGCATATCAGGCGTGCATACAAATTTTTTGCATTTCCACCCAGTCATTGGCTATTCTCTTATTTCTCTAATCCTAAGGTATTCGATCAAGGACTATATTGTTGCTCTTTCTCTCCATTTTATACCTTGTATGTTTCCCTTACGATTTTTTTCGATGAGTTTTCCCCTTTAATTACAACTGATCCCCTTCGATTTTTTGCGATGAATTTTCCCCTTTAATTACAACTGATATTGTGATGTTTTATTTTAGAAATGAAAGACAAGAGAAGTTATATCAGTACATTTATTTGTTTAGAAGAACCCAAGAATATTAGTCGCAGAAAAAGAAGAACCCAAGAATATGTGGAAATCCTTTCCCTATAAATGATATCCTGAACAGTACTCCCTCCGTTTTTTAATATATGACACCGTTGACTTTTTCGTTACGTTTGACCGTTCGTCTTATTCAAAATATTTATGAAAATAGTTAAGTGTATAAGTTAACTTTAAAGTGCTTTTGATGATGAATACAATAGTAGTAGTAGCTATATCTGGGACTGGACTTGCTCTGATCCAGAGTCCAATTGGATTAAACTATTTGGACCCATTTGGATTGGACCTTATATGGACTTGGATGTCCATCAACTGAAAGTCCAATAGCGTCGGATCGTAGTTGGACTAAAATCTTGGATTATCCAACATCCATTGGACTCTACTGGATTACACAGAACCTCGACGAGGCGGCACCGACGGCCACGGCGGCGCGGTGCCGACGACCACGGCGGCGCGACGGCGTACTGTGTAGCCACCACTCCTGTCGAAGATCCCACCTCCGCTGCCCGGCGTCGCCCTTACCTCGCCGGTCCGCGCTGCCCTAACTCCGCCGCCTCGCCGAGCGGGTGGTCGTCTCCTTCCGGCGAACGAGCAAGCGGCCTGCAGGCACCCTCCCCTTCCACTGCGCCACGCGACACCGCCCCTCTCGGTAAGGAATCCTGACCCAGATGCTGATGATGATGAAAGCGATGAGGGTAAGAACTAATACCCAATGATAATTGTAGCTGAACTACGTAAAAATGGTGCTAATATTTTCTTCTCTCTTTTGGCAGATTGAGTGAGTCTTGGTGGATGAGGAGCATCTTCAACTCCTGATGCACTGGTTCATGGTGACCGGATGTCCTGCCATGTTACAGCCGGGAATCCTAGCTAATAGTGTTATCATAGGAAATGTAGTGTGTTGTGTGTGTGTTGAGCATCTTTTTGTGAAATCCTACTGTATTGCTTATTTAGGTATGCTGGCAGCGCCAGTTAGCTGAATCAGGACTTGTTATCTCTCTGTCACCAGTAGCACTTCTCACAACTGAGTTTGGAAAATGGAGACTAGCTTCCTCAACTTCATTTTGAAGTGTTTGACATGGCATTTGTTTCAGATAGTAACTCCATTCAGATAAACAGGCACTTTTTTCAGGCTACATGGCACTTGTTTTCTGTTTTTAGTTTGTGATGCGTTAATTACAACCTAAGGAATTTTCTATCATTATCAGTCCTGTTTTGCTGACGGTATTTTGATCATTGTGCATCAGTTATGTATGATATGGTCACCTGATCGTGAGTTGTCAACGTACAGGAACGTCGAGCTTGTCGAAGCGTCGAGCTTGCCGCGTACAGGAAGAAGAGTGCCGCGCTCTAGCGGGTTCACATCCCTCCCGCCTCCAACAGATATGTGGATGGATTTGGACTTTAGTTAGTTGGAATGGATGGGATTGGACGTGGCGAGCTTTTGACTGGACTTGGATTGGACGGATGTTTTCCCGCGTCGGATTTAAATTGGATGTTGCTGTTTGGATTTGGATTCTAATCCAGTTCCAGATATAAATGATATTCATTTTACATTCGAAAAGTAATTATTTAAATCTATAATATTAGTCAAAATTTAACGAAAAAGTCAACCATATGATTACGGAGGGAGTATGAGTGAATACTGTCTGACTGCCATTTGTGGAATGCCCTTGTACTAGTACTGCACAAAATCTGTTCAAGTAACTTTACATTTTAGCCCCAAAAGATATCATGTTATTAAGCAAATTTCTACTAAAACGCACCCGGACAAAACAGAACTACAGAAGGACCGACGGGAGGACAAATGAACATATACTAGTACAAGAGTACTAACATGCAAATTCCCTGGACAAATTAACAAGCCAACACCTGCACGCCACCACACACCAAAGATGATTAACAAACTCGTAAAAACAATTCGCAGGTCCGCCTTCTTGAAGCGATCCAAGGCTTCGTTTCTCGCACCTCGACGACGAAGGGGGGCTTATTCGTAAAACCGTGGCACCGCCGCGCATCAAATTTATTGCACTGCTCTGCCTCCCTCCCTCCCTCTCATATGGAGTTTATTTAAGTCTCCACCCTCCGCCGCGGAAATTCTTTTTTCCTCGCATATATCGCGGAATTTTCTGGGTTCTCGGGCTTCGCTCGCCGCGATCCCATCCTCGCCGGCTCGCGCTTCTCCCGGCGATTCTCCCGGAGCTCTTGTTGTTTCGGCCGAGGCGGGGAGAAGAGAATTGCGGTGTCCACCGACACAGAGGTCAGAGCTCCTGATCCTCCACTCCGTCTCGTCTCCCCTACTACCTCGTGTTCTCGGTCGTCTCCTTCATCCGGCCGGTTGGTGCTGCATGTGAGTGAGGTGTGGAGGAGACTTTCTTTCGCCCCCTGTTTTTCCTTTCTGCCCATTTGCTCTCTTGATTTCTTCAGAAACTTTATCGGTCCGGTATCCTGCCTTGAGTAGTGGAGTTTGATTCTTGTTTTCGCAGAGGTAGCATTTGACAACATCGGCTTGATTTTATTGGGTTTTTGAACTCGATTTTAATCTCTAAAGTCACATCTCAAAAAAGAGAGAGAGAAAAAGAAGAATCTTGGTCTTTGCTCCTCCTTGTTGTGTTGTTCTTGCCTGCATGTAGTTACTGCACTGGGGTGCACTGTCCTGTGTATTTACTGGTGTACACCGGTACTCCCTGTCGACCGGCCGATGCGGCGCAGTTAAAGCCCCTGCGCCCCTACCACAGCTGGAGTTCCTCCGGCCCCTCGGCCAGCTTCCTGAAACCCTGTGATTGATTTCCATGCCATGTTGGGGTAGTGGGATCACCGTGCGCGGCTGCTTGGTTTCGCGCTTCTTTTCCCTGCCAATCCTCCTCCTCCCTGATTCCTTCCGTGTGAGGAGAGAAAGAAACTCGTGCGTGCGATTGCTTTGATCCAGGGTTTGGTCTTCTTCCCTCCCTGGTGAGTGCAGCTTTGTTCCTTTCCCTGTCATCTTGTCTTTGACCGTCCCATTCTTCGGCGTGTATGGAATCGAAACCTGAAGTTTTGTCTGTCTCGGCGTTGTGTAGTGTTAGTTTGGCTTAGCTGTCTACGCGTGTGTATACATTGAGCCAGGGAGGCTGACTTTGTTCTCTGGAAGCATCTGATGTCTGGTGAGGCGACGAGATGCAGAGTGAGTATAGCAGTAGTTGGGCATACCGGTCGTTGCATCCGCTTTTGCTCTTCAGAGTTTCGTGTTTATCTAGAGCTTTATTATGTTTCGCCAGACAGTTTCGTCTTTTGATTTCTTTTTCTTCCTTCTCCTTTGGGTGTTGTCCACAAAGGGTGTAAAGTGTCGGGGGTTCTATCAGGACGCTGCGAGACTTTTGCGATCGAGGGAATCTAGTTTTACGCAAAACACGGTGTTTGTTTGTCGATGGATGGACATCGGCATTAGCACTCGCAGCTTTTTGTCCTCCACTCTGGTGAACGCAAAGCGCACGCAATTTTTTTTTCCTATTTGGCTCGATCGCTGGACTATTGACTTCTGAATCTGATATAACTTTTTAATATCCCCGCAGGACGTAATCTGCACTATTTATCAGAGGCAGCGGCTAAGGCATGGACAGGCCTTGAGGATACTGTGCAAATCATGAAGATAGGTAAGTGAGATTCTCTCAGATTCTATCTCGTGGTACTATATAGTACCAGGCATTCATAGTAGCGTTTGGTTAGTTGCAACAGTTAAGCACGGTTGCATTCTGATTTCAGAGATATGAATATAATGGTTAGCCGGTTCTGGACAGCGTAGCTGGCTCATATGCTGTGCAATGGTAGCTATTGACAGATTGCTATCTGGTTCATTCACATTCGCGTTACACATGAACATTGAACAAGCAAATGAAAAACATGCTGCTGAGTGCTGACGTTCCTCCAGAATAATGCACCAAGTGGTCCCTTTACTTTCACCAACGTATTTATCAATTTGAATGGCTAACATGCCAGGCTGATAGCATGACGTGTTGTTGGGCAACTTGATTCACCATTTGATACATGATGCAATTGCCAAAATCCAGCTCGCCGTATCTGCTTTGTTTCTTATTGTAATTTTGGAATTCGCTATCAATCTGACATGGGATATGCTGTCATCATCTTTAATTGGTCCAGATATCAGAGCTCTGTATTAGGATTAGGTGGTTTGTTACCTAGGATCAGCGTTCTCTATAATTGTTCCAGATTACACATCGAGTTAGTCAAACATCCAGCAATTCAGAAGCTTGCATATGGCAGATGTTACGCTCCTGATGTTATATGCCATATTCCTCATAGAAGGACCTATTACATATTGACTTAGTCAATAACTCAATTCTTTAAATTAACTTGATTGTGACACAGAAACAATGATCTATTTATATACTGAAATCTTGATCTTCCTTTTCTTGGTAGGAAGGCTGTCAATTCTTTATCTGATCAAAAAACCTATTCTCTGTTGCCGAACACCAGGCATTCAAGGAGCTCTTTAAGTTTTTAGAGTTGTTAGTCATAGCATGAAAAATAATTTTCTCAATGCACAAACTAATGAAAGAGAAACAACAATTAAAACTTAGATGAAGGTCTCTTCTGTTCATTCTATCACACTGAGTTATTTCCATATTAGTCATTCATTGTAATTTAAGTACTAATTTAGTCATTTTTAGACCATTCAAAACTAACTATCAATGTTAATTTCATAACATTTTCCTTTCTGTTCACACTGTTATGGTATGGTCATGAAAGACCTGCCAGGACGCCATAGTCATGTTTTTTATGAGCTTGCATCCAGTGGCAGTTCTAAATTAGACTGACGGACAGAATGAGAAACTAAGCACAGCCTTTTTGCAGATAAAATGGTTGAGCAAACCAATCAATCGGAAAATAATTTTATGAAGATTGAGCGTCAGAATGGAGGAAAAACTGGACATCCACGCATTGAGGATGACTCGTATGACAAGGATGTTGTAGAGATTAAACTCCCAGACACCGTTCGTTCTGCTGATTATGGTGGCCATTTTGTCAAGGATGTCTGCATTGATGAAGGGGTTCTTGCTGATCAGAAAACTTCAACAACAAAGTTAGTGGATCAAAAAGTGTCCCCAAGCTTTGATTCTTCAGTGAGAGATATGAACGGCGACCTTGGGGAAGGAATAGGAGCTGAGTCTACAAAATCTGCACATGAACTTAAATCACAAATAGTTACCCTACCTGTCATGTGTGCCACTGATGGGAATATTGAGGAACAATATTCTTCATGCAAAGCGCATGAACTTGAAGACAACAATACTGTGTCTGTATTAACCGATTCAAATGATGAGAAATCAAGTGCCAAACAACCACTTTGCCATGCAAACGGTTGCCAGCAGGTTGTCACGGTCATTTCTGAGGGCTGTGAAAATCAGGAGCCTTTTCTCAATGGAGAAGCAACTCATCAGGTATACTACTACTTACAGACTTACAGTGACTACTTTTGGAATCATCTACTTAGCAATGGGATTTGGTATTATGCCTTGAGTTTGTTGACTCAATAAAGAGATCATGCGTATAAATTGTTTTTTTTTCATTGCTATATCACTTATTTGTTCATGCAGGTTTCATCGAGTGATTGTCATGGAATTGGCATGGCATCTGAGACGAGCAATATCATTCATGATATACCAGCAGAATCAGTCGCAAATGAATTGCAAATGGTGATGCCTGAAGTAGCTTTCAGTGCAGAACTAGACAACGGAGAATCGAACCAAGTTAATCACTACAACCCTTTTATTGCCTATGGATCATTAGACGATACGTGGGAACCTAAGTACTCGCTCCCTACTACCGTGGATGCCGCTTCCATAGCACCCATCTGTCCTGTCGAAAAAACAGATAGTTTTAGCGACCTTGTCAACCGTGACATGAGAGGATTTGACTCTATTGCAATTCCTGAACCCATATTCGAAGAGAATAGGTCAGATTCTATAGAAGCGAGTTCAAGTACGTTGGATGTCCAAGTATCAGAAGGGAATAATGATAAGAGAGAAAAGCTCACTAATGGGATGATAACTGATGTGGCACATGGAACTGGTGCGGTTACATCTCTGTCAACTAGCAATGCAGAGCCCAGTAATGTCAATATTGAGGCCCCGCCAAATTGTGAGATTGATAGTACCCAAGACGCACATGATTTTAACCCAAGAGATGTGGAAGTCGGCATAAAAAGAAGTGCGGACAACACTGATATTAAGAGTTCTGCTCTTGTGCAAACAGAATCTGTGCTTCAACAGAATGGACCTGATAGCGCAAAAGTGACAGCACAATCTGTTATTCGCAACCCCTTTGAGTCAAGCTTCTCCGGGCCTAGCATTACATCGGGTCCACTAACGCCCTCTGGTCACATACCTTATTCTGGCAACATTTCTCTTCGATCAGAAAGTAGCACAACAAGTGCTCGGTCCTTTGCATTTCCAGTGTAAGTGAAAACTATCTGATTACATTTATTGTGGTAGAATTGCTCCACTGAATTATTTTGCTTTATTCTCTTAAGCAACCTTATTGTTTCCCAATTATTTTTCCATGTTGATGATGGTAAATAAGTTCTGTGTTGTACACCATTAGTTCCGTGCTCTCTGCTCTCATCCTTTGAAAGGAAAGGGCCATCTTCGTTAACTCATCGCACTAGGGCAAAGCAGGCCATTTCCTAAAGAAATGGACTCTATGGACTCTCCAGTATCCTAGTGGCAACATACAATTCTTCCGAAGCATGCTTATAATTTCAGCCATGTATGCCATATTTTGAGATGAGTCACGTAGGAAGGTTCACTCTAGCCTCTGCCATATTCTCTGTTTTCTATCCCAATCCAAGCAACTCTATAATTCCTTAAACATCTGGATGGGGCAGCATTGAATTAGTTCTACGTATCGGTGTATAGCCAAATAATCAAATTCGCCTTGCTAAAGGAACATCGGTCAGACATAGATACTATTACCCTGATGCTACTTGCAGTTACATAGCTTCATACGTGATTGTACATTTGTACTGTACCATAGCAGTTTCTGCTCACTTGGGCCAATCAGTAGGACATTCTTAACATCTGTTATATTTACACGAAGCTAACTGATTGAGCACCGTCCTTTTCTTTCCAATTCAGACTACAAAATGAGTGGAATAGCAGCCCCGTGAAGATGGCAAAGGCCGACCGCAGGCGCTTGAGGGGAGACCGAGGCTGGAGTTACAGAATCCTTTGTTGCTGTAAATTCTGAATGTGCTTACCCTGCATTGTTCCTGGTTAAACCCTTCATGTCGCGCTTGAGCCCTTGGTAGTCCATGTTAAATTCATTCAGATTAATATTTCTCCCTCCCTCTTTCTGTGTCTCCCCCATGTCCTGCTTTTTATTTATCAATAGCAGGTTAATGGCTTGTCGGATTCGGTAGTGGCTTGTAATTTGCACTTTGAGTGAGGAATGAAGGTATAGCTTTGATATATCATCGTATGTTACATGTACAAGTATTGTTGATAAATATCCATCCCTAGAGTCTAGATAGCTGATTATTTGAGCTCTGCTGGGAGTTATGGTTCTATGGTACTTATGTGTGAGCAAGCAACATAATAACATTGAAGTATTGGTGCAAAATACAGATTAAATGTGTAAATACAAAAATCTGTGATATAACATGCATATGACATACAGACTGCAAACCTGAAGATGCTGGTGCGCACCTAAATGTATGGTACAAGGTAGCTTAGCCTCAAGCATGAACATCCAAGTACAAAATTGCCCATCATCTGCACATGAATCTCTCATCCTCTTGCAGTCAGGGCTAAGCGGGATATCCAGCTTGGAGGCGTAGCAACATTGTTCAACTAGGACTTGCAACTAAAGCCTAAAGGAGCAACTAGCTAGCTCTAACTATGTACCTATAACTGGTATGTCCGTGCCAGGGCTCATCTGTCTATGGCTCCCTTTCCTGCAACGGCTCGCCGTTGTTGATCGGCCGGCGACGGCTCGCCTTCGACACGTAGTCCTTCCTGAGCATGTCATATACCTCAGTGACCGGGTCCATGTGCTTCCCCGCCGCGTGCATTTCCACCGTCCGTGGTCCTGAGCTAGACGGTGGACGAGCTGTTGCTGCTGATCCAGCCGGACCCTGAAATGAGCAATGTGGAAGAGTTAACGATATGAATATATACAAATACAGCGTGTTCTTTATAGAGGCATGAGAGGGCCGGTTATATGAGAGTGCACGTGAGACCTGTTGTTGCATCTGCGACCCTTTTGTCTTGTGATGGCTCACATCAGCCTGTTCTGCATAGTCTGCATACAGTAGAATAAAGGATCAATTTTAGTACTCAATTATTTTCTAAGTGTATATGCTGTTGTTTTGTGATGAACTTCTTATCAGACATTAGTTGAAGCTTCTCATTGAGCTCTGGTGCAATGGGAGACGACAGTATGTTCACATAAAAAGGGTATATATATATTCACCTTTTTATCTCCTTTCACACCCATGACTTCAGCTTCAACCATGTTCTGCCCACCGAGCTTCCGCCCTTCGAATCCTTTCTTCACACCGAAATCATCGGCTGGCTCCTTAGCGAGGTCCTGCACACCATTGATCAAAATATTCTGACAAGTTAGGGATTCTGTATCATAAATCAGTATATATTGTGTGAATGTTGAGTAGATTGGACGTTGCCACTAACCTCTCCTCTGTTATTCAGGCCATTGTTCATCTTTAGCACCGCAACTGCAAGTTCAGTCAGGATACGCTTAGCAACGGATCAAAGCAAATCCCAAGTAGAACAACTACAAATAGTTGACAAGAACTCACCATGGCGAGCACAAGCAACGGGGAGGCGATGAGTGAGCAAGGAAACGAGCAGAGCAGCTACAAGAAGACTAAACGTTGTAAAGCCCATGGTGCCAGCTTCTCCTGCCTCTTGTTTCTTGCGAGTAGTGTATGATGCGAGATATGCTCTGAAATGCTTGTAATCGCGAACTAATAGGAAGGTGTTTGAACTTTGAAGAGAAGAGAGGAGGCAGGATGGGGCTGTTGTCCTTTTATAGAGAAAGAAGGCAAAAATGCAAATGCTAGGGATTACAGCTAGCTAGGGATGGATGATACGCAGTCAAAGCTAGCAAAGCGAGAGAAGACCTGAGAATATCTGTTCCAACCGTACCCCCGTGTCAGTTTTCTTTAACAAACCCAAGGATTTGTTTAAGGACTGGTCCTGGTAGTGCCTGGAGGTACCAAGCCAAGGATCCTAGAGATTATGATATGCTCTGCACTTCTCCGCTAATTTTTGGACATTTGTTGTGCTCTGCATCTTCAATCGCCACATTGTCTTAACTGGACTTTTAGCTTCAGAAAAAAAGAAGAGCATCTATATATCACTTGAGAGTTGACAATACCACATTAAGAGATGAAGTGCAAACAGATCCTCGTATCGTATTTAGATGAGGCCGTGGAATCAGTTAGATATATGATTCCTTCGAGTCAAAACTAAAAAGCAACGTTTTGAAGAGGTGTGAAAGCCAGAAATACTCGAGCTAGCAGCTGCTACGTACTTATTACAAGTACACGTACAACGTGTGAACATCATCTTTCGAGATTCCCAGCCAGCACTGTGACTGTCCAAGCTTCAACGTACGCGGCGTTCTTTGATCGAGTCGCTGTACCCGAGAAAGAAGAGGCGGCAAAGGGCTCGATCGCTCGTTGTTTACAAGCTTCCATGCTCACGGCCGGCGAATCAAGCTGCGCCGGCCGCCGGACTCTTCCCGTCGGCCCATGCCACCGCCACTCTGGCGTGCATGCTGTGAGTGAGCTCTCCGAGATGCAGATGTCGGAAACTCGGGATCAGTCGGCACACTCATTGTACTACATGCAAGTTACGCATCGAAAGCTGTTGTGTGTTCTTGATGATTGTGTACGGATCTAAAATTGTGTACGGATCGGACCGGGCGGTGCACCTTGGATTAGTCCGCGATTGGTTCGAAACTAATGTACGGTTGAGTATTATAGTCACCCGATCGAGCAGGAGTGTTAGTGTTTGTCGCCAGTGATCTTGATGCATTGGATGAAGCAGTGGCTCTGCAAATAACGGTTCGAGATCATGTTGATGTAGTGCAGTTAATTACTAGAGCAAGGAAACGGTTCAAGATTATGCTATAGTACACTAGTAGACAGTCATGCTAGTGCAGTTAGCCATGGTTTTTACTGAACAGTTCCAGTGTCATCAGCTGAGTTTTAACCTCGATGTAATTCAACTTTTACCTTCGTCTTTCGTCTTCCCTTGCTCTGGTGACCTGACCTTGCAGTTTAACGTTTCGAGCGGGAGAGGAGCAAGAGAGCACGAGGGCGGGCTGCCCGAGCCGGAGCCCTTGTGCGTCGTGGTGGGTGGCTTTTGGGAGCCGAGCTCGCTGCCTGCAGCCAGCCGGGCGACGAAAAACAGCAAAGCAGCTCAGGCCGGCGCGGCGGGCAGCGTCGCCGGGCCACGTGCCGCTCATCGTACCACGCGACCGCCAATCCCCTCGCTGTCGAAAAACTACGCGCGCGCTCTCGGTAAAAACGGAATCCCGGCAGGCAGGCACCAACAAGTGGAGCTGCTGCGCCACGCCCACGCCGTCAGCTCTTCCTTTTTTAATCCCAGCAACCAGGCAGGAACACGCTGTAAATCAAAGCTTAATTAACCTGGCCACGTACAGTACAGACGTCGTGTGTTCTCGTTATCCAAGAGTCCAAGCGTGGTAGGTTCCGTTCACCCGGCAGGCAGCCGTGACAAAGTGTCAAAGCCGCAGTCGTGGCTGCAGTGGAGATGCCGCATGTCTTCGATCGAAGCACCTGGCCTGGCTCGGCTAGGCGCGCGGCAGGTGTTACGACTTACGACCGGGTATTTTTAACATCAGTCACAGTGAGATACAATCTATCAAGGGCGTCGACGCTAGTAGTTCGGTCGAAGCGCAGAGGATCTCACTTAGGATTCTAACTACTATCTGATCGTGTCATATATATATCTTTCTAATATACCAGCTAGAACTGATTGCGTCATGGACATCGGCACAGTGCACTCTGGCTCTCTCAAGATTACGCAGCCATGGAGCGCATGCTAAGGTGGACCGGCTGACAGCCCAAACTCTGATGATCGTGTCATCGATAAGCCGTGCGTGGGGCATCCAGCAATTGTCTAGCCAACGAGCGGGCCGGCCCAGCCAGCACGTCGCCTGCACCTCCGACGATGGCGCAGCCCATGGTTGTTCTTCCTCGCCCGTCAAAGCTCCAATATTAAAACAAAAAAAATGTTTCACCATGAAACGTCGATTGTTCGTTCCATAAAATCCAAATGGTCCATCATTGTAAATCAAGTTCTATCGTTCGAAATCAAATGCTTGGTGGAGGAGCTGCCCTGGGAGGAATAAAAACAAACAGGCCTTTAAATCAAATGTTCCAGGGAGAAATTGCAAACGTTCTCGAGAAAAAAATTCCAAATATTACCGCGGCGACGGGCGGAGGGGAGGTAGGGGGCGGCTCGTGGCATCCAGACACAGAGGAGGGAGGGGGCGGCTAGTGGTAACTCCATGGGAGGAGGCGGGTGGACGCCGGTGGCCGAACGTAGGGGAGAGATGGGGGTGGCTCGTGGCGGCGCCAGTGGAGGAGGTGCGTGGATGCTGGTTTTTCTTAACGAATGCCATTCGGCGGGCTTATTAGTTACATAGTTCATCAACATACTCAACTTAAAGTTAGAGGGTTCATCGACCCATATGCATGATTTTTAGAAATAAAAGCTCGCCTAGCTAGCTCATGCGCTACTTAATTGACATCTTTATTGCAGTGCTTTATAGTTACCTCATCGAATCCATTCCACATCGTATAGGTAAACGTCCGCTGCTGAATTTGTTGAAAAACCATCATGATCTGAACAACTCCCATGCAATCTGCTTGAACGATGAAATTGTTACCGATATGCTGCGCTAGCAATAATCCTTCCTTCAAGGCAAAAGTTTCCGACAACCGTGCATCAAGAACATAGGCCAAGTAGCTGTGAGCTGAAACAAAAGCAGAGCAGAGCAGCCAAGTAACCTGGCATGGGGCTTGCAAACGCGTTTCAGTGGTGGATAAAAGGCCAGGCCGACAATTTAGACATGAGCCAATTCAAGTTCATTCGGTAGGCCTGCAAGATAGCAAAGTGTAATGTATGGGCCTGAAGGGCCATCACAAGGGAAAAAAAATGAACACGCTTCATTCGACAGTGCATTACTTTGGGACCCTCGACTGTTTTTAACAGTCGTTTAGAACGTAAACTTGATATTCCTTATATGAAACATGGATAGCTCGAAAGGACCAGACTCTGAATTTTCAGCAACTTCATAGTTCCGCAGAGGCCTATTTGTTTGTGCTGGTAACTTGGGGATACGTCAGAACCAGAACAAACTAAAAGAACGCTTTAGAAGTACATGCATAGCCCCTATATTAAAATAAAATAAACCTTTTTTCCTCCAAAAACTATGTGAAAAACAAATTTTGGCCATATCTGACTTCTGTCTGTTTCGACATGTACTACATCAGTGCAACAATCCACAAGATACAAAGCTCCTTATAGTAGCCAGTTCAGGGTCAGTTTGAATTTCATGGCTCCTAGTAAAAGGAATGTGCCATGGAATACTTTGCAGAGGCTCGCAAAGCTTGAGCTTAAAGAAACCCAATTTTCGAGCATCCACAAAAATATATTACATAAGTAATATATCACATATTATGTTCATTAAAACAATATCTCACATAATATCTTAGATGGCTGAAAAGCATAAAAGGAAGAAGGTACCAATTGATTTAGTAAACAGAGGGCATGAAAAGCATAAACAAGGAGAAGAGTTTTACCACTTTCAAGGACTTCTTGGGTCGTCTGAAGTGAGGAAATTGATTCAGCAAGAGGATCACCGTCTTTATCTTGGAGAACCCAACTCCAATTATTTTCATCATTTTGCTCTTGAGTATGATGCATACCTAAGCTCCTCCTTATCAATGTCTCCTCACCAACCTCATTATCTCTTTTGTATGCTGACTGACCCTCCTCACTTTGATGGTCCTCGCTTCGATCCGTCGTAGCTCATCGACATTGTTCTACGCCACTTTTTGCTAAAAGCATAACAGGCATCATATGCTATCAAGTAAGGTTCAACCCGGGGAGCATGTCTCTTGCCCGTGCTGTGATAACTTCCTGATGCGTCTTGTGGCCAATTCTTCCCAAACCATAATCATTCACCCCAACCGTTTTCCTACTACAATTCGTAGAGATCCTTGATCCTATAATGCCTAACGAATAGCCTGCGGCTAGCACCCAAAAATCAATGTTCAGCTCCAGTGGATTCTTATAAACAAATAACACACATATCCTTTAGCGTTCATATGATAAATGATACAGGTTTTTTTTAGGAAAGACCCATATCTCGACCTCAGCACTATGGCATCATCAGCGGTCTCGGTCCATGGTAGCCCCCCAACTGTTTCAACAGTGAATTAATTATTCCCAGTCATTGCACCTCATTTATTTTATTGTCATTCTACAAATGTTAAGGTATACACAACGGTCACCTACATTTTCCGGTTATAGAATTCTAGTTACGAAGTTTTTAGGATAACATAGTTTTTTCTATTGCTAGAGAGATATATCAAGAAAGAAAGGGCAAGTTAGTGAAACAATCATAGAGGCATTAAATGTGCAGTACACCCGAATGCATATTTGTTTGTCATTCCATTCCGATCCAAAGATGGAGTGAATAAAACAATGCATCAGGAAATTTGTAGTCTTTCAGAATAAATACTATCTCCTAAACATATGGATGGATCGAGTTGTAGATATCTGGGTTGTAATATCCTATAGGGACATTTCTCAAAAAATGGTAGATCATATGTTAATATGCCGCAATCCTTATAATTTTCTTTGTTCTGCAAGTATGTAATTGTGTCCTCCGAGGCTGACTTGTCACTTCCAAAACCATGGCAAAATACTATAACTGGATAGTATGGGCGACACGGTGTGTACTACACATTTAATGCCTCTACGATTGTCTCATTAACTTGCCCTTTCTTTCTTGATATATCTCTTTGGCAATAAAATAAATATGTTATCGTACAAATTTTTTTTTTGCCTAGAAAGAAGAGTTATATTAAAAAGTTGAGTACATCCTCAAGTTACAAACAATCTGTAAACAAAGAGATTACAACCAAGAGCACTCAACATGTAGCTCCAATACTCAATTCCAAACCTGTGTGACGGTCCGTACGGATGACCACACAGGCAAGTGGCCTTCGTGCGCCATAGACGGCTCAACCAGAAGTAGTGCCACAAACCCATGAATGGCGGCCAACATTCCTGTAGGCGAAATTGTGCATCCTCTTCTTTCTCATGTCTCCCTTCTTCTTGTTTCTGCCACCGAAGAAGAAGAGAAACTAGACCCCAAGATCTCACTGGGCCTCCATCGTGATTGGATCTAATCACGACAAAACGGAGAAGGACCCGGAGAATTTTATTCCATGACGGCGACATCATCCCCGCCTCCATGTCGCCGTCCGGAAACCTGATTCTTCATGTCGTCATGAAGTTGTTGACGTCGCCGCCGCCACCTTCATTGGAGCCGCCATGGAGAGACCAAATCCACCCTTCCACTTCGCCGTCGACGGAGAAGAAGAGGAGGAAACAAATCTCCAATACCAAAACTCTTGGCATGGGAAGAACACAACCCTAATTTAGAACTCGATCTAAGACTCGATTTAGACTAAATTATTGAAGAGATGGGACCCCCGCTCCCTTCGGCCCTCGGCGATCTGCCGGAGGGAGGAAGAGAGGGGGGCCAAAGGCGGTGGAGGAGGCGGCGGCTCCCCTGGCGGCTAGGGCAAGAGGAGGCGGCGCAAAACTCAGTACTTATCGTACAAATTCATAACTAGAATTTATAACAGGATAGCGTAGGTGACCGTTGTATGTGTGTACCACAGCATTTGTAGAATAATAATAAACTAAAGGAGGTGTAATGGCTGGGAATAATTTTAACTCACTATTGGAACAGTTGAGGGGCTACCATGGAAGTTGAGGGGCTTTTTTTTTTTTTGAGAAGGAAAATGTATTGATCTTAGCACATTACACCGGCCCGTTTACAAACAGGATCCCAAAGAAAAGAAAAATTACAACGAAGTTCAAAACTCCCGATCATCTTCCTCGAAGCCCTCAGGGATCCGTTCGTCACCGCCGCCAAAGCCGCTTCCCAAACGTCGCCGGACGCCAGAGCCAAACTCCACAAGGTGGAGGCCGCAGAGGAGGGCTTACTGCTAGGCGAATCAGCCGAGTACACTGCCTCCCAGGCGCATCGGCCAACTCCGGCACCCATGACGCAACCTTCGTTTCCAACGCCGGCAACCCGAGCAAAGCTCAGATTTCCACCAAAGATCATCTTCCTCGATATTAACAGGGTCAACAACATCATCACCTGAAGGAGACGACGATGCGCCGGCCCCGGACTCCTGGACAGGTCTCCCCAGCCTCTCCATTGGCGTTGGAGAAGAACGCCACCGGAAAACGGAAGAAGCTGGGAGAAATTATTCCTCTGCAACGCCGTCGCTTCCGCATCGTCGGCGCCGCCAGGAAAACCAAGCCGCAGAGGAGCCACGCTCCTCCGGCAAAAACTAACTCCACCGCCGAGCATCGGCGGCGAGCAAACCCTAAACCTAGATGGACTCGATCTACTTAAAGGATGGACCCCCGCTCCCCTTGCCACCGGCTAGGAGGCCGGGGACGAGGGAGAACGGGGGCCAGAGGCGGACGGCGGCGGCTGCGCGAGCACGCGGTGGCGGCGGCGGTTCCGCCCTCATGGAAGTTGAGGGGCTACCATGGACTGAGGCTGCTGGTGATGCCATAGTGCCGCATATGGGCTTTCCTTAAAAAAAAACTCATATCATTTATCAGATGAACGGTAAAATGTCCATAAAAAAAAAGATGAACGCTAAAATATGTGTTATTTGAAAGCCCACGTACTTGGAGAAGGACGGGAAAATGATGAGAGAATCTACAGCGTGTTGCCATACCGTTACAATTTCAACACCAAACTAACAATTTGTCAAGAAACATTAGGATATGATAATGGAAACTACCGTTCGTACTTCTGTCCTTTTTTTAGTTTATTATACTAATAAAAATAAATTGTGTCTTTATTTATTTGAGGCATGCCTATTGTATTTCCTGTGGCTGTAGCTTCCATCTTTTCCTCATGTCATAACCATATTTTGCACCATGCTAATAGGAACTATACCATATTTTGAGATGTTTATGATTAAGGAACACGCGGGGTAAGTAGAGCATACAGCAGTGCCGTGGTACCCTGAACGAGATCGTCTCGTCCACTGGGCATCGGTCTCGGTGATCTCTTGCAAAAATTAAGAACACGCAAGATCGATAGCTCCAAAAACTAGAGCTAAATCATTTTGTTCTTTCTTGAGAAGATGCGTGGAGCTAGCGATCAAGGCGTACCTCTCCGGCGTCGGAGTTCTGATAATACGTACCTTTGGCCGGCTACGACGACGCGTGCTCCTGCTTTAGCTCCTTCCGCTCACTTGCTTTAGCTGCTGCTGCTCGCTTGCTTTGCTTTGCTGGACTGGGCTTCCTGCTCTATAAATAGGTGTAGCCTTGCACTCCCTCTTGTTGTTAAGACAGAGGGTTTAGCTCAACAATAAACTAATCCTCTTGCCTGATGAACGACCATAAAAAAGAAGATCGGTGGTTCGTAGTAGGTGATTTATCTTGTACTTGTTCACAAATCACAACACAGACTGCATAGATTCAGTTAGCCGGCCAAGTGCTGTTGACATCAACTTTCCTCTACCCACTATCCCTAAAGCTGATTTCTGGCCACTGATTGCTAATCTCTCTCTTGGCAATTACGTGTTCAATGCCCAGCCATGCATCGGAGTTTTCAGGAGAAAATTGCAGTTAAGGTGGTCAATCATGATTCTCCTGATCAGCTTCATCGCCGCCGGGCTCCGGCACACGGCATCGTGCATCGGCGTTACTTTCAGCGACAGGCGTTACGTTATGGTGACCTCGATGGAGCAAGTGCATCTCTCCTTTGCACTTGTTCATGCTAATTGGCCCTTGTTCCTGAACATGGGGTCACACGGTTCTGCATAAAGTAAACTGGAAATTTTTTTTGTCCTAAAAAGTACCAGAGATGCAATAATTGGTCATAGATTTTTGCATTTCGGTTTGGAATTTTATTTCAATTATTAAGCATTGAAAACAAAAGGAAATGTTACTAACGTTAAGACAACTGAAAGAAAAGCGAGCGAGGTGCTAGCAGTTGGGGCCAGCCGTTGCTAATCATAGAACCTTCGAAAACAAAAGGAAATGTTACAAGAATCTGCATCGTCAATCTAACTTCGAGATCGACGTTGCAGCAAGTGGCTACTGCCCGCCGGCCTATGACAGCTGCAATACTGCCGAATCCTATACTCGCAATATCTGGAATAAGATCATGCTAAAGGCGCTGCGGCCGGCCAAGGATTTTGTAAGACGCGTGTTGTATCAGGAGTGAGGCCCCTGTCGAAGCATAAAGCACCCGGATCCTGTAATTTTCTTCCACTGACTTTTGCATTTTATCTAGGCACGATAAATTAGAATAATGGTACGAACTTCCTCTTAAGTCTACGTTCCACTGTTATGTATCGTTGGACATGATAAGATGCATCTGTACTTTTGCAGACAAAGGCACACATAGTAACATCTTAGCCAGTCTAAAAGCTAGAGATATATTCAGAGAATAGAGATATTGCTACCAAGTTGCGAGGGGGGGGGGGGGGGGGGGGGGGGGGGGGTGGGGTTGTTGGGTGGCAACATCTTGCCAGTCTATAAAGCAAGATATATATGCCATTCCTACATACAAGAGATATTGCTACAAAGTTATTACAAGGGAGGTGATCGATGTTACTATTCCCTCTGTTTCAAGAATAATGCAGCCGCGAGTATATAGCCCTCTAATTCCTGTGTAACACGCCTACGACGCTACGAGTGTAATATGAAAAGTAAAATGCAACATGCGCTTGCATACAGAACCATGCAGTGCTAGACTTGCATACGCAAGCGCAACATCCTGCCAGTCAAACAAAACCGGCACAACTTTAATATTTTCTGATGAATTGTATTCTAAGTATGAACCTTTATTTCGTTTCCCTTAGTCCTAAAGTTTAGACCTGTCACATCAAAGAGAATCTTGCTATTTAGGAGTATTAAATAAAGTCTAGTTACAAAACTTTTTTGACAGCTAGGTGCTAATTTACGAGATGTATCTAAATAAGCCTAATAAGGTATACTTTGCTACAGTAATGCTACAGTAACCATCATCTAATCGTGGCTTAATTACTCTCATTAGATTCGTCTCGCAAATTAGCACAGAAGGCCTATAATTAGTTTTGTAATTAGACTTTATTTAATACTCCTAAATAGCAAGATTCTCTGGCCTAAATTTAGTCCTGAAAAAACGAACAGCCTGTGCCACATGGTTCTACAAAACGATCACGAATGAATAGAATCACGTTGTTAGGAAATTTGTGGGTACAGTAATATAATAAACGCAAACGGTATACAGCATCAGAAACACAATATTACAAAGGACAATGTATACGTAAGCTCACTAAGTCTGTTGATGATATCCATCCTCCAGCTTCTCTTTGAGAATCTCTGTTAACATTTGACTCTTAATAGAAATAGAGAACTCATTCAGCAACTTTTAACAAGCAGCATAGCTGCATATGTGTTAACAACCTTTATGCACAGAATAAATATGACAAGTTAATTTGTGATAATAGTATACAGGACTGGGGCAAACACTACTGGATGCAAGCTCAACAGAACATACCATTCAGCATCACTAGCTTTCAACTTTACTTTTCTTTTTTCGGGAACAATAACAGGAGGACTACTCATTCATTTAAGTAGAAGAGAAAATAGTTCAAGATACATGATTCTGATTACATGGAGAACCAAAACTCAACACTGATATCATAGAGAATGAATACTCTCTCTCTCTCTCTCTCTCTCTCTCTCTCTCTCTCTCTCTCTCTCTCTCCATCCACAAGTTACAACTCTTCTACACTACATCTCTCTTGCAAATACTGATCAGGTTACCACTTTATTTGCAGAGAGTACTAGTCAATTAATTTAAAGATAGACTTTCCCAGCATATACCATCTTTGAAAGAGGTTTCTACTAAGTATTTCTCGCATCGCAGGAATTATTCTTTTCAAGAATACGCAGAAGAGCTGCGCATCTTTCTATTAAGAAGAAGAAGAAATAGTTTACAAGAAACCCGATTACAAGATAAGTGGTACTTGTATCTAAGAGAAAACACGTCGACCGATACTAGCTACTGGGATGAACTGAACTATGCGCTAAGCGCTCTGGTTTGCATCCTAGCTAGGTTCTTGGCGCCCGCGGCAATCCACATGTCAACCTCGTTGCGCAAGGTTTCCATCATTTGCTGCACAGTCGACGCCTTGTCGTCAAATACCCGAGCATTACGCTCCTTCCAAATGTGCCACGCCACCAGCATGACTAGGGTATCTACTCCTTTTGCCATTTCCTCTTTGGCATTCCGATCCTCCGCTGCTGCCACCAGTCGTACAACCCCTCACCGTCATTGAACGAGCACCGTATGTTGTAGGTGGACATGGCATGCCACCACACCTGCTTGGAGAAGCTGCATTGGAGGAGAAGATGGTCCGTCGATTCAACCTCCTGATTGCAAAGTGCACATGCATGTATCATCTTCCTATGATTGTGCTGGCGCCTGCGTTCAGAAGTCCAGAGGCGTTGCTGCAGCGCAAGCCATGCGAACAGCTTCACCTTGGGTGGATACCAGGTACTCCAAATGCTTTGCGCACCTGGGAAGGCAATCGAACCCTGGAAGGTTAGCTCATATGCTGATTTAGAAGAGAAAGTCCCGTCCGGCGTCCATCTCCATAGAACACGATCCTAATTTTCTGGTTGTAGATGGAAATGCCGTAGCCTGATCCGTAGCTTGATGTACTGCACGAGTGCTGCCACTGTAACCCCTCGGTGATGTCCCTGATCCATGCTCGACCTTGTAGTCCGTCTCGCACCGATCGAGAACTGGCAGTTCGACGCTCGATCAGCCAGAACAGGTCAGGTGCGGTGTACTCCAGTGATTGGCCGTCTAACCACCTGTCTGTCCACAAAAGGGTGGAAGCGCCATTGCCAACCTCAGTTCTGGTGGAAATCGCGAAGAGAGCTTGAATCTCCTTGTCGATGTCTAGCTGTAGTCTTGCCCATGGTTTGCTTGCGTCAGTGTGTTGGAACCAGAGCCATCGTGCTTGTAGAGCTAGTCCCGCTCGATGCAAGTCGGTGATCCCCAACCCGCCAAATTTTTTGGGTTGTGTGCATCGTGGCCATGCCACCATGCACTGCCCTCCTGAGGCCTGTGCTGCAGCCGCCGATAGTTATGATGGCATTTTGATTGCGATCATCGGGTACACCGAAGCAGCTGATAGCGAGGATTTCACCAGCTCGAGACGACCTGATTTTGGCAGGAGCTTCGCTTTCCATGATGGCAACATGCTGTCTACCTTGTCCACATACGGTTGCAGATGTGATTTGCAAAGGCGTCCAGTGGCAGTGGTGAGGGGCAAGCCAAGATATTTGATTGGGAATTCCGCTAATTGACAAGGTAGGATGTTGTTGAGCATGTCAAGTCCTTCCTGCGCACAACAGATTGATGTGGCAGTGCACTTGGCCAAGTTGGTCTTTAGTCCTGATGCTTCGCCGAATAGATGTAGAATGTCTCTTACAGCCATGAGGTCTTGCTCGCAGGCAAAATCAGGTCGTCTCGAGCTGGTGAAATCCTCGATATCAGCGGCTCCGGTGTACCCGATGATCGCAATCAAAATGCCATCCTGATGCATCGCAGGAATTATTCATCATGTTCTACCGGTTGCATGGCACTTTTAAATTTAAGTTTTTACGGAGTTACATGTATGAGTCTTCCATTTCAAGGTTGGATCTTGTTTTTAATAACTTCATCAATTCAATCTGGAGTTCTTGACAGAAGTCTGCGAAAATCCAACTTTATTATGGATCAATCAAGCAGATAGCACTGTATGGGTTCATTTATTCAGAAATGGAGGGGCGACGGCGCCCGGGCACTCGTCGGTGAACGCCGACGTGCATAAATTCTTGCATCGGTCGGCCTTATCAATCTTTAAAGATCCCCATGGACGGGTTCACGGCGACGGAAATACCGCTGTCGATAAGCAGGTTGTGCCCGCTGATGTGCCGCGCGTCGCTGGCGAGGAAGAGCACGGCGTTGGCGAGGAAGAGCACGGCGTTGGCGATGTCGTCCGCCCGCCTCGGGCCGCCGTCGACGCCTCGGAGAACATCCTGGGCCTCCACGGCCTGCTTGAACGCCTCCTCGTCCAGGCCGAGGTAATTCAAGGCCAGCGGCGTGGCCACCCCCGCGGGGGAGACGCAGTTGACCTGGATGCCGTGCCGGCCCAGCTCCGCGGCGAGGCTCTGCGTGAGGCCCACCAAGGCGTGCTTGGAGCACTTGTACGCGTGGTTCGCCATGCCGGCCACGCTCGCCGCCACGCTCGCCGTCGAGACGATGCACCCGCCGCGGCGGGCCGGCACCATCACCCGGGCCGCGTGCTTCGCGCCCAGGAACGGGCCCGCCACGTTCACGGCCAGCACGCGCTCCAGGTCCGCCAGGGCGCTGTCCCGGACGCCGCGCGCCGAGGCGTCGCCGCCGACGCCAGCGTTGTTGAACATCACGTCCAGCGCGCCGAACGTCGCCACCGCGTGGTCCACCGCCGCCGCGACGTCGGCCTCGACGGCGACGTCGCAGTGCGAGTAGCTGGCGGCGCCCGCGCCGAGCTCGGCGCACAGGCGCGCCCCGGCCTCGTCTGGATGTCGGCCACCACCACGCGGGCGCCGTGCGCAACGAACAGCCGCGCCGTGCGCTCCCCGATGCCGCTCGCGCCGCCGGTGATCACCGCCACTTTCCCCTCCAACCTGCGCTCGCTCGCGTACATTCACATCAAGCATATATAAGACGATCGGAACGACAAGTAGATGTTTCTGTGACGTATATATAAGCCAAGCGTTCTTACTTTCTTGCAGAGACGGGGATGCCTGCCACGGCTGCCTACCTTGCAATCCTGTACCTGCTTGTGTGTACTGGCTTTCTGGCTGCTGATTTATGGTGGTAGTGGAGGGCAAAGCAGTGACACCGGGTAGTGTATTTTGATCTTGGCAACTGCAGTGTTCGGCCTCCGAACCATGAACGTGAGTTTAGGAGCATTGAGATATTTGCAGCCTACTTGTATTTGGTTGTACTTTGAATGATTTGTTTTTCATGTACAAGTTGAGAGGGGTGAGAGACAGGAAGCATCATCTGACACACACGGTATTGCGTTATGTCGCTTACACATTTAAATTTCGAATCATTAGGCTTAATTGCAGAAAACCAACCCACGTGACTTGTTGGTCGAGATTCAACCCTATAACATACTCCATTTTGTTGTAGATACCCATCCACTCTGTAAAAACCTATAGATAAAGGTGAAATATCTTGTGCACAAGAAGTGCAAATTTGCACAAAATCGTTGAGAGCGGTCGTGCACATCTCAAATCGTGTTTTTCGGCTAGAAAATATCACTAGAAAATTTTGTAAGAAAACATTTTCCCTAGTGGTTTTCAGCTTTCGTCTAAGAATATGAGATCTAGGAAAACTCCTTTCCGATGATTCATTTGATATGATCAGTCATGACAAGCAAGATAAGCTACACCAATTCCACACATGGATGCATTGCATATCTACGCTGTATGTTTTTGAGATGCACTCTGCAACAGAATTTTCCAGGGCTGAGCAGCGAGCATGCATAGCGTGGTTAGCTCGGCAGGGCGAGACGAGAAGCCGGGGGATGCAGCAGGGAGCAGTGGCGAGCTAGTTTGCATTTTTGCTTCTCCGAACCACCAGCCGGTGTATAATTCCGTCGACAAGTAGAAGAGAACTGCCGTGTCCTCTCACCTACTGGACCTCACAAGTTAGCTGGATAGCTAGTTGCAGCTGTGCCACTTCTACTGTGACGCTGTCTGGGCGACTCTAGCAGGCAAGTGAGACCCACTGTCGACCAAACTTGGATTTGAGAGATCATGCACACCAAGTTTTTTTTTCGTTTTTGTGAATCCCGAAAGTTCTTTCATTGCGAAAAACAAAAAGTACAACTGATGTCTGATGATGCGTAGCATGTCCTTTCGAATACTTCAGCCACTACAAGGTGAGTATCAGCCTTTTCGTGACGACAAAACATAGTGAGAAAGGACATGTGTGATAATCGCCAACAGTTTTGCATCAATGTTTTGTAATAATCACCAACAGTGTGAGAAAGGACATGTGAGGTATCAGCCTGTCAACCTGTTCGTGACGACAAAACATGTGTGAGGTAATAATCACCAACAGTTTTGCATCAAAACTCATAAACAATTTGCGATAAAAAATTAAATTTTCCGTCATGAATCATGTCTCTAATTAATGGCACGTCAAATGTGGATCCGTTTCGCCGCAACTTTAATTGCAATTAATCTAATATCAAGTAACATTTTTATTAACTAAAATTTAAACACTTAAAATGTTCTAGTGCTATTTAACATTTTATAATAATGTTGAATTGACGGTTCAAGGCTAGAAGTAGATTAAAATGTTAGTTGAACTGAACCTACTATTCAAATCTTCTCGTCACCCTTGATGATGTCTTGTCCTGTTAAAAGGAAGAATGATCACGATGAACGAGTGAGGGACGGGGCATCACGATGAAGGTCCCGAGTCCCAACGTAGCCGGGCCAATGTGATGATGACGGGGCAGGGGCGACACACCAGACGGCCAGAGGAAGACGACACTGTTCAAGCGTTCTCCATTGGGCCCCATTCACGGTCCGGGGGGGAAATCTATTTTATTATCTGAATTTTTATCGGAGTTGCAACTTTTTCTCTGAACTATAAAACCGGATAAGGAGACTCCCTCAACTCATCTAGTCGGTACAAGTT
This sequence comes from Eragrostis nindensis, assembly GCA_012490785.1. Classification (NCBI taxonomy): domain Eukaryota; kingdom Viridiplantae; phylum Streptophyta; class Magnoliopsida; order Poales; family Poaceae; genus Eragrostis; species Eragrostis nindensis. The sequence goes on from JAAXCT010001395.1 coordinate 113,656, forward strand.
TCCTCTATCGAAGGCTTTGTAAGCGGTTTCGTCCCACTAGGCACGTGTGGGGCCTACCTGTCAGGTGCCATGTCGGCACCGGGCACGCGACCCTTGCTCTCTATCTCCTCCCTCGTCCTGACTCTGTTTTCCCATTCCTTAGCACGCGTACTCTAGCTCGTGGCGGCGCCGCCTCCGATCCAAATCCGAGGTCTCTTCCGACGACAAAGACGGCAGAATGGTGATTCAAAGTGGCGCGGGTGACTTGGCCCCAGATCTGACGGAGCATTTGTGAGGTTAGTGCTCTGAAACCCATGGATGCTATATATGCGGCTAGATGTGGTTGGATTCGATGCGGGAATGATAGTTTAGAAACATGGATTCCTTTTTAATGATTGCTTGTGCCCACTGATGACTACTTTATGGTGATGTTTAGTTTATTACTAAGGATTCGATTTGTTGCCGCCTTCTCGTTGCACTTGCAGTAGATGGGGGGCTCGTAGTCCAGGGGCTTCACGCGGTACGGGATGGGCAACTTGCGCCTCTCTTCGTCGTCGCCTCCCATCGAGATGCCAAAGGACGAGCTCGAGCTACCGGCCATGTCAGGGTGGCGGCACCTAAGGTTAGGGTTCACTAGAGAGGGGTGGCGACAAAAGAGTGCAAGTGCGAGTGGGAGAGAATGGCGAAGGCGTCTCCAGCTTGTCGCTTTTTACTCCCGCACTGAGTCAGCAGGGGGCACGTGTCCAGACGACGTGGCACCTGACAGGTGGGCCCCACATGCCTAGTCGGACGAAACCGCTTACAAAACCACTGAGGGAGAAAACTTGTACCGACTAAATGAGTTGAGGGAGTCTGCTTACCTGGTTTTGTAGTTCAGGGGAAAAGTTGCAACTTGAGTTCAGGATGCAAAATAGACTTTTCCCTTTTAGCTGAAATGTAGAAGAATGTAGCGGATGGGCTTTCAGCCCAGAAAGGCCCATTATTGGAAATCAGTCTACTAGGCTCGTTATTCATGCTGTGGGCCGTCATATATCTCAAGTTCGCAACCCTCGCCGCCGCTGCACTCGTCTCCTTCGGCTGTCCATCGCCGGATTTGCGGCCGGCCGCCGCCTTCCCTCTTCCGCCGCACCTCAAAGTTCCGCACTCCGAGCGCCAGCAGCGCAAGACGCCATGGGGCGACCAAAGGGCGGCGCGGCGTCCTCCTCCTCCTCGAAGAAGCAGAAAGCGAAACCAAAGCAGCGCGGCGGCGTCGACTTCAAGGTAACCGCACCCCACGCCACCCCACCCCACCGGTTCTCTCCTCCCTTCGATTCCCCAGCTCGACGCTCACCGTGTTAATCCTTTTCCGGCGGTCGCAGAAGTACAAGCACAAGGTCGGGCGCAAGCTGCCGCCGCCGAAGAATGCAACCAACACGGAGATCAAGTCCAAAGGTGTGGCGGTCTTCTTTTTCACTTCCTTACTTATCCTGCAGTTTCGAGGTCTTTAATCGTTTTTCTTGATACCTTGGTGCGTGCAGCGATCGTTCTGCCGGAGCAGAGCATGGCCTCGGAAAGGGCGGGCATGGCGGTGAACAAGCGCGGGCTCACGCTGCGGGAGCTGATGCAGCAGACGGGACACTATAATGCCAATGTGCGACGAGGTGAGCTTCCTCGTATATCTCCGCATGACAATCCACCAGATAAAACAGTCAATCTGGCCTCCTTTCCTTGCGTTCATAATTGCTAACTGGAAATACAACGTGCTGTGTTTTTGCTGAAGCTGCATTGAACGGAATAAAGGACATCATTGTTAAGCACCCAGCAGAGCTTAAACTGCACAAGGTTGCTATAATTGAGAAGCTTCAGGAAAGGATATCTGACTCTGACAAGGTGGTCCGTGAATCATTGTACAGTTTACTGCAGTCACTGATAATCCCATCTTTGAAAGAGGTATCTGTCCCCTTCTACTAAGCATTTCTGGAATTGCAGGAATTATTTCATTGAACAGTGTTATTCATCATCTTCACTCGGTTGCATGGCACTTTTACGTTTCAATTTTTTACGGAGTTACATGTAACAATGAGTCTTTCCCGTGTGATATCATGCTCTCTAGGAACCACTATATACTCTCTGATTGTAGACAATTCCAAGGATCATCCACATGTATGACTTGTTTCCGTATTTGCCTCATATTATATATTTTCTTACCTATTTCAAGAACCATGGAAGTGTTCTGAGATTTCACTTGCGCATACAAAGATATGGCATATTTTCCAATTTCCAAGTAACCTCTGATCTGCTCAAGTGATCCTAATTGCAGGACAATGCAATATCTACGCGGAGTACACTATTTCTACTGATGGCCAATATTTTGAATGGAATGACCCATCTGTCTTTGGATATTCAGTTAATGGCTTTCAGATTTTGGAGCTTGTGGTTCTTAATTTCCCATCCTCCTTTCCTAGTTATGCTGAACAGGTAAGTGAGCTACTTCTATGTTTGGTGTATACCGTGTATTGAGGGTTGAAATGCTTCAATAGTCCTGAGTAAAATTATTTGGTTGGGAGATTTGTTTTTGTTGCTAAATAAATTTCATTTGTTTCTTGAATTCACATGTTTGCTAGGAAACTTGTTTGACTACCAGAACTTATATAGTAGTTCAGCATTCATTAAGTAATTTGTTTACCAGGGAACTGCTTTGAAGCCTTGCTAGATATTAACATGTGGTTGACTATATTCATTACCAAGTTTAGTTTCATTTGCATTATTTCTTATGACAGGCCTTCGACAATTTCATTGCTGTACTGAGCAACGACAGAATCCAGCTACATGATAGGAATAAACTTAACAGTGTCCTTAGTGGGCTTGGGCACTGTCTTTCCTTAGTTGCTAAAGCGGCAAACAACGATGATACATCAAATGGACAGGTTCGTGTGTGAGTTTATCTATGATATTTGACTCAGAAAATTTCTTCCCGAAACATCTGGAGCTATGATGAGGAACTTGGTTGAATAGAAAATATACATGTTTCTGAATGCATGGCCTCATGAAAACCATTTACGTATACATAAGTGATCAAAGCTTTTGTCCATCACCTACAGGTTCGTAACCTATCTGCAAGGGAACTTTGGAAATCTACCACCGATGAAGGTAGTTAAGGCTTTTACGCTTTCTCATTATCCTTTGCTTTATAACCCTCTATGCAATTTATTTGGTAGCACCATCTCAATGGACAATAGATGTTGCATGTGATTGAGAGTTGCTTATTAACACATTATAGTTTGCTGAAGAGTAAGTGCACGGACTGCTAATTTGCAATGTGTTTTGCATTGTACTTTAGCTTGATGTCCTTCCTGAAACAAAGGATAGTAGAATGCTAAAAGTTAGTAGCTCTACCTAACTATTTCATGTAGCTTCTTTTTTTGTATTATTGTTGAATTGATCGGTATTTAGTTAGGGTTCAGGGTAGGTAAGACACTGAATGGAAGTTGGTCAGGATTCAGGGGAAACACAATATTTTAAGTAAACAAATGACGCCCTTGAGGACCATATTATAACTGCTGTTGCCACCCTTTTCTTTTTTATTTCATCTGTAAATCTCTTTGTAGATGCAGATTGTACCTGATTTCATTATTTTTGGCTATCCTTCTATTCATTCACTCTGTTATTGTTTTCTTATATTCCATCTACACTGTAGGAGCATTTGTGATGTCCAATTTGTTAGCAAAGCTTCAGAACCTTGTCCAAATCCTCATTAACTCTATAGAGGTTTCGGCTTCAGATCTCTGCGCAAAGTCATCCATTGATGCTCAATCAAGTGAAGCTTTGTTATCAGGTCTTCATTGTCTGGATCTAATATGTAGGATATTTGTTCATGAGGTGAAGAAGCCTCATTTGAATTCTTCAATGTCCAAAACTCAGTTTGATCCTGACTGGTTGAGAAGTTCATTATTGGTTCATCTAAAGAATTTGTGGGGAGTGAAGCGTTTGTTTCGTGAAAAGGTACAAAAGTTGGCTTGATATTATCACCATGTTGCTGGTTCATCGATTAACTTCCTTTTCAACAAACTAATGAAGTTATCCAACCTTCCAGCATATTTTGATCTGGAATGCTATGATATTGCTTTGCTTTAGGATAGGTGTATTTTTTATTGAACTCAGGAACTACTATGTATGTATAATGAATGTGTGTACAGGCTCTGAAGCTAGTGCTATTACTGTGTTTGTGATTTGTTGTATTTATATGTGTATTCTTGATCCAAATCAAACTGGCATATTTTTTTTCCATCCTAAATGCATGTGCACATTTGTGAGGGGCTCAGTTTCGAGTTTGACCATTTTCTTATGTTTATTTTATTTATGGACTTATTAGTCGTGGCAATAGTATAGGACTGTAAAGAAGACGGATAACTTGAATTCACTATTCAACACACTATTGGCTGCAAGCCTGCAATTTGTTGCTGATGTGTTTTTAAACATAGAGTTGGCTTCATGGTGTCAGTATCTTTGATTCTTCCTGTTCCAGACTTTCATTTCTTATTATCTAGGACCAAATTCTGGTTGTTTTGGAATATGTTTTGCACATAACTTACTAGTTCTTATTACAAAGTTCTTTTTGTCATGGCAGGGAGATGACAAAATTTTCATTTTCAATGTCAAGATTGCTGAAATCATTTTGTTCACGAGTGCATGGATAGATAGCTCAATGTTTCCAGCTGAAGAATTTTGCCAGTTTGTATCTTCTTTACTCACAAAGGTTGTCCATTTCTTGTCAGTTTAATTTATTTGTATTGTATTATGCCTTTCCAGAGGCATTTATTTTGCCTGCTCTGAATACTATAGCCATCTTATTGACGGGAATTACCTATTTACAACTGAGCATCTTCTTGTTTTCTCAGGCAAAAACACTTCGCAATAAGGATCTCATGGAAATTTATATGAGCCCACTGATAACTTGCATACCGGATCTTATATCTAATGCCCCGGATGACTCAAAAGGATATTTATTGGAGGTATTTTGTTGATACGCTTTTCAGTGTGAAATTTTATTGTTGTTACATTGGTGTTATGTTCAACTGCAGGCATTTACAGATGCATTTAGAGATTGCAAGGTGGACTGCAAGCTAATCTTGCCATATTTGGATGCCGTGGGAGAAATGCTGCTTCATGTAAGTGCCTTTATTGGCCACTATGCTAAACTACCATGGCATGTTTAATATTACTTCATCTCTGTGTAATTTTGTGGCGAAGATTCCGTCAAATTTTCAAACATATATGGATTACAGACGGAATCATTGACTGTCTGAAAGTACAAATATGTTCTTCCAAAAGGCATAAACTTTTACACATACAAGAGTTATAAGTAGAGTCTGATGGAGGGCATGCATAGCGAAAACAAACTGGTGATGGCATGCAACTCTGATCCAGAGTATCAAACAAACATTTTGATTCCAAAAGCGATTCTTAATAAGTTACGCACAGAAAAAATGTTTGTGGATCCTGACTTATAATGTTTAATATCTTCTCTGTGTAGGAGAAAACAGGCATATGGTTTTCAGAAAATGAATCAATCATGTCAGACTATTATGGCTCTTGGATACACGAGCTACCTGGAATTTTACTACAATCAATCGCTAAAGCCCCCTCAGTTACAAAGGTTCGCTTTAGGTTTTGTTACCAATAAGAACTGTTATGTTTTTTATTCAGTATAGAGTTGGTACACTCAGGTTGAGCGTGTTAAACATTTTCACTGACTTGTGTATGGGATATGGGTTATTTTAGGTTGTTTTGGAGCTTCTTCTAAGAGTTGGACAGTACTTCCCCACAATGGATTGTGAAAACCTGCGCACCTTAATAAAACTATTTGGTGTTAAATGTAAGACAAGGATAATCACGTTGTCTGTGTATTTGTTTAGACATTCTCTTATTTTGAAGTGACGTGTTTCTTTCTTTCTTTTTTTTTTTTGCTGACAGCGTCATCAGGAATGGTGGAGCTTGGTCCTTTTGTTAACCTAACTCGTGATTGCCAAGAACTTGCCATCTCGTGCCTTTATTACTTCCCCAGTCTGCTCCCTGACATAATTGGACCATTAGCTTCATGTTGCTTAAGTACGCCTTTTCTCTTAAATAATCACTGCTTTGCAGTATAGCATTTTTCCACTAAAAGTTCTGGCATTTTATAAAAATCTTTGAAATTCAGGTGACACGCTGGACCCATTCATATTATTCAGGGTTGTTGAGATCCTACAGTCTATATACAAGACTGGGCATTTACAGATAACAGAGCAACTTAGTTTCTTGTCGCTGCTAATGGCAAGATTCAAAGTCCATCCAGGTAATTTCCTGACAGTATCTTCCCATTTGCTGTTGCTTGCTAGTAGAATAATTTGCTCTGGACTGATCTGTTACTTTATCCGAAGTCTGACCCTTGTATAATTTTTTCCCATTCAATTTTATTTTTGACTTCTGAACCTTTCTTCTCAGACAGATGTATTTTACTTTGTGAAACAGGGAATTTATTTACTCCAGAAGATTCTAGTAAGGTCGCAAATCGGGATACTTTCAAGTCGTTGAATCGCCTAATTTTGACTTCCCTTTCTGAAATGGGTGATGGCACTCTGGTCCTTGAGTTGATGTGGAATAATGTATCTAATGCAATCGTCAGTTTCTAAACTTCTATTTCATGTTGATTCAAAAAAAAAAAAAATTCATGTTATCACAGAACTACGACTGAACTCATGTCATTTTCCTTACTGCAGGCACAAAAACCATCGATGCATAATATGAATGGCTTGTTTAGAATTATTGTCACACTTGATGCAGGAACTAGTAAGCTCTTGAATGAAGATGTTGTAAAGATTATAGCTGGCTACTTGGTCGATGCTTCTTTGGTATGTACTTGTCCAAATTTAAGATCTCTGATTCTGTTGATTGATTTGACACAATTATACCCTTATTTTGCTCCATCGAGCTTTAGTGTTTTATTGTTTTTAAATGTATTTCAAAATTCCAAAATTGTAGTTACCTTGAGCATAATAGGTGTTGTAGACATCTTGATGTTTAGAACACACACACCTACAGATCACCCTATTATCTTCTTGAAAACCATGAGTTTTTCCCTCATAGATCGTACTCCCTCCAGTATCAAAAAACTTGTCGTTTAGGACATTGACACGGTCTTCAAAACACAACTTTGACTAATACTTTTTGCTATAAAATATTTATAAAATATAGCTAAAGTGTACTTTTATGAAATCATATTTCAATACGAATCTACTCGTATCATTTTCACATTTCTAAACTTAATGCATAAAAAGATATTTCAAGTCAAAATTTAAAAAGTTTGACTTAGGACAACCTCAAAACGACAAGTTTTTTGACACTGGAGGGAGTATTTATGTAGTAAAAGTGAGAAAATCACAAGGCAACAATGCTGCCAGTTCTTTTACTTGACCAGTTTCACGATGACACATTGAACTCAAAGTATGACTTGTTTATTTGACTAAACTGAGCTATGGTTATGCACAAATCCTTGAGATATGCATACCATTTGTTCTGAATAAGGTTTACTTTTTACCCCTGTTGTACTTTATCTTTCAGGATTTGTCTAAAACCATTGATTTTGGCTTCCAACCTGACAAGACAAGACTATTTCAGTACTTCATCAAGCCTTGCATCATCATGTTTGAAAAGAATGATAAGGTCCTTCGCAGCACATTGGAGATGCTTAAATCCTTCTTAACAGGAGATGATAATTTGGTTTCATCTCCCTCTAATTTAAACTACCCAAGGGAGCTTTCATCTCGAGTCTGTGTGGTGACTACCATACTTATCTTCTTATGCAATGACCGGAAACTCCATAGGAATCTTTCTTTCAGCAAATTGGTCATAAAAAGCATCCTGGAATATGTAAGGCATCAGCTGGTGAGTAATGGTTAGCTATAACCAAAGTGGATTTGTTTCATTCTTCCTATTGATTGATATACCTTTAATTTCCTAGAGGCCAAATTATTTTTCACTTTAATGTTGATTTGGAAAACAAAAACTGCCAGCTGTTATGCCAAACTTTCAAAAGTATTTGTGCTATGACCATATGCCCAACTGTATTGGGACAGACTGCATTTCAGAGTCCAGACAAACTTGTTCTTCTAACTATTTCACTTTATGTCAATATCTGCTGCAGGGTAATAGTGTACCTGATGTGACATTTGAAGAAAAACAGAAGTTAAAATCTGCTTTTGAGCAACTGAAGACCAAAGCATTGCAGTTGAATTGCTGGACAAGAAGTGAGCTGGAGGGGCTTTCAAGTGCCACATGATGTCATGTAAGTTATTGTCATGATTATTCTAATCTTGAATGCAATTCACTTATATTACCTGACACAGGCAATGCAGAATTGTTGTATTGCATGTATCTGAAGGATATGGAGAGGGTACTCTCCGGGAGGGGGTGGGGGTGTTTTCATGTATGCGTTCCCGACACTTGTCACAGTTAAGAGTCCAATTGTATATCTGTGCTGCGCAGCTGTTGCCACTAGGTCTTTAGAATATTAGATAAAGATGAGAAGTGGTATCAGATAATTCAGTCACGTGCATCAAAGTAGTTATGTTTAACATCTTCATTTTTCCGTACCTTATAGTAACGTGCAACCAGCCCTTTGAGGGTTCACCAATAGCTCAGGATTCTGCATTACCCTTCTATAACAGCTTCTTTTTCCCAAACAATGCTTCCAGTAGTTTGCTTGCTTGTTCTTTTCTAAGGATACAATGTTTTGTTGAACCCGTTGATTTGATGTCAATCATCCTATCACAGGTCATCAGATGATGGGACACGGATCTCCAGAGCTACGATGTACTGAAGCCACTAACCGAAGAGTTGAGCAATCCACTGTTCATATCGGAAATACGTTATTAACTAGATGTTCGGGAATTTTTTTTATTGTAACACGGGTCATTAGTCCTTGGTTGAAGTTGTCAGAGCTGACGTGCTCCACAGTTAGGAGAACACTACTGCCATGTAAATGCAGAAATTTTGAGTATTATAGTTCCCAGATTCCCAGTTCATTTCCTTGTCTTGATGGAAGTACTACCTACCTCCGCTTTCTTATATATATACTATAACACCTATTTATTAGTTCGACACTGAAGTAACCGGCGGTTTTTATTAAAAACCGAGTATCGGTCTAAACAGAATTCCGGACATGTTGGAAAACGCCCGACTATGCAATTTAAGCGAAATGGCTGATATCTCAACCAGGCCAGTTTGCTTGCATCATTCCCAACCGATCTTGTGATCAAAACTTGCGGATTCAATGCCGGCGTCCCATCAGAATTTCAAAGGAACCCAAGTACAGTGAGCAGAGCGTGCCGGGGAGTCGGAGAATGGATAACAGGAGGCGCGCGCAAATGTTCGTCTGCGCGAGGTGGAACTGTGTGGCCAGTCAACCAACCGGGGCCGCTGCCCTGGTAGTTCATGCCGTTGTGTGATAAGGAGGGTGGTGAGATCGCGGTGGCGGTTTTGGACCTGGAGCGCGAGTCCGTCCATGCGGCGTTCGGCGACGTCATCGTCCTCCTCGTTCTCCCTCACTCGACTATTTCGTCTTGGAGGCGCCGCAATGACTGTGCCGACTAGTGTCGCGGTGTCAGTCTCGCGCTCTCTTGGTAACTGTTTAGTGACGTGAACGCGGCCACCTTATTTCTCTCACAAATTGCCTAAAGCATACTAAGTAAGCACAGACCATCCGATCAGCATTCTAAATAAAACGTCCTTCGTCATCTTGCACGGCTTCTCCGCCGGTTGATCTACGCCGGGCGCACGGGCTGCTGCTATGTGACGCAGTGCACGTTCCCGTTTTCCAGCAGAATGTCCCTCCCGCCATCAACCATCACCACTTGGGCACCAAACAAGAACCACGCTCTTCTATCGTTTTCTTTGTCCCTGTTTCATTGGCTGTTTGATCGTCATGTTGTCAACTTTTTTTTTCTATTACAAAGTACAACTCAAATATTTACAACACATGCACACTCACTCCTGTGAATGCACATACGTAAACCCTACTTCTATGAGCATATTTGAAAAATTGAGCCGGTAAATCCTCGAGATTGACGAAGTCACTACTGGCACCTTACTGTCGATGGGAACGTCATCTACCGCTAAAAGCATAACACCGTTAAATCTTAGAAAATTCACTCCTAGTAGGAGTCAGAATCCAAGACCTTAATGTAAACAAGCCCTTTCGTTGTCATGTTGTATCCTAGTATGGTTTTCAATATATTGAGTCTCTATGTTTACGTGTAGACCGTAGTGTTTCTTTTCTTCTTTTCTGATCGATGAGACGAGTACAATATATGGCCAAAGCATCTTTTTGCAGAACGGATATGAAAGGCATATTGCTTTCATCAAAATTTAATAGTACTCTATGCGCGTGCTCTGTTTGTAGTTGCACTTATGTATGCATCAATGATGACTGATTTCTTAGTTCATTGTGCTCATCCACGTGCAGAGACATGATTGATGCATAAAGGGCATGTGCCCCCTCCTCCCCCTCTTGCAGTCAAGAGGTGTATAGACTATAGAGAACTATAGCGCGTCATGCTTTGCCAAAACAAATTGTACATTGAAATCAAAGTATGACCTTTTTTCACTAAGCGACGCTATGGATGTGGACAAATTCTTGTAATTAATTTGTTGATTAATCTTTGTTGATTACCGTTTATCAAAATTTAGTCAAGATGTATTAAAAAATTCATCAAATATGTTAAATTTGAAATAATAGAAAATATATTCAAATTATGTTGCAAATTCATTCAAATATATATGAATTCCATTTCAATATAAAATATTTTCAAATTCTATCGAATTTTGTTCTTCCATCAAGTATGTGGGAACATAATTCCTAGCGTCCTGGCGTTCTTCCCTCACTGTTCCCACACAGCCTGCTGTGTGTCGTGTCACAGAGCAACGGCTGCGATCAGGGATACTTTCATCAAGAAATATATCGAAGAGTTAGCGATGGGTTAGCCGAAAATCTTAGTTTATCAGAAGCTTGGTCTAAAATTCCCAAAAAATTAGCTTTTTATGATTATATTGGTAATAATCCGGCAAAGGGAGGATTATTCAGAGCAGGCTCAATGGACAGTGGGGATGGAATAGCTGTTGGATGGTTAGGACATCCCGTCTTTAGAGATAAAGAAGGGCGCGAGCTTTTTGCACGTCGTATGCCTACTTTTTTTGAAACATTTCCGGTAGTTTTGGTAGATGAAGAGGGAATTGTGAGAGCAGACGTTCCTTTTAGAAGAGCAGAATCCAAATATAGCGTTGAACAAGTAGGCCCAACATTTCTGTTGCCGCCGTCAGGTGCGTAGAAAGAAAAGCTATATTTCTGCTCCTTCAAGATATACTATTTCTAGCGTGACAATGCGCTGGCGTCGCGGTTGGTAAACTCACTGCAACGTAACACACGGACGGGCCTTATTTCTCTCACAGATTGCCTAAAACACACTCCTAAATTACAAACAATCAGATCAGTACAATGTAAAACGTTCTTCGTCATATTGCATGGCTTCTCCGTTGGTTTGGTTGATCGATCTACGCGGGGCGCACGGGCTGCTGCTGCGTGACGCAGTGTATGTTGCCGCCTCCCAGCACGATCTCCCTCCCGCCTAGAACCATCACCACCTGCATATACGCGAGCCAACACACAAACCACATGCCTCGTTAGATCGTCACCTAGCTAGAGTAGAGCTCAAAGGAGTAGCGCAAGCGCCTCTCTTGGAAAGCGAAATCAAATGTGCAGTGTAAATCTTTAGTACCTCGCGATCAGGGAACGCCTTCTGGAGAACCGCGCGCGCTTCCCCGTCCCGCTCATCGCCGAACGCCGGCGCCACGACCCCGCCGTTCGCGACGTAGAAGTTCACGTACGACGCGGCCAGCCTCGTGCCGGCTTCCCTCGGCGCCGCATTATCCTGACATTGCAAGCATCCACACATCTTTAACCTTTGGCTGAAACCAGCAGTGGCTGCGTGCGATAAGGTTACAGGTAGATAGATATACTGACCGTGGAGACGACGTCCTCGGCCTCGTCCTCTGTCCGGTACAGGGGCCCCGGGATGCGGATCTTCACCACCTGAATCTGCCGCCCCTTGGCGTCCACTGACCGCGACAGCGTCGACAGCGCCTCGGCCGACCGCTCGTACTGCGGGTCGGCCTCGTCGTCCGTCCAAGACAGCAGGACCACGCCGGGCCGGATGAAGCAGCACAGGTTGTCCACGTGGCCGTTGGTGTCATCGTCGCCTGGGAATTAAGCAGTCGAGTCAGTCAAATGGCGTAACTTCATCACTGCGATAAAAAGCAACAACACCTAGGAGTGGAGAAAGTGACACGATCGATCTCCAGCTTTTAGTTTCGTGGTTGTTTTTACCGTAGAGTCCGCGGGGTATCCAGATGACCTTGGTCACGCCGAGGAAGTCCTTGAGCTCGTTCTCGATCTCCAGCTTGCTCATGTTCGGGTTCCGGTTCGGGTGCAGCAAGCACTCTTCCGTCGTGATGCACGTACCTGCTCAATTAACGAAATTTTTGACCGTCTGTTAGCTTGACAGCCACGAACAGGAAACCGTCTGTTCATGGACAACTTATGCATGATGACCTTCTCCATCCACATGGACGCTTCCACCCTCGAGGACCATCTTGTGCGTGAACCTTGGGATCCGTTCCATCTCCACGATCTGAAGAAATCGGTGGCCGAGAGAGGAAAGTGAGTGATTTGATCAGGGTACAGAAAATAGCCTACAAAACAGCGGTCTCGATCTGCTTCACGGGGGCTCCGTTGCTTACCTTCTTGGCAACGTCGCTGTCAAGACTGCAATCCTCGTAGATCCCTGTAAGACAGCAGTAGCACAACATTCATCGCAAGTAAAGAAGGTGACCGAGATTTTGATTTTTCCTTTTTTTTCTCTTTTGTATAAAGTTACTACATTTTTATTCAGCAAAATAAATACCCAGGTGTTTCTATTGTGTCGGAACATCGAACAAACCAACAAATTTGCATACTTGAATCTGGAGAAAAGCATACCTCCCCAGGCGTTAAACTGCCAATCAATCCCTGCGATGGTTTGTTCCTCGAGTCCAGACCCTGGTCCGGCTTTACGTGTGATAAACTACAAACCAGGAACAACATTAGCAACACCAACCAAACCAAACAGACCAAACTGCAGACCAGAACAGGGATGACAAATATTTGTAGTGACGTACCGTGGGTCCCATGTCACGGAACCAGGGGCCGTTCATGCTCATCTCAACCACCCTGATGTTTCTCTGATGCTGCATCACCTTGTGGACGTGGGGGTACTGCCACAAACAAGATTCCGAAACTGAGTACGTACTACTGCGCCATGTGTATATATATGATAGTGAAGCAGTTTACATGACACTTTGGGATACCTGTTCGGCGGTTGCGCATATTGTGACGGGCTCAAACTTGGAAATGGCAACTGCAAATCTTGCGAACGTCTCTTGAGCTGGAACAGCATTCTCCCTCCAGTTGTTAGGATGCTCCTGGCAATCAAAAGGAGATCGAATTGCTATGATGCTTTGGGGTATTTTTTAGAACGACATGATGCTTTGGGGTAGGAAACGATGTATTAGTGATCTTGCTCTAGAACACGACCACACATCCTGGCTTTCACTTGCGTGGAACGAGCGATTCACCGAGCGGCTCCATCACAATCTTGTTCTAGAATATGCATGGAACGAGCAAAAATGACGAACGAAAAACAAAAAGAGAAGGGTTAGGAAATTCAGGATGAATACGTACCGGCCACCCCATCCAGCACTGCTCGTGTGGCTCCCACTCCGCCGGCATGCGGAACCCCATCTTCGCCGGGCGCCCTTCCATGACCTTCGACATCATCTCTCGACACCTCTCCTCACACGGAACTGATCGGAGCAACTGATCACTGATGGAGCCACCACTTGCTTCCTCCGCTGCGGCGTGTGCTGGAGCCGCTCGCTCGCAGGGTGGCTTTATACTGGCGCGGAGAAGACGACGAGCGGTAGAGGAGAACATCATGGACCATACGTGATGTCATGGGCTCATCGCGTTGCGCCACGAGGGCACGGCACGACTTCGAGCCGCTGCAGCTCGCCCAACTCGACGCCGCGTGCGAGCCCAGCGGAGCGCGGTAGATTTCCGACAACGATCGAAACGCCATATATAGTTGTTGATCACTTGTTCCAGAAGCTGGACAAGCTTTCCCCACCTACCCCTTCCTGCTCCACTTTTCCATTCTTTGCAAATGGATATGTTTTCAGTAATGCTTTTTAATCTTGTATGATCAACTACTAATTTGGTGAGATTGCTTTGTTCTTTCCCTTAGTGCAGGTAGTTATGTGTTGCTTTTAGTTCTTAATTACCTCAAAGTGCTGTGAACAAATCAGTGCAAGTCTCTGTGGAAACGAGGCTTTGTGACGAATCTGTTCTGGTCCGATAGGAAAGACAAAGACACGGACCATTCGTTCTTTAAATTCGTATAAACTTTTGTAGCTTCGGCAAATAGGGTTGACAGGACCAACCCATCTAAGGCATGCATGGCCAAATACATTGAAAGAGCCATAAATTTCACCATCTAAAATCGTCATCTCAGACGGATGTGTCACGGACGGAAACTTCGATCTGTACAAACGCGGCCATCTCACCATCCACCACCGTCATCCTCATCTCCACTAGGGGAAGATTGAAACACATCTTTTTTCGCAAAAGAATGGTAGACTGATAACCTTTCACACACAAACACGATGAACCTGCCGCCGTCAAGTCCGTCGTCGAGCCCATCGTTGCCAACAAATTGAACATCAAAGATTATCCGACTTTATCTTTGGATGAGGGAAAGAAGTGGGATAACATATAGACGAAGTAGTATATGCCTAAGATATATTCCATCCGACGCATGGACCATTTGCACTCGTTGAAACCATGCACATTGGTTAGGAGCGCACTATTCGTATGCTTTTAGCTGCTGCAGATAGGGTTGGTACGGGGCTAACCCACCCAAGGCATGCGTGACAAATTTAACATACATCTACAACTCCAAGTTCATCCCTCCCCTTCTCCTTAGTTGTTTTGTTTGGTTTTTTGGATTTTTCGGTGCATTTTCTTTGCAATGATTGTATCAAAATATGAAGAAGTACATATATCTCTTACATCAAAATTCTGAAAGACAAATCAAATACATAAAGAATGTTTTGTGCAATTTTGGATCTGAATATTTTGGAAAAGGGACTTATATTTCTATTTTTTCCCTAAAAACTGAAACGATTTTTTTTTGACAATGTATTCTCAAACAAAAGTTGAGACTTGCTTCTGAATATCTGAAGGAAAAAAACTAAAACTGAGATGATATTTAAAAGGGACAGATTCGGCAAGGTCAAAGTGGGCATCCTGCGCTTGCTGAGACCGATCGGCGGCCAGGAGCGCGGGCCACTGGCACGAGACGGGCGACGCCGGGCAGACCGCGAGGGGAACGCGCGCCACTGCACCGTGACACGGACACAAGTAAAATACGTGGTGCCCGGGTCGCGTGCACGGAACCACCAGTCTCCGAGAGCTGCTTCTGCCGCAGCAGCGATCGCGCACCGTTCTGTCTGGGGGGCCGAGCCGAAGCGCCGGTGCGAAACGGAGAAATGCGGTTCGCCATGCGCTTTCTGTTCGCCACCACACCTCTACCTACCCCCACCCACGGGTCACGCGGAAAAAGACACATCCATCGCGAACGTTCATCAGGTCGATGTCAGCGAACTACACAGAAAATATCCATTTGGCCGGGCTAAGCTGCCGCTGCAGGCGTTGCGTTTGATGTTTACAGATCAAAACTGCCGACCAGTCTTATTTGTCGCACGATCTTCTTTCTTTCTTCATTTGCGAATATGTTTCTCGCACAGTGCAGATTGCTCTGTTAAATTAATTAACGATGGCCGGATCAGCGGTTCTTCCTCCTCGCCTTTGCTTCCTTCACCCGTTCGCTCTCGTCTACGCCGGGCGCACGGGCTGCTGCTGCGTGATGCAGTGCACGTTCCCGCCTCCCAGCACGATCTCCCTTGCGCCTTCCACCATCACCACCTGCGAGCGCAACAACCCACAAAGCGGCTTCGTCAGATCATCGGTCCAAGGCTCAACAAATTCAGGATAACTTCTTGTGCCCACAGCCCACATGTCTGTCAAAGTTCACAAGCTACAACTTGAGCGGTGGCTCACCTCATGTTCAGGAAACGCCTTCTGAAGAACCTGACACGCTTCCTTATCCCACTTCTCGTCGCCGAAAGCCGGCGCCACGATCCCGCCGTTGGCTATGTAGAAGTTCACGTACGAGGCGGCCAGCCTCGTCCCCGCTTCCCTCGGCACAGAATGCTCCTGAAACCAAAGCCCATGATAACCGTTGGAATCAGCACTGCAAATTAAGAACATGTCACCGACGACGGGTGTGCAGCTGAGATGATACTGACCGTCGAAACAACACCAGCCGCCTCTTCCTCGGTCATGTACAGAGGCCCCGGGACGTGGATCTTCACCACTTGTATCTGCCGCCCTTTCGCGTCCACAGATTCAGAGAGCGTCGTCAGGGCCTCGACTGACCGTTCATACTGCGGGTCCTTCTCGTCGTCCGTCCACGACAAGAGGACCACGCCGGGTTTGATGAAGCAGCACAGATTGTCCACGTGGCCATTCGTGTCCTCATCACCTGCGAAATGCTCAAAAACATGGTTCAGGTTTCAGAAGGAGCATGGTACAGTACAGAAGGGCAACACAGAAATCTATTAGAGTTCTAGTATCATTTGTGGTTACCGTAAAGTCCACGAGGTATCCAGATGACCTTTGTGACTCCAAGATAATCCTTCAGCTCATTCTCGATCTCTAACTTAGTCATGTTGGGGTTTCTGTTCGGGTTCAACAAGCACTCTTCTGTTGTAATGCAGGTACCTGAAATGGGACCGTTTGTTAGGACAGACATTAACAGGTGCACAGGAACTATCTGATCATTGACATGAATAGGTTTCAGAGACCTTCTCCGTCAACATGAATGCTTCCACCCTCGAGAACCATTTTGTGCGGAAACCTAGGGATCCTTTCGACCTGGACTATCTGAAATCGATGGCCGAGATAGGAGAGTTGTCAGTGCGAGAATAGCCTAAAACAGACATCAGTTTCTTCTTAAGCAGGGCTCAGTTCCTTTACTTTCTTGGCAACGTAGCTGTCGAGACTCCAGTCATCATAAATTCCTGTATGACAGTAAAACATAACTCATTTATCTTCTTCAAAAAACAGACGATTACAAGATCATCGACTGTGTAGTTATTGAATTCTTAGTCTGAAATAAAAGAAAAAAAAACTCAAGCAGCCTTGGAGTAACTTGGTTACGTTGCATTTGCATATAAGAAGCAAAAACTACCAAAATTCAAGTCGAACATGCCTCAAACATGTGTGCTGGAGGCTTACACGCTCCAGTCAATTGAGACAGGCTCAGTACCAAGAAAACGCTTATGTGCTATTATTCTAGAACCCAAACAAGACTTCCTACTCCCTCCAAGTAAGTATCACAATTGGAACTCACGGAATCATTTGCCGGTTGATATTACAACAGCAATGATGATGGTTCACAATTTTGCATGAATATGATTAGTTATTGTGCAAAAATGACAAATATCAGATGAACAGTATGAGCAAATACAGAGCAAGCATGCATACATAAATTTAGAAAACACATACCTCCCCAAGCGTTAAATTTCCAATCAATTCCAGCTATTGTTTGTTTTGCCATTCCTGGTTCAGCTTTACAAGTGACAAACTAAAACTAGAAAGCTATTAGCAATTCCAAACAATGGACTGCAAATTAGAATAAAAAAGACAAAGATCTGAGGTGACGCACAGTGGGTCCCATATCACGGAACCAGGAATCGTTCATGCTCATCTCGACCACTCTGATGTTTGTCTGATGTTCCATCAACTTGTGGACATTGGGATACTGCTAGAAACACAAAATTGAGACTGAGTGCTACTGTACCACAAGACAAGTAGGAGTAATAGTTCTTGCAAGGCAATTCATAATCACGTTAGGAAGAACTGAGGCAATCCAACACCTGTTCGGTACTTGCACATATCGTGACGGGCTCAAACTTCGAAATGGCAATTGCAGTTCTTGCAAATGTCTCTTGAGCTGGACCAGCATGCTCCCGCCAGTTGTCTGGACGCTCCTGTCATTCAAGGAAAAATGAAAGCTGTTACTATGATGCTTGATGATGCACTTGGATTTGTTGAATAAAGTAGATATCATCATCAATGTGGAGAAGAGGCATCTGTCATGAATACAGGCTCATACCCGTCTCCAGTAGAATAAAAGATCTTTAGTTTGATCACTATTAGTAATGGCAGACAAAAAGGGAGTGAAAACATCATATTATTCAATTAATTTGAATTAGTATAAGCGCACCGGTAAATTTATGTATTTCGACATACCGTTCTGCTGATTACGACAAAGATGGACAGGTTATGCACATAAAAATGAATAAATTAAGGAACTTATTGCATAGGAAACCCATTTTGCATATGCAGTACTGTACTGTTACAGTTGGTGTGCTTGCTTCCAAAAAGAGGAGCTAATCGTGCTTAGAATTTTCAATACTAGGATACTCTTAGGTGCGTCACAAGCCGTGACCAAGTCTAAATTGAATAACTTATAATACTGCCGCGGTTCAAGATTCCAATCGATATTCATAAAGAAATGAAAAGAGATTGAAGATTCCAACTTGTCACGAGAATAGTACTCCTAGTGAGCACTTAGGGGGTGATTGGTTGGGTGTCCCAGCCCCGGCCAGGCCCTCCATGTGCAGGTACCGCTTGATTGGTTGATAGTACCCTCTCCGTCTCAAAATGAAAGTATTTTTTGACTTTTCAGCATCACGTTTGACCGTTCGTCTTATTCAAACTTTTTTATAAAATATAAAACAAATAAGTCATGATAAAGTATATCTAATGATAAAACAAATTGTAACAAAATAAATTATATTTTTGTAACTTTTTTGAATAAGACGAATGGTCAAATGTGATCTTCCAAAGTCAAAAAATGCTTACATTTTGGGACAGAGGGAGTACCTGCGCTAGCCAGGTTCTCCCCATGCAAAGCTTTTTTGATTGGTTGACTGTATCAGCAAGCTAAGCCTGACTCACGCGGTGCAAAAGGTGGCCTCGGCCAGGCTCCCGAGAAACGAAACCAGAATCCGTTTCTTCAGAGCCAGGCTCGCGCGCTGCAGGATCGCTGGGGCCTGGCTGCTCAGGACCGAGCCAGGCAGGGTTGAGAAGGCAACCAGTCAGGGTGCTCCCAGTCGCTGTCTGCTAGTACGCGCAAGTGGGAGTATTCAGCGGCGATATAGTAATTTTAAAACAGAGGACCGATTCGTTTCAGTACAAGAAATAGAAGCCTACGAGACAAAAGCTAGGACCGCACATCGCAGAGCACTACGGCCGCACAAGATCGATCCAGTTCATCTCATCCGGCCTGAACTTCTGATAGATAGTAGAATATCAACGCGTAAAGGTACAGTTGTCGTCAGACAAATCTTGGCGAGATAGGAAATTCACAAGAAAAGAGCCTAGAATTGAAGGCGAGGAATAATTTCTCAGCCAAGAAAGCAGTGTATAGATCAGAATCAGATCCCAACATCAAACTTGACACTACTGGATTGCGAGTTCGAGACTGTCATCAGAAACAGAGATGCGTCCCTGTTGCACGAGAACACGGGAAGGACATGGAACGAGGAAGAAGATGAGATAAGAGGGAAGAAGGGGGGATTATGTACCGGCCATCCCATCCAGCACTGCTCGTGCGGCTCCCACTCCGCTGGCATCCGGAACCCCATCTTCGCCGGGCTTCCCTCCATGACCTTCACCATCCTTCAGCCCTCTCCAGGCCACTTTGAGATTTCTCCCCTTTTTTCTTTCTTACTGGAACACTGATGTCCCCTTTTATATAATTGCGGTGCGGAGAGGATGACGGAGGAGGAGAAAAGTGCGACTCGTGTGATTGGCTGATTTCGGTAAACGTAGGACCGTAGAACGCACATTAGCAACCTTGCTCACGTCATCACATGTTTTACATGTCTTTATGTTGGTGGTCGTTTTATAACTGCAGACTTTACTTTTGAACTGGATGTGTTTCCAGTCGAACCTTGTAAACCTGGTAAATGCAATGCATTACCAGGATGAACTCAAACTCTGTAACAAACTGTTGGTGTGGGATCCTTCAATAAAAAGGTGATCACAGGGGTTTTGCCCTTAGTTGAAAAAAAATTCACATGTTTTACATGTCCATTTTGAATTTTGAATTCCATAGTTAGCTGCAAAAGAGCCGGGCAAAGAAAATAAGGGTTTGAAAATTGGACCTACTCGTTGGACTATTAGGAATGATAGTAAAGAAGAAAAAATCAACAAAGCTAAATGAACAGGTAGTTTCGTGTCAGACAAAGCGCGACGAGTTCCTCTGCAGTGGACTGCCCTCTGCAGTGGTCACTGAAGGTGGGCTCGCCAGCGCACGACCCCACATGGTAGCCACCGAATTGAACGGCGGAGGATCTCAATCCAGACAAAGCATCGTCTGACTCTGAAACAGAGGCGGTGTGGGGTCAAAATTATAGTATTCCGATAAACCAAAGTATTGTCTATGTCAGAATCAGATTCCGACGTCGCCGGATGGGATTTGAACTCCCCGGAACAGCGCGGCATGCCGGCAGCGTAAAGGAAGATGCGGCTAGAACGACAAGGAAAAATGGAGGAACTGATGGAGAAGAGAGGAGGGGTACGTACCGGCCATCCCATCCAGCACTGCTCGTGCGGCTCCCACTCCGCCGGCATCCGGAAGCCCATCTTCGCTGGGCACCCCACCATGGTCTTCACCATCGTGGATCTCTCCTTCACCCCTCTTCAACTCTCTCACACACAACAGAACTGAATCCGCCGCAACTCGGCAACACTGGAGCCACACGCACGGCTTGCAGGTAGCTTTATATAGGTGGAGAAGAGGAGGGAGGGAGAGGAGGAAGACGGACGGACGGACGGCGTGAGCTACTGAGCTTGCCCGCGGGACTCGCTGGAGTGAGTCTGGGCGTGGCTGTGGCACGATGCCCAGACGGCGGCGATGTCAGGTGCTGGCTTGATTCTGCTGTGCAAGTATTAACCGTTCGACTAGGCCGTTTGTTGCCGTAGTTGGGCTTAACGTGGGTTAGCCCAAGCACAAACATTTCTATCTTCACGCCAGTTTCACCTGGGCTGGCTCAAATTTGCTCAAACTACTGCCGAACGAAGGAAGCCCATGGTCACCAATTTTTCTGGCGAAAAAAATCTTTTCCACCATCATCTATCTTGCCATCATCCCTGAATCGCCACCAAGCCAAAACCGAGCACCTTCACTGACCGCAAGCTTCGCCTCCTCGGCTCCTCCTCCTTCGCGGGGTAATTCCTTCGAACACCTCGCGCGCACGTGCTCCCGCACCACCCGCGGCCTTGTCCGCTCGAATGGCGTAACGGGCCGAGCAACCACGAGCGTGCGCGGGCGAGGAAATGGCCGCCATGGCTTCTCTCTACCCCTTATCCGCCGCCTCTCTCCCGCGCGCCCATGCCTCCTGCTTCACGAGCACCGCTTCCTGGAGCCGCTTCGCCGCGGCATCGAGCAGTGCCTGTTGCTGCGGCTGCGGGGTCCCTTGCGGCGGCTTGGGTTACGCGAGGCTGCGGGCGCGGTGGAGGAGCCCGATTCGCGCCAAGGTCGACGAGGTGGATAAGGACAAGGGCGCTGCTGGTCTCGGGTTCCGCCCTCCGGACCGCAGGAAGCTGCGCCTCCGCCTGCGGCCGCGGCTGCGCCTGCTGTGGTGGCGGCTCCGGCAGCTGTCACCGCGGGACCTCGCGGCGGACGCTCTGGCCGCGCTGCGTCGCGCCATCCGCCGGGTGCCTCCCGCGGCCGCGGCGCCGGTGCTCCTGGCGGTCCTCCTCGCCGCCGCGCGTCTCGCGATGCCCAAGAACACGGCCCGGGAGGTGGCCTACTCGGACCTCGTGGCGGGGCTCCGCGAGGGCGCCGTGACCTCCGTCGCGTTCGAGGAGGACTCGCGCCGCATCTACTTCAGCAAGAAGGCCGAGGACGACGACGAGAGCGATGCCGGGGAGAGCGCACGCGCGGCGACGAAATGGCCGTACTACGCGCGGAGGGTGCCGCACGACGAGGGGTTCCTGCTGGGGCTTATGCGGGAGGGTGGAGTGGACTACCGCTCGTCACCGCGCCCTGCTGGGAAGCTGCTGGTCGACATGCTGAGCACGCTGCTCACGCTCTGGGTCTCACTGCTGCCGATGATGTGGTTCATACAGAGGCAGATGTCGGCTGGGGGCGGGGCAGAGAAGAGGCGCAAGCGGAGGAAGCAGCGAGTGTTGTTTGACGATGTGCAGGGTGTCGACGAAGCGAAGGAGGAGCTTGTCGAGGTGAATAGAACTTGTGCATTTCTTACAATTGTTTTTTCTGTGGTGCTTGATGAATGTTGGATGACAAAAACTGAAAAACCATGGCAATAGGCATTCCATCTTAGGAATGTTCTGCACTAGACATAGAAGGTGCATCCACATTGATATAACGAAAACAAACTGTATCAGTGTTGCGGTTGCTTTCATTTTGTGTTGCGCAATCACTAGCTTATATTGAATAGCACTCAGCTTTTGGTCATGTTCATGCATCACGGAAAAACCATGCTTCACTTGTTGGGTGATTCCATTGGAAACAAAAATGTCAAGTCTTATATAGTTATATTGCCTTTGTTTGGCTTTGCATTATGCATGAAACAGATATTGGATGATTTCGACCGCGTAGGCTGTTTCACATCTGTTAGAATCCTCTTGGAACCTAGGCATTGCAAGCAAACTAAAGGTGCTTCACATAACATGTAGCCTACTGGTCACATTTGAAATGCTTTTTTTTCCCCTCATATTAGAAGGAACTTTGGATGAGATGAGCATTACAATAAGATGTTTTTAAGTTCACTAAGGATAATTGAGTTTCTTTGCTATGTAGTTGCTTACTTTGATGATGTGGCTCTTCTAGCAAGTCATGTCTTTGCTCCATTTTCTTTTATTAGAAATCTGTATTGAAGAAAATGCCATTTTGAAAATGAAGACATACAATATGTCCTGAGAGTCTGGAACAATAGGACATGTGTATGATATGTCTCAGAATTATGTTGGTCTACAATAATGTCCTTTAGTAAGCATTGAGTGCTGACCTTTTTAGTTGACTAGGAATTACATTGGTCCCCGCTGCTAGAATTGGTTTTATGTTATTGTTGACTGAATCTGGGCAATATTGTTAAGAATCCTAGTAAACACGTGACATTTTCTGTGATATAGATTGTGAGCTGTCTGCATGGTTCACTGAACTACAAGAAGCTTGGAGCAAAACTGCCCAGGGGTGTTCTGCTTGTTGGACCTCCAGGAACCGGGAAGACCCTGCTGGCAAGGGCAGTTGCAGGAGAGGCTGGAATTCCCTTTTTTTCTGTTTCTGCAAGCGAGTTTGTTGAAGTTTTCGTTGGACGAGGTGCAGCCCGGGTCAGAGATTTGTTCAAGGAGGCCAAAGAAGCTGCTCCGTCAATCATTTTTATTGATGAACTTGATGCCGTGGGTGGAAGTCGGGGTAGAAGTTTCAATGATGAGAGAGACCAAACTCTAAATCAGGTGTGATTTTTGGCACCCTTATTTTTCTCTTATATCCTCTGTGTCTAATGATATCACCAAATAAAGGTTTTCTTGATTTTCTCTGTCGACAGCTGCTTACCGAAATGGATGGTTTTGACTCGGACATGAAAGTTATCGTCATGGCTGCTACTAACAGGCCAAAAGCACTTGATGCTGCTCTTTGCCGGCCTGGCCGCTTCTCCAGAAAGGTTGTTGTTGGTGTGCCTGATTTGGAGGGCCGCAAAAGGATTTTGGCTGTTCATCTAAGGGACATTCCTTTGGAAGAGGATCCTGAAATAATTAGTGATCTGGTCGCTAATCTAACCCCAGGATTGGTTGGCGCAGATCTAGCGAACATTGTTAACGAGGCTGCCCTACTAGCTGCACGAAGAGGTGAGTTAATAGTATCAGTTTATGTCAGATAAAGAAAGGTACAGCGCATGTCAATGATTCCACATGCATCAGATATGATATTAATGCAAGTGTTTTTTTTTTCATACCTCAATGGTGTTTTGAGTTGCAAGGTTCAAAACATAAATTGGATGGATGACTAAAACATAATGAGATGCATTTTCCATACTGCTACTGGAAATCGTCATACCAGACATAATGCTGCTTGTTTTTCAGCGTTCTAATTTCACGGTTCGAAGAAAGGGTTCCTTTCTAGTGGTAGCCGAATCCAAAATCAATGAATTTTAAGGATTTTTTTGATCAAAAAATAATATGAAACTTTTGGTGTTTGATTTGTCCAGGTGGGAATACCGTGGCTCGGGAGGATATTATGGATGCAATTGAGAGGGAGAAATACGGGGTCAACGGGAGGCTACAAAATGATGATTCTGAAAGGCAAGGCCTCACCAAATTATTTCCATGGCTACCTAAACCTGGAAATAAACAGTCAAGCCCTGATGATTTTGGAGGATTGATGGGTTATCATACATTGAGCTAACTTGATCATCTTCAAGGTATTCCTTGATATGTGCATAGTCTCGTATTCTTTTTTTTTTTTCTTTTAGAACCTGCTTTCATGTTCTTTTTGTCCATCGAAATGTTTCTTTTGAAACTGATTTAATTGGGTTTGCTTGACGCA
Source organism: Eragrostis nindensis (assembly GCA_012490785.1). Taxonomy (NCBI): domain Eukaryota; kingdom Viridiplantae; phylum Streptophyta; class Magnoliopsida; order Poales; family Poaceae; genus Eragrostis; species Eragrostis nindensis. The sequence goes on from JAAXCT010001395.1 coordinate 138,447, forward strand.
CACATGCTGGTTGGATCAACTATGCTCACTCTTCATTAGGACTTGAAATATGTCTGATGTTCCTTAGTTGAGAGTTAGTACCCTGGGCGGGAGCTCCCCAGCCAGTGGCCTTTGCCACTGCACCGTGAACCAAAATATTTTAAAAAAAAATCCCCTTATTGTGCTCCCCATTGTAGGACACCCGTCCTGTGGTAACGGTGCGTCCCAACCAGGGATTTGTGGCAGTGGTCTTCGGCCTGAATAATGGTGCGGCCCAACCTGGGGGTTGCGGCACTGGTCGCCGACCCAGGCATGGTGCGGCCCAAATCCGGGTGGTTGTGGCAGTGGTCGCTGGCCTCAGGTTACGGTTTGGTCCTAGGGTGAGGCCAGGGTTCGGGGGTTTTCTTGAGCGGAGAAGGTTGAGCTTCTCTACCAAAGAAAGCCGTGAGGGCTGTCTTACCCCCACTGGCTGAGTTTTTTTAGTCGAGAGTTAGTTCAGAACACGGAGCAACACACGGCTTTGTTAAAAGTTAAATTTGAGGAAGAGGTGTGAACTGTACTCCATATATTGAGAAAAGAATAGTTGAGACTTTGGATGAACTTACCTGTCGTTGCAAGACAGCAGAATTTCTTCAGCTTTTCCTTAGTACGTCCTTTATATGGACTAACTGAAGTTTGTAAGATTGCTCATGTTTCCTCAACTTCAGTTTTTAGATCCTCAGATTGGTTTGTAAAAGTGTCCAAACGATCCATTATGAAATCTTGAGCACTGTAACGCCAAGATTGGGGAAAGGAACAAAAGGGTAGTAGATGGAACTCGGGATATCCAGCATGAGACCAGGATGTTTCCAGGTGTAGCCAGATTCTGGCCAGTATTTTCGCACTTTATAGTTTTGGTCCTACCTAGTTGAGAGGTTACTGAAATTTATCGCTTGCAATCTTGAACCAGTGCTGGACTTTGGGTGGGTTTGAACGAAGGTGATTGCCCCACTGGCGCAATGCCTGCTATGTGATCAATCTGATGAAAATATACAACATCTCCTCATCTGTTGAGTGGTGTCTCAAATGGTGTGGTTTTCAGTCCTCCAGATGCTAAATCTCCAATAATAATGCCAGAAAATGCGATACCGTCGCTAGCTATTGGTGTAAAGCCCGAAAAAGTTTGAAGAAAGGGAACTTAAGGAGCATCATAACAATTTCATTTTTCAATGGTGCTTCCCTGGACCCAAACAGTGGGCTGCAGACTGTGAACAATGAAGGGTCCTTGGGGTGTGCTGCTAGCGCAAGAGACCTCTGGGCGCTGCTGCCAGGGTAGGTTAGGGTCAGGTAATTATATGTTTCTTAGGTCGCCCTATACGTTGTGGCGTGTCAATTGTATTCATCTTGTAGGCAGTTAGCTATGCCCGACAAACATTTTCCCCTTCTATTAATGAAATGAAACGCAGCTTTCCTGCACTTTCTAAAAATACATATTCCCTCTGTTCTTTTAATGATGACGCCCATTAGCTCTAATGGGAGTCATCAATAAAAGAATAGAGGGAATATGTATTGCTCACTTTTCACCAACTAGCTGAGAGGAGGTGATGATAGTTAGAATGACTTGATGACAAATCATCCTCTTGTTCTCCATGTTGATGGTACTTTTGGTTGCTTAAGATGGACCATAAAATATGAAATTCATGCACAAGTCCCTCTCCCTTTACCAAGATATTACAACTCTGAAAGTTTCTGGACCACTATAGCGTTTGGAAATAGTTTCATGCTCTCTTACACATGCTTTTGATACACAAGAAATCATTATTTTTGTATCTACTGAAATGTCCTTATTTGGTCTTTTGTATATGTTACGCAAAACTGAGAAAGAATCTAAACTTCAACTATAATGGTGCTGTGACTTTCCATGTGCCTAGGGAACCGTTGGCTACCTCTATAGAGCACCAAATATACAACTCCACAATATCTGCGAAGGTTTCTTACACTTGGTGACTTTTAGTACTTTCACAAGAAAGTTGTTTCAAATTTAAAAGATGTAAGCTTGTGAAATACAGAGTCGGAAGAATTTTCTCTATCAGACATGTCCACCATATTCTGGTACGAACACCACTTACGACTTCTCACATAGCTGCTTGTTAACAGAATAGTCCAAAATGTGCAAGCTAGTGCCACTACTCTTGTACACATCATTCTTACTACTGACTAGAATTCTTGAAGTTCTGCTGGAGTTGGATCCATGATAGTGCAAATTCACGAGTTCGCATTGGCAACAATGTGCAAGAAATACTCATTATATTCCACAGTTCACTGTGAGATACTCTTTCATGTTATCTTACACTCTACAATGTATATTAACTGAGAGAGCAAAATGTGTAGCTTTGGCAGTTTCAAATGTGAACTTGCTCAATTTGTCAACAAAAATGTATATATGGAAGTTATTTTTTCTGTGCTTATCATTTCGTCATTTTTCTAGCACTTGCTTCATAACTCTGATCGTTAGCCTTGCGAAGTGGCTAAGTGAATTCCTTGACAGTTAGTCGGAGAACAACACGACCTGATTGACATCGAAAAGTTTCTGCTGTCAGAGACGCATATCCTGTGGCGAAGCTGACATGACCTTGATAATGGGAAAGCCATGCAAGGGCTGCAGAATCAGGACATGTACCCTTGACAAAGAGGAAGCTTATCCTGCTCTTCCTCAGCAAGACAAGGGAGTAAAAGGCAGAGCTTTGGCATGCGGATTCTGATCTGCCATAAACAGGAATGAACTGTGTACCCTAGCTTTTGAGGTTCCTTTTTCTGGTGTCTACGTGCTGCTGAGAGTTTTGTTCGGCAGGATCAAATCAGAGACAAGGAATAACACAAGGGAACTGATTTCTAGTTTTCACTCTTTGGGTTCTCAGCTTTGCTTTCTTCTGATGATCTTAGAGGCTGCGATGCACCTCGGGCGCATCTACGACCCCATAGTCCAGATGAAGCTTTGCCTTTTGCTTCAAGACAGACTTCAAATCCCTACATTTTGGTATGACTCTATTCTTAGTATTGTCCACGATTGCGACCTATTGTTGAAGAGTTAGTATCAAGTAGTAACAATTGGGTGAACTATAGAAATTTTTGCAACATGCTTTAGCTTCTATCTGTGAATATGAGTTGGAAGTGATTTTTTTTGAACGGAACTACAGCAAGGGAGGCCCCTACTGTGTGATTTTCGTTATAAGGGGAAAAAAGAACAAACAAACTGTACAAAAGAGGAAGAAAAAGAAAGGAAAGAAACAGAGCTCCTATTCTGCAGCTTTACAAAGTATCATCTAGCCAGGCATTGAAACTGAACAAATCAGATTCTTTAAGTCTATGCCCCTGAAGCCTGCACTCATCTATGAAACTTCTTCTCCATGCCTGGAAACTTGGGCTAATGTTTTCAAAGATTTTCCTATTTCTTTGCTTCCAAATGTTCCAGGCTGCAATTATGGTGATTTCCATGAAGAAGTTGCTTTGGAAATTTGTCTGAGCTTCAGTGATCATGTTGAAGAAAGATAAATTGACGTTCCAGTGAATTCCAACTTTTTCCCAGCATCTCATGCTGAAAGGGCAAGTGAAGAAGAGATGCATTGCTGTTTCCTCTACACAGCCTTGACAGAGCACACAGCCATAATTGTTTCCTTCCACTTTGTGCTTCTTTCTTCTGAGAATGTTTCTTGTATTTAATCTGTCCATAATTAGCAGCCAAGAAAAAACCTTTAGCTTGTTACTACACTTTGACTTCCATATCCATCCAAAGGGTGCAGGGGGGTGGAAATTCCTATAAGGAAAATTATAGTATTGCTTGGAAGAGTATTTCTGAGTTCCCCAAATGTATGACCAAACATCTTTACAACTAGGATGCATCTGAATATTTTGTAAGATCACCTGCAGCTCTATGAATTCTTGGTGAGCTTCCTCAGAAAGTGGGTGATGGAATAGTGAATTTGTGTCATTGTTGGAGAGNAAAATCCTGCACTGAAATCCTTTGATTCCTTGCAAAAGAAAAAAGTCTAGGGAACTTGGTTTCAAGGTGCAAATCATTCCATACATCAGTCCAAAATAGTACTGTTGATCCATCTCCAATTTTGCAGGTTGCAACTCCTCTAAACTTGTTACTCAACCTCAGTATATCTTTCCACCAAAATGACCCTTTTTCAGTTGTAGCATGTGGGACTCTCCCATTAGTGTAATAAGTGTTCCATATGAGATTCACCCAAGGGACATCTTTTTTATTGTAGAATTTGTCCAAATGTTTGAGGAGAAGTGCTTCATTTTGTCTTCTGAGATCTGCAAGTCCTAGTCCTCCTTTGAGCTTTGGTCTGGTGCATTTCTTGAAGGCCACCAGAGGTTTTGATTTGGCATTGACATCTGAGCCTCTCCATATGCAGTTTTTTCTTGAGGTATCAAAAGAATCCATGACTGCCACTGGTACCTGCATAGTGCACATTGCATAAATGATCAGTGAGGTGATTCCAGAGTTTGCCATTTCAACTCTTCCAGCATGATTCAGCATCGATGAGGTGGCTGTTAGTCTTCTTTCTGCTTTATTCATTAGAGGAGCATAGTGATCAACTCTGGGTTTTGTTGTCCCAAGAGGAAGACCTAGGTAAGGAAAAGGTAAAGACCCCAGCTGACATCCAAAGACTCCTGTTAAAAGTGGTATCTCCTCTTCTATGACATTTAAAGGGACCATGCAAGATTTGTTGTAGTTTACTTTCAGGCCTGTGGATTGAGAAAATGATTGTAGCAATGCCTTCAGACAGAAAAGCTCTCTTTGTGAGGCTCTCATGATGATGATGGTATCATCTGCATATTGAACAATGGGGAAATCAGGACCAGCACGAGCAGGGATTGGAATTGACAGGAGACCTTGTTGGTGAGCCTTGTTGACTGTACATTGTAGAAGCTCAGCAGCCAGCACAAATAGAAGGGGGAGAGGGGATCGCCTTGTCGAACTCCTCTCTTGCACTGAAATGGTTTACCTGGCACTCCGTTGAGAAGGATTGAGGATGACCCAGAGTTTAAAATTCTAGTAACCCAGTTTATCCATGTATCATCAAACCCAAGATGTTTCAGCATAGAGAGAATAGTGGAGTGTTCAATGGTGTCGAAAGCTTTAGCAAAATCCAGCTTTAAAATCACTATAGGCCTTTTTGACTGCTGACATTGGTGGATGTACTCAAAAGCCCAAGCAAGACAGTCTTGTATTGTTCTGTTTTTGATGAAACCATATTGGTTTTGATGTAAAATGGGTATCACCACCTTTTGTAATCTATCTGCCATTAATTTTGTGAGAATCTTCAAAACTGAGTTCATTAGAGATATAGGCCTGTAGTCATTGCAAGTAGAAGGATTGTTTATTTTTGGTATCAAAGTGATGAAGGAACTATTGATTGCTTGCAGACTTAGGGAACCACCAAAGAAGTCCTCACATAGCTGATAGAAGTCATGCTTTATAATAGGCCAGCACTTTTTGATAAACATTCCATTAAAACCATCGGGCCCTGGAGCTTTGTCAGTTGGCATTTGTCTTACTGCATTGTCTATTTCCTCATGACTGAAGGGTTGAGAGAGATGCTGCAGGTTGTCATGACTTTTCACTAGATTTTCCAGATCAAAAAGCATTTCAGGAGAGGCTGTAGTCCCCATTCTCTCTTTGTATGCTTCCAAGAGAATGGCAGCCTTCTCATGATGATCTTGCACAATTCTACCATCTGATGTTTCCAAAGTGGAGATGGTGTTGATTCTGTACCTTTCAGTTGCAGCAGCATGAAAGAATTTTGTGGGTTGGTCTCCAAGTTTTGTACATCTGATAGTATATCTCTTTTTCCAATATTCATTTTTGAATTTAAGGAGCTTGAGAATATGTGATTTTAGAATTTCTCTAAAATTATATTCTTGAATGAAAAGAGTCCTTTGTTCCTCAAGCTTGTCCAAGACTGCTAGAGTCTCATCACATGCTCTGATCAGCTTAGACAAATTCTCAGTCTCTTTACTCCATTTCTTCAGAGCCTTTCTCAGTAATTTTAGTTTGGCTGAAATCTTTGTGGCACTATTTGTAGCAGCAACTTCAATGTTCCAAATTGTTTGGACTAAATCATAGAAGCCAGGCATGTCCACCCAGTAGTTCTCAAATCGGAAAACTTGGGCTTTTGGAATGGAAGTACCAATCTGAACTTTACATGGCACATGATCAGAGGTGGGTTTAGCAAGGGGAAGCCATAGTGTGTTTGGATATTTTGAGGTCCAACTTGGTGATGTGAAACACCAATCTATCTGTTCTAGGAGGGGCTCATCTTGCATGTTGCTCCATGTGTATTTCCTTCCCTTGAGAGGTATTTCCAAAAGGCCCAGATTGCTTATTATTTCATTGAAAATAATTATATCATTAAAATTGCCACCTGGTTTATTCCTGTCTTCCAGTGATCGATAGAAGTTGAAATCCCCAAGAATCATCCAATCCTCCTCCAAATCAATCTCCAGCTCATTTAGCCAATTAACAAAATTCTGCCTTTCTTCTCCCTGACATGGCCCATATACTGTTGTGAGTTTCCACTTCTTGTTGTTGTGCCGAGCTGTGAATTTTACAGTGACTGCGTATCTATTGTTGTGAATAACTTCCCCTTCAAAAAAAGAACTGTTCCAGCCCATTATTATTCCTCCTGAATTACCCACAGAGGGTGAGAAAGCAAATTTGTCATATATTTTTGGAGCGAATTTTCTGATGAAGGAGTGTTCAAACGATTCCTTTTTTGTTTCCTGAATACAATAAATAGCACAAGCACTTTCATCAAGTTTTTCCCTGACTGCATTGCATTTTTCATCAGCATTGAGTCCTCTAATGTTCCAGTTGAGGATATTCCAGCTTCTTGTATTAGCACTATTATCCATTGACAACAATTGTGTGATTGTAGGGGCGTGAGATACCAAAGGTATACACAGTATTTTCTTTCCATAGAAAACAGAGAACAATATCATCGGTTTGTAAAAAATCCATCAGACTGTCACGAGGATAGAGCAGATAATTTTGTTCCTCCTTGATCACCCAAAATGCCCAACATTCACAGATATCATGGCAATCGTCAAAAGCAAGCACAGGAAGGTAATGAGCAGCCCTTAGATTAGGGCAATAACCATTAAACCAAAGGTTCATGATAATAACGAGAGAATCCATGATAGAAGTGCAAACAACCCAAGCAAAGCAAGGAGAGGTTCCCATAACATTGCAGGTCCTTATAACAGGGCATACCCTGTCAACACTAAGAAAGTAAAAGGAACTATCCATTGATAACCTCATTAGGAGCTTTGTAGCTGCAACCGGCACCAGCTTCATTGTTCTTCTTGGCAGCCATAAGCAGCTCAGCTGTAACTTCCGAAGGAGACAGCTTGCATTTTTCAGTAGCAATTTCCTGGATCACGGAGATGGGTATTTCTGGGAAAGCATCAGTGGCGTTAACAAGGTCAGACAGACCTGGAAACTCAGCAGCAGGGTTAGAAGGGATATCAGGCATAGTTTCAACCCTTCTCTTCTTGGCATCTTTCTTCTGCATTGAGGGTGGAATCACAACAACCTTGTGCCCATTAGCTTTCTTAGAAATTCTGTTACTTCTTCTAGGCTTGGGAGATGGTGCAGGAACATCATTTTCGGTAGTTGTCATCATGGCATTATTCTTTCTCTTTCTCCCAGCAGTTCTTGGTGCAGGGAAAGAGTCCTCAGAACAGAGAGCAGCAGTGTTAGAGTTATCCACTGGAGGAGCATTGTCAGGAAGAGGGATAACATTGGAGACTTCCATAGCCTTGCTGTTGTCATTAGTTTTGAAATTCTTCCTAACATACCGCTTCCTGATTGGTGGCTTCGCAATGAAAACAAAAGGTGCATCTCTAGTATCAGGATAGTCACTGTTGTGCATAGGAGGAGCTGGTAATGCAAGCACAGTTTCAGTTTCTACCGGCAGCATCTCAATTCTGACAGAATTATTTCTCTGACCTGCAGGCTCTCTTCCAAACAAGTTTGCAAGAATTGTGATAGTGAAGTTATTAGTGTTGGACCCAGAGTTGACCAGAGAAAAGTTGCTGATAATGTTCCTCAAGCTATTGGCTGCTAGCTGAAGCAAGGCATTATTATTCACCTTCTCAAACTGAATGCCCTCAGAGAGCTGTGCTGCCTGTTGCAAAGATTGCTGGATCATGGTCTGAAGATGGTGCCTGCCCTGGGGGACCTCCATCCTCTCCCCATTCTGGTCTTCAATGTTCATGTGCCTTTCCTCTCTCGTAGCTGGAACAAACACATGATGAGCAGCAGGCTGGTTAACAGAACTTGCATTGGAGACTTCATCCTGTTCCATGTTGTGCTGACCCTGAAAGTCTTGCTGGTTATTGTTAATGTTCTGGGCCATAAACTGATTTGCTGCATTGACCACAAAATCAGGGTCACCTGGGAGGATAGGACCCTCAAAGGGATGAGGGTTGCCATTGTGGTCTGGGGGGTCTTCTCCATTAGCTGGTATCTGATCAGCCATCTGGGAGTTCAGGATATAAACAGGAACAGTCCATGAGCGTCCCTCTCCATCCAGTTCCCTCCCATTCTTGATTTCAATGCTTCTTGGTATCTCAAGAGGATCATCTACCAGCACGTTAACAAGAACTCTAGCCAGACTGTTATCATGAGAGTTCCACTGAAGGAGCTGACCAAAACAGGAGCATACTTGATCTATGAACCTCAATTCCTTCAAATCCAAAGGATACCCAAGAAACATAACCCAACAGGTTCTAGTGAAAGGGGATATTCTGTAGTTCATTGGGGCTTCATCGTGCTTCACAAAGCGCACAAGGTACTGACCAATCCAGTGAGGGCTAGTAACCACTAGAGTATCACGCTCGCATGCATTTCTAAGTTGAAAAATGCCAATTCCATGTGGGTGCGGAGTGAAGAATTGAACATGCTTCCTAGCCTGAATCTCAATGTAATCCCTGATCTGTTGTAGGAACTGAATGTTTTGTGCAGGAGAGAGCTGTACCTCATCGCAGATCGCAATGGTATGGTCTTCATGAGTCTTCCTCACATCTCCAGAGATGAACACCGTTCGACGAGCTCTGCGGTGAGGGCCACCATCCTCGTTGTTGGTCAGCGACGGAAAGAACCTCGTCGGATCGATGGTAAAGTTTGCCATCGCTTCATGCTGGTGGATATCGTCCAACAGCAGAGCAAGAGGTGGATACAGGTTACGGCATGGAGGGAGGGATGAAGAAACTCTTGTTGGCTCTGCTTCGTTGCGAGTGGGGGCTGAGAGGTTCACTTGCGTAGAAAGTGAAGCATCGCCGGCAGCAGGAGCGGAGTCTCTTGGTTGCACATTGAGTGAGCTAGGCAAAGAAGCCTCTGTACTCTGCTCCAGGCCCAGCTGTAGGGGGCGTGGTTGGATGTTTCTGGGCTTCGGGACCCAAATTAATTTCTCCTTTGCCTTTCTTTTAAAGCAGTGTTTAGCCCGATGACCATAATGAAAGCAGAAGCGACATCTAATTGGGCTAGAGCAGTCCCTGGCAGAGTGGCCCCAAGCAAGACATTTGCCACAGGTAGCTGGAGAGGCGACGTGTCTGGATATTGCACCTGCATTATGTGACGGCCTAAACAAGTCATTATACATGGCATCTGCATCTGCATGACCAGCAGGAGAGTGAATACGCAGGTCCCTTTTGAGATTTCCAAAAATTCTGTCAAGCCGAATAACTGAGTTTGAATTTGAAATTAGAGAAGGATTCTGAGGAAGAACTTGCGCAAGACCATTGGACTGCGGAGATGAGCAAGAGGCAGATGGATCTCTAGAGATTCTTCCAAAAACCAGCTTTGTTGGAGCAGAGATTGTCGGACAGAAAACACACCCAATCTTAACAACACTTTCAAGTTCAGCTGGAACTGATTTCTTCAGGGGAGAGTCTTCAATCAGTTTTTTCTTGAAAGAAACACACTTAGCAGGCTGCTGCTTCTTGATTCTTTTGCGAGTGACCAGAGTCCAACTATTCTCCTCAGCCTCTTCCCATCTCCTTCTTTCTCTTTCCCACTTATCACCACCATCCCTCCAGAGGTGGAAATACACATCGAAATGCTTAGCAATGATTCTCTTCAGAGCACAAACAGAAAGGCCAACATCTTTGGAGGCAACCGAAAAACGAAAATGCCTATCTTTGAGGTAGGTGACATGAAAACCAGCTGGTGTGCCGCCCAAACAGGAATGAAGAGCCAAGCTAACTGAATCCTCAGTGAGCCGAAAGGTGAATCGGCGAAAAATCGCAAGAAGGAAGAAAGAACCGTGAGGGGAAGAGGAGGGGTGATGAACAGATGACCTGAGTTTCCTGATGACAACCTCCTGAAACGACCGCCCAATCGAGAAATCCAGTCTTTCACCAGATCCGCCAACTGCTTGTCTTGTTGGAGCTCCAGCAGAAAACCAGGACCAGTATCCTCCGAGCGCACCATCGCGGAGCTTCGGAGCTCAGGCGAGGGCTAGACTACCGGCGGCGAGAGGGTGAGGGGTGAGGGCGGGCGCGAGAGCCATCGGAGGGCATCTTGGCCCTTTTGCTCGTGGACAATAGTGGTAGATGCATAGTTGGAAGTGATTGAAAGAATCTTGGTTAGCGCTTACAGCTTCTAATAAAGTACATGTGCAAGTATATGTGCAATCACAGCAGACAGCTACTACTGACCATAGGAATGAACGACTGAGGACAGATGTAAAGGTGACGAACGACATGTCAGGCCGTATTCTGAATTTCTGGTGGAGAATTTGGAATATAAGGATGCTATGATGATATGGCACGACACGATGCGGACAGTACCAGCGATAAGCACACTGCATTTTTCAACTATTTCAAGATATGAGAAAAATCCAACGGCAGCTGATAATAGTAGATCTAGCTGTATCATACTGAAGACCTTTGGCTGTATATTTTTGGCTGTATCTCCGAGAGCGAAGTGTAGTAAATAACACGGCGGCAGAGATGAGATCGATGAGAACATGACCGGAATTAAGGAAGAAGACAAGTGAAATGACGAAGAATATTGTAAGAGACAAGACGAGAAAGCAAGAACAAAGTGGTGCACTGATTAGTGACTTTCAGTCGCTAAAGACCTAGAGCTCTGAGCCGAATACTATGCAGTAGGCTTCTTAGTTGGGTTGCTTTCCCGACAAAAAGCTCATTCCTCCTCATCGCTTGTAGACAAATGCTTTCATTCACCATCCAGCCCTGCATGCGAGTGCCGGTAGGCAATGCATACTTAACAACTGTTTAGTTACATGTATTTAAGCGTGAATGATTTTTTTTTTTCATTCACTGTCCTCGTAACCAAATTAAGAACTCTCATGTATGCTATACATAATTTAGTATACTTACATACAACATCACAGCGTACAAGTCAAGGGTTCACACAAAGAACATGTTTACATATTCATGAATAATGCTTTGAGTCCACAGTCCGCCCTTTTCTTCCCTCGACTTCATATTTATTTCGTCTCTCCAGTGGTTATCTCCCACTATATGCTAACGTACCTTTTTAGGAAACTATGCTATCTTACTTTTTAAACAAAGAACAGCACGTTTATGTAACAAACCACAAATTTTGTTTTGTGGGATAGTTAAAAACATCCATATTATTTGAGAAAAAAAATGACAATATACAAAAGAACTTACTATTCATGAAGGACGTGTGATTCGCAGTCCATCCCTTCTCCTCGTCCTGAACTCCATTGGCGGAAAGAGGGGGCCATTAAGTAAAGCTTCAACTAAAATCCATTGATGTTGTGTTTAGTTGAAATAACAAGACTTTGATTTGGAGAATTGGCACAGGAAAAGGGGTGTTTAGTTCTGTCATATGCTATTGCACTTTCTTATATGCAAGAAGTTTATATCATCAACAGATCAAGAATATTTTTTGCAGGATATATAATTGATGCACCCAAACCATTTTAACAAAGGGCAGGAGAAGAACTGATTTTATGAGGATATAGGGGCAAATTCTTATCCTGAATCAGTCCATTAATCAACGGTATATGGTCGGGATTTTCTCGTAATAGGAGCATAAGTGTTGGTGGGTGGGGTGTGGGTGGGAGGGAAGTGAGGTTTAATGCATAGCTTGAAAGAAATGCATGTCCAGGTATGTTCTCAAAAAAAAAAAAAAAAGGAGATGAGGATTGTGTTCACTAATGAATTGCTGCCAAAGTTCCTTCGTGACGAGTCAAAAGAAACAAACATAAATTACTATACCACTGAAAATTAAAACATCGAGACAAATTTGACGGAATGATGTCAACATTTTTTCTTACATAGATACTAGTTTGCTCAAACCACATCATTTTAAATAACTTCTGTGGATCAATATAGATAACTCATTTTAAATATTTATGGATGAGTTATTTGACCTTTCACATACATATCAATAGTAAATATATATAACTCATAATAAAATGAAAACAATCAATATATGAAATTATTAACTTTGTAATTTTACACATCATTTTAGACACTAGCGCAATTATCCTTCAACATGCCTTTGCTTGAACGTTACCACTTTGAAGCAATCGTTAGTAGTGAAATGTTAAATCTGAGTACGTACTTTCGTAACAATCTATTAATATCATTTGTATGTGGCAAACTTTTATTTTCATTATTGATCAAAATTTCACAAGTATGCACCAATTTATTTGGGAATAGATGGAGCATAAAACACACTACTTTCTTTATCAAAGATTGAATATTATTTCGAGTGAGATGCACCTCAACTAACACTATGTTAGAGCATCTCCAAGAGATCTCTATAAAATTAGCCCCATAAACTTGTCTTTGAGAGAAACAAAAACGAGGGGCAATTTTTCTCCCCTCCTCCAACAGTCTCTCTAAACGTGAATCTAAAACCTTTTTGATTGGGCCACCTCAACATTTGGGGCCACAAAAACACTAATTCTATTGGAAAGAGAATGAATGGAGGCCCCAATTCTTCCCCTGCTTGTAGCTATAAATGAGAGGAGTTTATGGGTAGGAAAAAGTTAGGGGTAGTTTTGGGGTGTTGTTGGAAAAGGTTTTTTTTAATTGAATTATTATTTTGATTTAAGAGGAGTTTATGGGGCTCTTTTGGATATGCTCTTAGTATACACAATTATTCACTTTATCATCTCAAGCATGCATGCCAAGCGCTCTTACATATATACATGGATACATTATTCGATTGACCACTGATCATAACTAAGTACATGTTGAAGAAATACATATAGCACTAGCTATATTTTGATCAAGATGTTATTAGAGCTATGCTCTCGGTCCTTGATCTCGATCGGTTTACATAAACTTCGGCGAGGCGACGACTTCGAATTATACTAGATGAGCTATATATCTAGCGCGAGAATGCATGCATGCACGGGCGAGATGGGCACATCTAGACGACGAGGCGCCCTCTGGTGGAAGGTGCGATGAAGTCGGATGCCTTCTGATCGACGTCGCGCTCGCCGACCCACCAGCCGTTGTCCTCGTCGCTGGACCGCACCTTGCGCAGCCTGGCCGGCCCTTCCCAGTCGCTCGCCTCGTCGTCGTTGCCGTACCGCCTTGACTTGCGTGAGAAGCTGAGATGCAGAAGAATGACCTTCCACCCATATACTTCTTCTCCTACCTCTTGTAGTTACTTGGCAAATGTGTTACACTTTTGAGAGAGAGAAGGACAGTGATCGAGAGAGAGACAGAGGGAGATACTAGCTAGTAGTTAGCTCGCTAGTGGTTGGAGATCAGTTGCTGTCTTGGGCAAGTGAGGAGAGACACACCTCAATTTATAGTGGAACGGGCCGGGCTTGTGCATGGCTATGTAGAGTCAGCTAAATTAGGGTTCTTCTGGTCGTCGAGCTTTAGATAGGTGATCAAATTAAAGGTGTCTGATCGGGGAGATCGAACCTCGGACGGCCTGGATCATGTGATCCGGTAAAGATCGAGATCCAGCGGTCGGGATTGTGTGACATGATAAGATGCTAAAGCGCGGTAGATTAGATCAGTGTTCTGTAGCGCACTATGTGGTTGATGCATATGAAAGAAACCGTTTTTATAGGGAAAGAAATCGCGGTTTCGTTTAGTAGCCTCCGCTTTTGCATTCGGAGACGATTGTAGTTTGATTTCGAGCTCCATGCATGCATGACAAGATCCTAGAATGTTTAGGGACGCATATCCTAGTAATATAAAAACGACCTTGGACATTTTTATTTACAACGGATACACACTCCTATAAACACGTAATGCATGCGCGCTATACCCTACGACAGACCGGTCAAGTAGATTTATCGATAGAAATGTTGCCAACCACTGAAAGATCAATTAGGTGTAAAAATCAACCCTTGTCTAAACGTAAGACTCGAACCAGTGTAGGCAGATTGCATGAAACTAAACAACAGCAAAACAACCATGGACATGTGTGATCATCACAATCAACGCCTGCAATATGATTAATGACTAAAAGGATTTTATGGGTTACACATATATAGTATTCATCCTTTTTTAAAAAAAGAACCATTGTATTAATCTTTGTTTTGCAATCCACGCAATTTTTCTTTAGAAATTCATTCATTTCTTTTGAATTCATTTGTTCGGGGTACTGGAGTGCGCTGCAATTAATCATTTCAGCCAAGAAAAAGAAAACAAGGTAATGGAATCTCTTCCGCCAGATAATAGAGGTAGTGCTTTCCTAATCTATGCAATTTCTTTTGTTAGGTAGTTAGAATTGTGCTTGAAACTTGTAGCGCTTTGTTTATTTAATGTTTAGTGCAAGCTATGATCCTCTATTTTGGCTGTCCACAGAGCAACAAGCATATAAATCCAAATATCCAATCCTAAATATATTGCTATAGATGCAGTCCCCGATTCTAAGCAAATCATTGATGTCACACTGACAATTAGCTTTAATATAAAACACTAATAAATCAGCTACTTATTGAGTAATGAAACTCTAAAACATAGTTATTGCCTAACTAGCCCCATAATACGGAGCTCAAGCTGCGTCTGTGCACGGCTAATTGGCATGCCATTATAAAGCAGAGAGTGATCAAACGGGTAAACGGATGCCAGCTTCCATTAGCATCCCTCGCTAGTATTAAAATTTATGACCGCTGTCATCACTCGCATTAGTCTGAAAAGCAGGAAAAAGAATGCTCACCTCTCCATGATATACTCCAAACCTTTTCGTTTGAAAGACACCAGACGTTTTGGGATTCGTACTTTCAACGTACGTACGTATACAGAGATGCATGCGGGCCTTGATAATATAAATCAGAAAATGTGATTTAATGTAAGATGAAATAGTATAATGTTTGTATTATCGTGTTCAGGCTTATCGCATCGGGCGTTGCACTTTTCCCCTACCTCCAAACTAGCTGACAAGCGACGACATACATGCGAGACTTTATAAAGAGAAAAATAAAGGGAAAAAGATTATTGCCACTACCATCGCCCTTGTTCCCTTGGAGCTCGATTGGCTACGAAGATGCACAAACAATACATCGAAAATATTTTTTCTGGGAATTACAGAAATAATATCGAAAATTGAAAAATTACAAAAATAATACCTTGTCGTGCGTCCAACGCACGAAAATAGGGTAGTCGTGTGTTGAAACGCACGAAAACATGGTAGTCGTGCGTTGAACGCACGAAAATAGAGTAGTCGTGCGTTGAACGCACGACTACTAATAAAAAAATAATTTTTACTAATAGTCTCACGTTCAACGCACGACTACTATAAAAAAATAATTTTTACTAGTAGTCTCACGTTCAATGCACGACTACTAATAAAAAAATAATTTTTACTAGTAGTCTCACGTTCAACGCACGACTACTAATAAAAAAATAATTTTTACTAGTAGTCTTAAATTCAACGCACGACTACTAGTAAAAAATTTGATTTTCCCGCATGCATTTTGTTTCTCAATTTTTTGGATGGATTGCCATTTATATGAGGTTTTGTTACGTTTTCTTACGTAAGAAAATGCAACAAAAAAAATTTGAAGTTGAATTTACTCACCAATAAAACACAATGCAAGTACGATACAATTGCAAATACAAATCCCTACGGTTTCATCTTTGTTATGTTTTCTTTGAAATTTCTAAAGCCTCGCGCCCTTCTGCTTTGCGCCCAAATCGTCGATCCTCGCGCCTAGGCAGCCCGCGCCGTGCCTAGGCAGTCGCAGGCCGTGTTGCGCTCGCTCCTAGCCGCCTGCGCTCGCCGCGCCCAGGCCCTCCCCCGCTCGCCGCGCCCAGGCGCCGCTTCAAGTTCAAAAACAGGACCGTTTTTTGCAGAGTCTAGAAAAGAGACCGATTTTAGAATGGCATTCAAAACAGGACCGTTTTTGCAAATGCCCTATTTTTGCATTTCTTACGTAAGAAAACGTAACAAAACCTAAAATGGCAATCCATCCAAAAAAAATTTGAGAAACAAAAATTGCATGCGGGAAAATCAAATTTTTACTAGTAGTCGTGCGTTGAATGTAAGACTACTAGTAAAAATTATTTTTTTATTAGTAGTCGTTGCGTTGAACGTGAGACTACTAGTAAAAATTATTTTTTATTAGTAGCGTGCGTTGAACGTGTGACTACTAGTAAAAATTTATTTTTTTATTAGTAGTCGTGCGTTGAACGTGAAGACTACTAGTAAAAATTATTTTTTTATAGTAGTCGTGCGTTCAACGCACGAATACTCTATTTTCGTGCGTTCAACGCCGGCTACTATGTTTTCGTGCGTTCAACACACGACTACCCTATTTTCGTGCGTTGGACGCACGACAGGGTATTATCTTTGTAATTTTTTAATTTTTGGTATTATTTCTGTAATTCCAGCCAAAAAAAATATTATTTTAAAAAAAATTCAGCTTGCAAGAATCAACTACAATAATGTTCACCAAGCAAGCCTTTCTGCAGAGCCAAAAGAACTTACAGATAAGTGTGTTCAACGATGCTTTTGCTCGACCACCTTTATCCATATGAAGGGCGCATCGCATGTAGCGGCTGTCGTACATCCTTAAACTCTAAGCAGTAAGCTCCAAAGTATGATATATGCTGCAAAGCCTGGTCCTAAAAGTGCTCTGGTGCGTACAAATAAATGGCAGATGCGCACTGCGCTGTTGCATCGCAAAAGCCAAAGAGGCGTTGTATTGTCTCTGTCGAGCCCTGCACCATACCTGCGGTGAACACTTGTCTCTTGCTTCATCTGAGGCTTGTAACACAATCTGAATTTGCATCTTTCTAGTAGATCAAGGCTAAGGGTGCCTTGGTCTCTTGTTTCCAGGAGACTCGAGGCTTGATCAAGAAGGAGATTTGAGCTCCATGCCTACGCTGAATGACTGATCACTGATGTCAGCATGGCATGAGATATGTAGTATGAGACCTGCTGAATAGTAAAATTGGATCAAATAAACTGCATGAAAGCAGAAAAAATGAAGTAGTTTAGAAAGAGGTATGCACAGTAAATTTGTCAGAAGACCCAATACAAGATGGTTGTCGTTGCAGTGGAATTTTCCTTCTCATATGCGGTAAGTGAAGGACTGATAAATTACTCCAACAGGTCGCCCATCAACATCTTCAGTAGCAGTAAGCCTAGAAAATTTCAGCGAACCGCAGCTACATATTTCTCTCGGTTTTTCCTAAGACGGTAACATTAACTTGTGAAAAATCAACCTACAGCAATATTATTCCTCGGGATCAGGTGCAGAAAATCACCATATAGTTCACTAAAAAGAAAAAAGGAGTTTTTCTGGCTGTCGCCAGAGATACTGTATGTCAGATTCTCACTAGGAGCAAAAAAGGACAAGAAAATGAAGGCGCGTTCATTTATAGGAAGATGCATAGGAGCCATTGTTATCTGAACAATGTCTCCTCTTAAAATTATAACTGCTTCAGCTATCTAGGTACTTACAAAATGATTGAAGCATTATTTTGTGGCCGCTCTGGACCTACATGAAAGCAATGTTCTGACTCGTTAATTAGACCGTTTCTCCCAATTTCAAGCTGGATGTTGCTGTAGAGCAAATAGTTTGCCTGAGAATCAGATGCATCCCAATAGGAACTTATCGGAGAAGAACCTATCTTAAGGTCGTTTGAAGGTATAATACTGTTGAAACAAGATGGTACCAAATCTTAAAGGCATAGGCACTATTGAAACAACATGGTATCAAATCTTAAAAGGTTGAAACGGAAACTTGAAACGACATGGTATCAAATCTAAAGTCATATAACTACAGTTGAAGCAATATGGTACTAAATTCCCCGACCAATAATGCTTCATTTAAGAGCTATGTTTGATGTTAGTCTTGATGTTTTGGTAAGCTAATAGGACAGGATCTCTCCCTATCAATTTAGCCTTGTGTACGAGTGTTACGAACCTAAATAAGAAATTAAGAATTACTACATCTGGCGATCTTGAGTTGCTGATAACAATAACTTAGAATCTACATATCCAACAAATTAATCGGCACAAGAACAGGAAAACAGTAGTGAAACAAACAAAAAAGGTTGCCTGGAAAGAGCGGGGACCTTACAGTTGTGTACAAAACACGTTCTAGATGACTAGATCTTTGTTGCAGTGGTTATTATTTAAAGGGGCAAAGTTCTCTATTGTTAACTCCTCATTTGGCTCATTTGAAGTTGTCAAAGTAGATGGCTGTTCCACTAATCTAGTTTATATTATAGACTATTCCATTCTGCATAGAGTAGCCACATTTGACATTTGTCTACAGCTCCTTCCCTTGACTCCAAAAGCAGTGACCAATTGATGAAAGGGTAAAAAAGTAATGGATATCCATTAACCCACCAATGCAAGCAAACGTACTACCAGACATGACACTAGAGATGTCGTAATGAAATGTGGGGTCCAATTTTATTTAAAAAAATATGTTTTGGCTTCTTTCATGTATACACCTCGGCCGGCAATGAGTACTAATTTACATATTATTGATGATAACGACTGGTTATAGAGTGTCCATGACATTAACTTGCCTTGATTAGAACAATCACAAGGTGAGTTAGAAGCAACCTTGTGTTCTTCCAACACGCTCCGTAATCTAAATGCAAAGAGGTTTGTGTCTTTACCTCTGTTTTCCCATGCCTTTTTTGCCTGATTCTTTAAATTTTCAGCTCCTTAGACTTATCAGCAGGATATGAAGCGCTGTTAGGATGCCTTGCTGTGGCGGTGATTGTTGGTGTGGTTGCTGTTTTCTGCCACATGAGGAGAAGAGCATACAAATTCAAACCATCAAGAAAGGATAACGGTAATATACAAATTATTTTGTAATCCATGCACATTCTGAAATAGCTGTGGTGATGGTTATTTATCCCTTGTAATAGCAATATGCAATTGTGCATCTTTATGATCTTGCAGAGGTCACATTTGCATCCCTTGAATATGAAGAGACTACCTGCAAGCAGATGTCGATCAAAGATATATATACTGCAACTGAAAACCTGAGTCCATCGAATGTAATCGGACAGGGTATTGCAGGTACATGTCAGGATTATGATCGTTATACCATATATCTTTATATAAGAACGTGAGATCTTACCTAAACTTTCCAAAATATGTGAGTTTTTTTTTATTTCTAACTTGTTTGTTCCGCTAATATTTTCAGGGAAAGTGTATAGAGGAGTGCTTTCAAATGGCTGGCCTGTGGCAGTGAAGCACATCGTTAAGAATGAGCATGCAGAAACCTTCCTAAGAGAAGTTACAAGCCTATCACACATCAGGCACCCAAATCTTGTATCATTAAGAGGTTATTGTGACGGGCAGGAGGAGTGCTTTCTTGTGTATGAACTGTGCATCAACGGTAATCTGTCAGAATGGTTATTTGGTGAGTACTTTCAGGAAATTAAACAACAGGACGACCTTAATATTTAATGTGATGTTTAGAAATATATACTTTTTTCTTCAAAGAAACTAATACTTTGATTGCAGGAAAGGATAAAAACCTTTCATGGATTCAGAGGCTTCGGATAGCACTTGGTAGCGCTTGCGGCCTTTGGTTTCTGCACATATATCCTGAAGGCTGCATTGTTCACCGTGACATCAAGGTTGGTTTCATGATCTTACAGGATTCATTGCATCTGCAGATTCAAATTTAGACAAACTCATACCTTCTATAACAGCCAACCAATATACTTCTTGGGGTTGATATGGAGCCCAAGCTGTCGGATTTCGGACTCTCTCGAGTCATGGAGTTAGGTGTATCACATGTAAGCTCTGAAGTCAGAGGAACTTTTGGCTATGTCGATCCAGAATACCGTCACAACCACAAGGTAAACTCTGCTGGGGATGTATACAGTTTTGGCATGGTCCTCCTTCAGCTCCTGTCAGGAAAACGAGCAATAAACATCTTGAACACGGCTAAGCCAATGTCATTGGATAAAATGGTAAGATCAGAAGTGATTACATAAAAAATTACATTCTGGAATGAAGTAATTGATCGAGCTGGATCTGATTTGAGTACCTGTTGTTCCCAGGCTTCAATGCTCATCCAAGAAGGCAATGTATTGGAGTTTGCTGATCCTAGGTTGAACGGAGACTACTCAGCGGAGGCCTTTGATGTCAGTTTGAAGCTTGCTCTGTCATGCACTGGCCACAAGAAGCAGCGCCCATCCATGGAGCAAGTTGTGTCGAGGCTAGAGAAGGCTCTAGAGATCTCCATGAAGGATAATGACAAGTACAACAGCATTAGCATTGTTGAGTCACTTGCATAGCTATCCTGTGCAATCCTTTATACTCCCTAGTGTTTCCATGGAGATGTTTAAACATTCTTGTGAATGAAGGTGAACCAAATCCAATTCAGTGCTGAGTTCGATTTAAGAAGAGAAATCTGGTGTCATGCCTATAGTAAGAGGTAAGAGACCATATGTAGGATAGTAGGGCAATCCAGAATTCCAGACTCATAGTATGATGCAATCTTGGATGTTTCAGCACCTCGTCATGTCGCACTATACAGAAAACTGTAACCAGTGCAGAGGGAAACAAATAAAAATAAGCGCAGTACCTCTTAGAAAAGACGATGACCAACGGGTAATGACCATCAGATCAATTCAACGCATGAATTCACAATTGTGATCCATTTGAACACGGTTTTTTCAATTTACTACAATTATCCCAAAGAAAATAATAAATGAGGACTGTGGTTGCAAGCGTATCATCCATCTCCATGCAGTTAATGAAGTAACACGCTGTTCTCTTTCAACAAAAATAAATATCATAAATAATACATACTCTTTTTATTCTGTCAACAATATAGTTCCATTTTAAAGAACTAAAAGGCTTTACAAAGCTCCACAAGTATCCAGTTAACAACTAAACCTAATTACAAAACATTGCAGAAACCAGACTGCACACACACATTATCGAAATGGCAGTTCATTCGATAATTCAGTATAATCCTTTTGGTTCATCGAAAGGACACATAAACCATATGGAAGAAAAAGGTAAATAGAAAGAAAGATTATCACTCCAAGATCAGCTTCTTCACCTATGGCAGGTTGAGAGGGTTGCCGCAGGTATATCTGACTGGCACACCACATACAGTAAAGGATTGCTATCACCAGGATGAGAACGAAAGACTGATTTGATTTCTCTGTTGCAGACATCCCGTGCTTCACTCTGTCAAAACAAGGAACAAAACATTTACGAACCAACAATAGGGATTTGTAATTGACAGTATTATTTTGGAAAGAAAATATTTAGGAGTCATAGAGACATTCAAAACTCGAGAGAATAATTGAAAGGATTACATTTCGTGTACCAGCGTGACATTATTGTTTGCAACCAACAAAGATCAATGTGTACTTTTCTAAAGAACACATCAGAACTGTGTATCTATGCATAAGAGCAAAACAGATTTAGGCTGCTGTCTTGCAGTGCCCTAGCCAGAACATTTAAAACTGTCATATAAGCCTAAATTGAACAAGAAACAACTCAACACATACAACTTTACTTTTTTTAATAAGACAGCATACAACTTTTTACTAGCATACTGAGTCAATAAACAGAGTTCGAAAATGCTGAAGTTAACAATTTCCCCATTTTGGGACTGAGGCTTGCACATGTCCATTCGTTACAAGCGGGGAAAATGATCTACAGCCGAACCCAAACAAAAGCATCATTATTACAAATATGATAATGATAAACACAACCAGCAAAACCGATATTTAGAATTGTACGGTCAATAGCTAAAAAATTACATAACATTTCTGGAGCATCAGTAATAACTCCATGTTTCATACACCACAAAATTAGTTCCTGTGTTCAATTTTATACGTAGTGATAATGCACCTATGACAGAGTTGTCACCTGTTGATGTACACAAATCCCCCCATGAGGCAAATACAAAGAAGGCCTACGACAATAACTGCGTCTGGGTTGATGGGAGCGCGGCCTTTCCACCAACCAGTGCTCAGTATCCAAGTATACATTGTAGAATGGCCATTCTCCTGCAGCAACATAAAATAAATCTCATTAGTCTAACAAGCATGTGGTGCTTCGAAAGAAGAAAATCAATCCATTTATCTCCATAGCATCAAGGGGGAAGGTTCATTCACAGTCTGATTAATTCTACTTCTTCACCCTGATCACCTAGCTTCAAGACCTCTTCAACACAAATTTATGCCCCTATTTCTTCTTAATTAAAAGCCATCTAGTTCCTCCAACGTTGATTGAGGTTCTGTAAATTGTGCTTGTGAGACAATAATAGCATGTCGAATTTGTTCAGGCAGACGTTCCTGTAAAAAAGTAACTCCTCCCACATGGAAATTTTAAATACTAATCCTGCAAGAATTCCTAGAGCTAGTGCATCAAGGTTCGTTCGTCGTATGATAAATTTTACTTCTTCACCCTGACTACCTAGGTTCAAGTCCTCTTCAATGCAAATTTAAGTCCCCATTTCTTCTTAATTAAAAGCCTATGGCTCCTCCTAGGTTGGTCGAGTTTTTTTTGTAAACTGTGCTTGTTATACAAAAATAGCGTGCCAACTTTGTTCAGTTAGACATTCCTACAAAAAGGTATTCCTCCCATGCGGCAATTTTAAATACTAATGCCGTATGCATTCTCAAAGCTGGGCATCAAGTCTATGCTAATGTCTCCTCCGAACCACGAGGAACCTTGGTATACATTCCATGCGGTTAAGCAAAGCTCTGAACTGCATGCTCACCTCAAACAAGTGATCCAAGAAGAAGTGGGACAGCGAGCCGGCCGAGATAAGCAAGAAGCACTGCCTCTTGTTTAGTGCTACCTGAAACAACACCGGCATTAAACAAATCAGACATGATCAGACGCTTCTGGACTCTGGTTCTGCACCCTTCTCTGGTATTAGTGGATTAAGATAATGCCGCATTTGGTACACTAGATTGACAAAGACGCGCCGGTCCCGCAGTCGTAGGGAAAGTAACCAAAAGGAACAAGCAAATCCAGGGAGGTGACAAGAAAGAACACGACAGAGGAAACATTCCATCACCCACCCCCGGCGGCGGAAGCCAGGACGCCGGCGCGGAGCAGGCGGCGGGACAGCCAGGCGTAGGCCCAGGCGAGCGGGAGGCCGAGGAGGAGCGGGTAGTAGAAGGGGTGGTGCACGGCGGCCATGGCGAGCCCTCCCGCGGCGGAGGCCGAGGGAGGAAGGAACAGAGCCACTCGGCGAAGGAGCCAGGTCCGGGCCGAGGAAGGCGTTGGCGGCGTAGACGGCGCAGTGGTGCGGGCCGAAGCGGCCGTGCCCGGCGATCCGCGACAGCGCCGCCCCGCCGGACAGCGCGTACAGCAGGTGAGCTCCCCGGCCCGGGCATCCCAGCTCCCTGGCTAGCTGGAGCCTGGTGGTTGCTCGGTTGCCGCTGGCAGCCGGAAACGTGGCGCGCGGCCGAGTTTGGTGGCGAGGAGAGCAGAGGAGGAGATGACGATGGCTAGGGAGGGGTTCTGGTTTGGTTCAGGTGGGAGCTTGCTTAGCTTAATTGCCTTCCAGGGCGTTGCTCGTCTCCCTCTTTCCCGCTGTTACTGCCAAGGTAACGAACGGTAGACGGTCAGGTGGTCTGACTGACTACTGGTGAACCAGAGCTCGGAGGAACAACAGGATGCGCCGCACTGCAGGTCCTAGACTCCATTGTTGCATCAATCGCATGCGACTGGTGGTAAAACCAGAAGTAGAACTGCCTTTCTCCCGCATTAGCTTCTTGCTACACCGATCCCCAAAAGGGGCCAAACATGTCAACAGAGACAGTCAAGCCGCCATGCCGAACGAACCTCGAAATGTGCCGCTTACGTAACTGCTTAGCTAATTGTCACCTAGTACTCTGCTCGGCTGCTAGATCCGGATATTCCGTTCATTAAGTTTTCGCGGCAGAAACTGCCAAATATACCAGGCACCTGCAGAGTTCGCTGTACTAAAAGATCATGCTAAAACTGGGAGAGAATGATGGAGGATTGCCACCAACTAGTAACGCTAGTCTCCAAGACTCCTAACGTTCATACACCATCCACCGATCCACATTGGTTAATCCTGAGTAAAACATCCGCGACCGCTACAATAAAACAGAACCAAACAGGCCGAACGACTGCAGAACACACAGGTTTGGAGTTCGGATAACTACACTGAGCATTTTTACAGCATATAGCAGCGCATGTCACTATCTTACATGTTACGGTGGCAGTCATGTTATTACCACTCGCCACCGGTGTACTCTCGATGGCTTCCCTTCGCGGTGGCGCGCACGTCGTCAGGCGCTGCAATCCATCGGGACGGCGCCGTCCACCTGCCGCCGCTGGAGCTCCGCGCCTCCTTGATCGCCAGCAGTTTGTCGCAGGCGATCCAGGGGAAGCTCCACAACCCCTTCCCGGCGCGGCGGTCCGGGGGTACGTCACGTGGTACCACGCCGACGCCATCCTCGCCGCGTCGTCCTCTTCGCGGCACTCCCCGAGCCACCCCCGCACCTCGTCGTGCAGGGCGTCGACGGCGGCCACGATCCGGTCCTTCATGTCGAAGTACCTCTTGTTGTCCCGCTTCAGGTACAGCAGCTTGTTCCGGATGTTGCCAGTCAGGATCTCGTCCTCGGCCTCCGCCGAGTAGTAGTTCATCAGCGTGCCCAGCTTCTCGGCGTACAGCTCGTACCGCTCCTCCGCGGCGTCCAGGAACTCGCGGAAGCCCGGGACCTCCAGGTCGGGGTCGTAGGCGCAGCTTGGCGGGCCCTCGGGCAGGAGCGCCTCCGAGTTCTCGGCGTGGCGCAGGGCCGCCCGGTACAGCTTACCCAGGGGGCCGTTGGAGATGTACATTGGCTTCTCCCAGCGTTCCATGAAGTCAGGGAACTCCCGGGGTCGCAGCGAGTGTGGCATCTCGGCTGGAGCGCCCGTCTTGGCGAAGTCGACGGCCATGGAGTGCAGAGCGGCCAGCTGGAGGCACTCTGGGCTTCGAGCTTTCAGCGGGTTACGGTCCGCATGGATCAGGTGGGCGGTGGAGATGGCACCGAGGGTATCATTAATCATGTAATCGACGAAGTGCTTCTGAATTTCCTGCAGATACAGATGATCATTTTGTAAAGTTTCGCTCAGGTTGCAAAGCTGGACAAGTATGGTGCATTTGTCAACTAAGAGGAGCAGGGATTCAGTGGTGATAGCTATGAAACCAGCAAGGTTTCATATGCTGATATGCACGTTCCGTAACAACCATTATGAAGCTATTGTTTCTGCTGCAGGACAGGAAATACTTAAACGTGTGCTGAGAATAAACTTGGTTCAAAACACTCAACCTTTTCAGTGGTATATGGTGTACTTTCATGTAGGTTAATCACTTGCCAACACTCATCTCAACATCTCTGTATCAAACCATTCTAGCTGGATTACTAAAATTTGAAAGACTGCAGTCCGTTCTATATGTAACCGTTGACCTGTTACCATCACATGTTTCATGGAACTAACACATGTGCCGACCTAACACATTTTCCAAGGTTTTGCAATGCGTATTGAGTTGGAGTCCTAAATGCATATGCACATTGTAGAAACATACAGAAGATCCTAAACTCGCTGAAATACCTCAATTCATGAACACTTAAACTGGGTGATATTGCAAATATAAAAATCTGACATTAGGAAAAACAAGCTTGGGCAAATCAAAGCCAATAGAACTTAGGAATATACCTCAAGTGTAACAACATGGTCCATTATGCGTGGCCTTGTTGCAGTGTAGTCCATAGGTGCATCAACCTTCTCTGGAATCAGCCGGTCATCCCAAGTAATAAAGAAAAGGTCACCATCCAAATCGCCTCCAGAGCATTCATTTGGATGAGGCCTAATCAATGTAAAGACTTCCAGTAAGGATAGCGTGGACACTAATATTAATCGGAATTATTAATTAAGATGTTACGCATTGGAAAAGCAACTTAATATGTAAAGCAGTGCAAGCAAAGACAGTGACTTAATAATCAGTAGGAGAGACAGGCTCCTTCACAGCCATGGGCAAAAAAATAAAGTCTCTCAGATAGTCGTCTTTCAGTTTCAGAATAACATACCTTTCACCTCTCTGAGGAAAGACAACACAATCAACAAGGCCCCTAGCATCCAATCCAGCATCATATACAGCTTCAAGTACTCTGATATCACCAGGGTGGAGACATGGGTTTTTAGAGACTGCAACTTTCCCAACAACTACAGCTGTTTCCCCATCATCATTATAAAAAAACGGCTGCTCATTGTCCTTCTGCTCCTTCTGATTCTTTGTAACTCTGATGTAAACTTGACCATATTCTAACTTGCCCGTTTCATCCAAACAACCAATAAGAACACGACCTTTTGGAACATGAATCTTACACTTACTTCTGATGTCAGTCAGCCTATTGGCACGATGGGCTTTAAGAACCATTAATAGGTATGGCTCCGAACTTGGTTCATAGCCTTGCAGCAGCATCTTTGCTGCCGTCTTGGTTTCAGCGCCACCCATCTTCCCCAGTGCAGACAAAGCAGCCTCTTTGTTAGTTAGCATTTCATCTGCTTCACCCATATCATCTTGTTGCATTGACTCAAGTATCTCATCACTTATCCCCAATGTTGAAAGAAGAGAGATTAGTTCACGGTTCAGATAGCATGGCTGAGACTTACTCCAGCTTGTAATGTTCAGCATGCTGCTCTTTGATTCAAACTTTTTCATACTAGGTCGCAGAGAAAGATGGAAAAAGGAAGTTGGGTCCACAGCAATCACTCCTTTATACCCACCATACCGTATTTGAAAAGCAGATGGAGGGTTAGCAGGGTCTAATCCAAGTACTGTCGCAAGTCGTCTGGCAAATTTCAGCGAAATCCTCCCGATACCATCGGAAAATATATACTTGGTGCCGTCAGTTGTGACTTCAATATCCGGAATTACTTCTACATCATATGATGAGATTTCAAATGTCGGACGCGAAGAGCTGAACAACTGGCCCATTCTGGCTGCACACTTGGAGACTGAACGGATATCTTGGAATTGGCCCATCCACCCTCTTATACACTCTGCAGTCAAAGATGTATTCGAAGCAAACATCCAAACAGAATTACCGCGAAGCTGACTAGCTGAGAAGGCCAAAAATTCGTATTTCTTTGGGCCAATGCAAAATCCTTCTTTCAAAATGGAGAGAATACGGTAATACAGGCCAGTCTTCAAGGGTGTAGAAAAGAAACCTCGTTCAATCCTAGCGGACAATGCATTGGGAGGAAGCTTGCTCCAATCTTCATCAACAAAAGTAACTCTAACAAAGTCAGCAGCATACTCAGAATGGTACTTAACCACATAATTTGAGACTTCTTCCTCAGGTCCCAAGCAGTATATTTTTGATGGAGTGATGTGAACTCTGTAGCACTTCATCAGTTTTCCTTTACCTTTACTCTTATTGGACAGCAAAGCATTATTGCTGATCTTCATGGTATCAGCCTCCTGTTTAATGAATTGCAAAGGTTCATAACATGTAGATTTCAATTTGCTCATTTTCTCAAATATCCTCCTTGAAGCATCAACTGAGAGTTCTTCAAGGATTTTAAAAAGATCATCATTTACATGCCTGGCAACCAGCTTCCCCATGTGAACCAGAGAATTGAGACGAAAAAGAGTTTCGTAGGGCACTGAAAAGCCACTTGGGCAATCAACTAGAGGAACGATTTTGGAAGAGGGGCCAAACACATCGACTGAAGAAATGACCAATTCCCCTAATTCTCCTGAGAAGGGCAAACTGTCGAGAATATCTGACACTAGAGCACCTTCCCCCAGTTTCAGAAGAAGATTGGAACACTTACCAAACGAGCTATTAGGTGTAAAATCAAGTGCTCTAACCCATGCAGACTTGGCTTCCTCCTTGCAAGCACTAAAGCGCTCATCTGTAAACCTTGAATGAACTGCAGACCCAGAAACGGCAGTGTGTATTCTTGGTGCATAGGTGAGCTGCAACAAGCATAATACTCAATTATCAGACTTCAGATTTGCATATAAAACAAACAGTTAATCAAGGAGATATGACAAATTTTAAATCTAGATCATTGCAAATAATATGTAATCATCAGACTAGCTTAAGGTTCAACAACAAAACTGTAAGATTCGAACACATCAAAAATGAACATTCGAACGCATCTATCTATATTAAACGTTGTGCGTTCTCTCAAATCTTATTGGGCCATGCCAGCCTAAAACATGTTAACTGTTGGATAAAAAAGGAGCAGTAAAGATCAAAGTCAACAGCAGAGTCTTGGGATGGTAAAAATCCTCCACGGGCCAGGGCACTCCAATCTCCGGAGCTTTCTTTCCTCTGGGCTCCATGCCTATACCAGATTAATCTAATCTTGGCCCTTCCTTTTCTTTGTACTGCATGCTTTCTCGATAGGGTGTCTCTGCGAATTGCAGCAGCCAACAAAAACAAGAAAACCAATGCATCTGCCTGCATGGCACCACCACCTGTAAATCGTACAAGTTTAAGCCCCAGTTTCAACCTCCTCTTTCTTAATTTTCCTATTGTTATCCTTGAGCCAAAATGTGACTTTTGACGTGAGAGTTGATATAACAGAAAACAAATATCACAACATGGCTTCAGTCATAATATAGAAAAGATCATGTTTCCAAATATTAATGGACACAAGCTTGTATAAATTCAAGCTCTAGATCAATTAGTATTTAGCACCAAAAAAAAAAGGATGGCCTTTAACTCAATAGTTAAATTAGTTGAAGAGTTATCTGCAATATTAACCAAGTGCTTATTAGAGGTGACAACCATAGTGATAATTAGATAAGCCCAGGTATCAAAATAAGGAAAACTGAGCTCGCATTATTTAGAGGTGACAACAAGGACGTGATTATGTTATGTAAAGAGCATTTTTTTCCTAGGATATAAATACAGTCTTCTGGGATTTCGGATACATTAAGCCTATAAAGAAAGAATGCTCTGGGTTGATCCAAATTGAATTGCCATGCTGCTTGCTGCACATATCCTCTTCACGCAAATTTGTTCTCCTTAAATTTTCATTGGATTCACACACCGGTTAGGAGTAATATGGAGGGAGCGTATGCTCTACACAGAACCTCTACTCCAATATCCATTTATGCACTGATTACTGAAGCTTCATTGTTAACTGTACGTGTATTAAGTTATAAATGTCACATATTTCTTCACAAAAATGAGTTCTGACATGGATGGAAGGAGCTTCAAGCAGAGGCAGGTAATGGTCATCACAACATTGCACAGCTCGTAGGTGGATGCTAAGCTTCTTGGGAAGGAAGACCATGGTGGGGCGCATCTGAGTGGCGTCGATGGTGGAGTCCCAAATTGATAGTGAGGCGTCAGCATATAACATCTCTTTTCATGTCTAACTGGATGAACACATCTGGTTTTGCTACTTGATGAGGTTCTACGTATGGTTTCAGCTGAATCAGTTACATAAGACAAAATTCATTTTCCAGTCTCATACCTACCAATATACAAATTGGAAAAGTAAATTTTTTCCTACCCGTAACAAGAACCAAACAGGGGCTCGAAAAGAAACAAGAGAAGCTCACCTGAAGCAGGATGGCACCGGTGTTACCTACGCTGCATCCAACACATTCACGAAGGTCCTCGAAGAGCACCTCAAGTTTGAACTGGCGGGAATCGTGCTCGAGGTAGATGTCCACGCGCCGCTTCGCCGGAATGACTTCGGCGCGCACGCCGTCCCAGGTGTAGGCCACCTCGAGCTCGCGCTCGGCGACGCGGTTGCCAAGAACAAGGCTCGCGCAGGCGATGCGGAGGGAGAGATCAGGCGCGCGGGGCAGGAGGTCGACGTATGCGGGGGAGACGGAGAGGCGGGAGCCGAGGAAGGGGGGAAGGCGGCCGGAGGAGGCCAGGTCGGCGGCGAGGGTGGCGGCGGTGGAGGAATCGAACTGGACAGTTCCGTAGCCGCGGCTGAGCCAGCCTCGGTGGGCGGCCTCGATCTTGCAGGCGAAGGCCGCGCCGGCGGCGGCGACAGCGGAATCGAAGAAGGCAAGCAGCTCGGACGCGATGGCCGAGGGCGGAATGTTGGATACCCGCACCGAGGCCGTGGTGCCTGTCGCAGGCGGGGCCGCCGCCGCCACCTTCGACATGGCGGCCGGAAACGGGCGGGGACTCGGCCGGAAACGCCAGAAATGGGGGAAGGCGGCCGGAGGAGGCGAGTCGGCGGCGAGGGTGAGGTTTCTGTGACGGGACAGGGTTTTTGTTTGTACCCGAGCACCGAAGTTCAGAGTGCCGAATTCCTTCTGTAAATTTTGCGGACTAAAATGTAAATTATTGCACGCACCTCCTAATTCTTATTGATGGATTTTGAATGCTGATAGTGAAAAATAGGGTTAGAAGTTTTTTTCTAATTATGATTGGTCAGATTTAGAGGTTTATAGCGAAAGTTGGGTATGACCATGCGCCTCCTTTGCTGCAGTTGGAGGGGCAGCCATTGTAGGAGGTTGCAATTTTGAAAGACCGCCAATGCATCTCCAAATACGACGCTCAACTCTGAACGAGCTGACTTATGTCGCGTCATGTAGCACATAGAATCCTGGCCATGTAACTCAGACGACTGACATCGGCGCTAGTGAAGAAGCTAGAAAAATATATAAAGAAAGTCAATGGAAGAAAATATATGAGTTTGATTTGAGGGGGTTCAAACACAAGCAATTTTGGAGAAAAAATGAAATCAAGGCTATTTATTAAAATTTATCAAATTTGTTGAAAATGAAAGGTATTTGTTAAATTTTCTCAAAGTTGTGTGTGTGTGGGAGGGGGGGGGGGGACGCATGGCCCCTACACCGTGATGGTGTTTCCTTTGCAGGCAGAGGGGCAGCCACGGCAAGAGCTTGCAGTTTTGAAAGAACGCTTATGCATCTTCAAATACAAAGTCAACGATCCCATTGATTGTGCGCTTCTGGTAGAAGTAGTTGTTCGGCACAGCATATAGAGTGTCTTGATAGCTCTTCAGCGAGCAGCGGTAGACGGCGCAACGATCTCCGGAGCACAACAAGGCAAACGTCTGTCAGTCTTTCATTCTCGAACAAGCTTTTTTCTTCTCGATGCAGAGTGTTAGCGCAACCTGGCTCGCTACACCCACGAGCCCCTGCCGCTAGTCCATGTCCCAATCGGCCTGCTATTCACAGACTTAACTGGAGCCACAATCAAAGTCACGAGCCACCTCAAACCAAAATACTAGCATGATATGTGAAAACAAAAATGAAGTGAACTTAAGAACAACATGTGAAATGAAGTTCTGAATAGGATGGGTAGAAACCAACGAGGTGCATACTCACTGACGATCGCAGTATCCGGTATCTCGAATTTGTTGGCGCAGCAGCGAACCTCAAATGGACGTAGGACGCGTTCGTGCCTGAACTAGTATAAACCCTAGTGCTCGAATCACTAACCATAGGCAACACATCGCGCAGATACAAATTTATTAGTCGGCCGGTTTCTAAACACGGACAGGCGTGCAATCGTGCAATCTTCCACCCTAGAAATGAGGTTGTGGCAATCGAGTGCTTTGATCTCGATCAACTCAATGACAACGTGGTGAGCACCGGGTGACGCCTCTTTTTCCCTACTCCTTTATTCGTTGGTTTTTGGTTGTGATCTGGTTGCGGGTTTCTGACTGATGAAAGTTTGCAGTATGTTTTCCGATTTGGAATCATGTTTTCGGATGTCTCACTTAACCCTACCAAAACAAATTTGTGTTGATACCCTCACTTATCTCAATAAGTAAACTTTGTTTTATTCATGCAGCTTTATGTCTCATGCTCACTTATCCCAATAAGTAAAGATGATTTTTTGTTTCCCTACGTGTCCCATAAAATGAATAGTCTTTCTTTTTTCTTTTTTTTGAACCTCTCAGACCTGAATATAAATGTAGTATCTGTTCATGTACATTCAAGGAGACGCAACGCAACTCACTCGAACACACACGAACACCTACATCTATACCCAGAAAAAGAAACCGCGTCCCTCAAGAGATAGACGGAAAAACCGATGCACGACTGTCACCACGCGGTGAGAGGTACAGGGAAAAAAGGAAACTCTCCACAACACTCCACAAGCTCAAACGACGACGGCGGAGAGAAGGACGTCGTCGAGACGGCCGAAGCTCGGGAGAATTATTCCACTAGAACGTGTCAACGCCGCCGCTACATTGACGCGTCAGGCAAACCGTCGTCTGCAAACCGAAGAAAACCTGCAACAAAGAAGAGGCAGCCCACCAGCAAGCAGAGCGCAACAAGCCCAGAAGCAGGCTCACAGCCCACGAGCGCACTCCACGCGGCCCAAATGGCCAGGCGTCGCCGCACGGCCCATAAACCACGAAGCCCACTGCCCACGAAGCCGCACACCACCAGCTGACGAGAAAGCAGCCTCTCCGACGCATAGGTCGCCTCCAACTCCGGCCGGCGACGACGGCGAGGAGCTCCCCAGACCAGGAGCCCACAAGACCACCTCCAACCAGCTTCACGACGGCGCCGGAGAGCACCACACCGTCGAGACGGAGAAAGCCAGGGAGAGATTATGCCAGAGCAGGCCGCCAACACCTCCGCAGTGCCGACCCGCCGGACAGCAGCAGCCATCGTCGAAAACTCGAAACTCGGGAAGCAGAAAGAACACCGCCACCAAGTCCGCGCCCATCCGCCTGCAGCACCGCCAGCACCACGAGCCGAGGTTGAGCTCCACCCACAGCGCCATACGCCGCACGGGAAGCAATCCCCCACGACGCGACGACGAAGCCACCACAGCAGATGAACTCGACGACGACGAGCCGCACCAAAAGATCACCGCACCAACCGCCTCCAAGAACAACGACGGCGGCACAGGACCAAACCTACCCCTAACCTAAACCTAAAAGAGAGGAGGAGGCCAGGGTATATACACCGGACGCCGATTCCGCAGCCCCCATCCGTCCTACGCCCACAGAGGACGCCGGAGACGGACGAGCGCGGCGGAATCGACGCCGGAAACGAAGATCGCCTTCGAAATCGCCCTTGGCTACTGTAGAGTGGGGAACGAAGAGACCAGAACTTCGGCGGACGAGACGCTTCTAGAACGGATCAATGAATAGTCTTTCGGTTCACTACTATCCGCATCAATACTATGTCACCCGATCCAACGATGCAGACGACAATATAAGAGTAGGGCTAATGGCATTCGCCCGCTGCGGGCCGCGAAAGCGCCAGCTCACGCACGGCGACATGATGGCGGGGCTCACTACTATTTAATACTCTTTGGGCTGCAAAGCGAATAGGAGCGCGTGAGCGGTGCCGGCGGCCCCAAAAAACACATTCGCCCGCTTCGTGCCGGCGTTTTGCACGTCGCTCGCTTCCATGTCTCTCCTCCTTTCTCTCTCTCCCACGTCAGATCTTGCTGATATGTCTTCACATTTCGCCGGCCGAGACATCTCAGTTATACCTGCTCTAACTGGAGTGGCATGGAACAACTCGATTAGCTGGGGGACTCCATGCTACTAGCTACCTATGCGATAAAGCTGCTTGAATAAAAGAACATGTAGTTCTCGAGATAAGTGACCGTATCAGCACAAATTAGGCTAGTCCCAATGGTGTGTTTCAATTGTTGTTTCCAAAGTTGCCACATAAGCAATAAAGCATTGCTTTGAACAATGAAACACCCTATACAATGCATAGTTTCATTTTGTGTTTCCTAGGATACCATGCAGACACAAGCTTGTTGGAAATAGTGTACACATGGTTTCATTTAGATGAAACTACTCTCTCCTCTCTTCTTATTAATTTGCTGACACATCATCTAAAATGGTGACATGACATTATATTTAATGAGAATGAAACTCCATTGGGAGTAGCCTTAGTTTTTGTAGGGTTAAGTGAGATATCCAAACACATCATTCCAACTGAGACCAAAATGTTTCAGAGAAACCTATATCAAGCATTCAGTCGAACTGCGTGCTTGCGCGTCGAAGGGAGATTGTTGGACGCCGCCGGATTGGCCAATGTTTCGTCGAGCAATGACGCCGACCTCGCCGATTGTGTAATGTCTGAAATCACCATTAAGGCTGCTGCTCCTCATCGGCCAATTCAAGTCGACGACGTCACACTTTAGGTCGTCCCTGTGGGCGATGGTGTTGCGGATGACAATCAGTGAGAAAGACATGCATCGGGCTGCGATTCAGAAACTGTAATTCCAGTCTCTTGCGTTTTAATTTGCTTTTGGTTGCGCATATAATATAAAATCAGTTTGCCAGATGCATTTTAACGAAACTTTATGTATGCTGGAATAGGTTCTACCTACTAAACGCAAGATACCTACTAAACGGTTCCATAACATGCTCTATCAATTTGTTTTCAATTGTTACTAGGCCACTTTAATTATTCTGAAGTTTCTATGTCCAGTGCTACAATTAAATTTAGTACTATGTGCATGAGTTCTACCATTGTCGTGATAAATAAGTTTATATTTATCATCTGATGCTCG
Source organism: Eragrostis nindensis (assembly GCA_012490785.1). Taxonomy (NCBI): domain Eukaryota; kingdom Viridiplantae; phylum Streptophyta; class Magnoliopsida; order Poales; family Poaceae; genus Eragrostis; species Eragrostis nindensis. Next base: position 173,385 of record JAAXCT010001395.1, read on the forward strand.
TGTGGAATGAATTTCAGAGGGATACTCAGCAGGTAGGTGACACGCATGAGCGGTCAGATTGCAGTTCAATCCAATTTCAGGATTTTCTTCTCTCTTTTTTCTTTTTGACACCTTTTTAGGATCTACTTCGAAATGTCATTTTTCAGCACACCTTGGACATCTTCCATGGCAGCGTCACTGCCGGGTGCCAAGCAGCCGTGAAAGGTTAAAACACCCGGCAGGGAGTGTAAGATTATTCGCATGCTCTATTAGATTGGATCGATGCTGGACGTCTGGTGGATCAAAGCGTCGTGCTTTGCGACCAAACGCCGGAATAGTATGTAACCACGTCCACAGTAGGGAGGCCTGGTTCGTCTGATGCGTCGCTGGAGGAATGGTGCACGGCTGAACTGCAGGCATGCAGGGCTCGATTTACTTCAGTTCGCGCTCTCATCATCCTCTCAGCCTGTACAGCTGCGAGTCCACACTCCGATCACAAACAAGTCCCAATTAAGACAGGATAATAAGACCATATAATCCGGCCAGGGACATGTTATTCAATCATTCGTAGTCGTAACACCAAAGTAGGCTGACAGACGCACATGCATGACCGCCGCCGCAGCAACATTAACCGGCCGGCCGGCCAGTAGTAACCACGACGGCGCCAGAACTAGAGCGCACTAGCTAGTGAACAAGCTGTATCGATCGATATGATGCGCGTCTAGCTAGTTCTTGAGGAGATAGTCGTCGAGGGTCGTGGAACGTCTTAACGGCGGTCTCCTTGATGACGTCCGGGTCGGGCACCTGCTCGCTGGCCTTGTCGAACTCCATGGCCCAGTTCACCACGGCGCCGGCGTCGCCTTCCTTGGCGGGCGCGACCTTGAGCGTCACCTTGAAGTTCTTGTAGAAGTCGACGAGCTCGCCGTCCACCACGCTATACGACACCACCTTGTTCTCGTCGTCCGCCACCTCCACCTTCTCCTTGGCGAACGTCAGCATCGGCACGCCTGCAACAAAACACATCGCCGTACGTCGTCATGGATTCTCTTAATTAATTACTTGCATCGGTCATGCGTGCGTCGCGCATTGTCAATTACCCTCGGTGTACTTGAGGAGGCGGACGGTGCCGGCGGACTTGCCGTCGCCCTCCACGGTCTCGATGCTCTTGTACTGCTCCGGGAAGATCTTGGGGAACAGCTCCGTCGAGTCGCGCAGCGCCGCCCACAGCTTGTCCGCCGGGGACTTCACCTCCACCACCAGCTCAGCCTTGGACGCCATCTGCTGCTGGTTACCAACACTCGATTGACAAAACACTACAGTAGCTGCTTAATTTCAGTAGATGCTGATCGATGTGTTTGTGGCCTGGCCATGGCTTCCGATCCGGCCTTTATATACAGAGCCCGGCGATCCATTTCATCAACAGAGAGTAATGGCTCTCGTACTAGCTGTAGCTACTGATGCTGACCATTCAAGGCCTTCATGCAAGATCCAACTACCTTGTTCAGCGTCGAATTTATAGCGTCGGTGATCAGGATCAACGCTACACGCAGGAGCCAGCAAGAGCAAACGGCGATTGATGATGCTAAACATGCGTCGTGTTCGTGGCTGACAGTACAGATTGGAATAGCGTTGGAATTCTAGTACAGGTTGGAGGGAATGGTGTTGGAATTCTTGGTCTGACAAAGTAGATGAGGTCCTTTTTTTTTTGGCGGTGGAGATGAGGTCCAGTTTGATTGGTTGGATTATCGACAATTCTCATTAGAGTGGCTGGAGGAGCTGCAAAAGTGGGTTATTAGCAATCCCTGATCGACCAGATTGCTTTGTCAGAGCTTGGACAGGGAGAATGAATCAACACCGTGTGCTCTCTTTTCCTTGCAAAAAAAAAAAAACACCGTGCGCCAACCAACTGCATTGTTCACGACTTTGGCCCTGTTTATTCCATAGGTAGAGTTAGATTGAGTTAGATTGAGCTAAACTAACTCTAAAGTATCCAAACAGAAAGGTTAGAACAGGGTTAGAGTAGAGTAGGGTTAGTTCAGAAATAGAGTTAGAGTTAGTTTCTACTCTAATCTCTAACTGAGTTAGAGTATCCAAACAGGCCCTTTAAGTGCTGCAGTTATTTGTGCAGCAAAGTTGTTGACGCAAATTAATTCGTTGCTGGCGGTGGAGTATTTTTTAGCAAGTAACTCAGCAGACAGCAGCAAGACTGCGGGCAGGGTCAGCTGACGCAGACAGCAAGCACGACTGCGGGCAGGGTCAGCTGACGCAGACATTGTGGGTCCCAACATTATTTGTCCCACATGTCAGTGAATGAATGGGATAGCGAGAAGAAAAGGAAGGTCACTCACAGTTGACGTTTTTCCACGTAAGCCCGTTCAAAAAATATCCGAAAAAATCCGAAAATCCGCGCCTCGAGCTCCCGTTGGCGCACTGGCTTCCGCCATGGCCGCCTCCCCGGCCCTCCTCTCGCCGCTGACCCCCGCCGTCGTCTCCAGGCACCCGCACCTCCTCTTCTCCCGTCCCCACTTCCCGTGCTCCCCACCGCGCCACCTCCGCCTCGCCCCTCCCTTCGCCTCCTCATCCGCCTCCTCCCCGAGCCCAGGCCCCGGCGGCGGCGGCACGGGCGTCTTCCTCTCGCCGAGCGCGCTCACGCAGCTCGACGAGCTCGCGGCCTTCCGCTACGAGCACGCCTTCCCGCACGGCCATCTCACCGTTCGGGCGCTGTCGCGGGCCCCGGCGACGACGCCGTGGCCGAGGCGCTCGTCCGCCTCCTCGCGACGTCCTTCTCCGAGACCGTCCGATGGGCCCCGGCGCAGCGGTACGCGCAGCTCCTCACGTTCGTCATCCGCAGGTACCTCTACGAGCGCCGCGGACTCGCGCCACAACGCCGCGGTTCTCGTGGGCTTCTACCGCCCCGCCGACAACGGCGACGGCGCCGCCGCAGAGGAAGACGGGGATGATGGCGAAGACGAAGGGGAGATGGCCTGCACGGCGGAGGTGTCGTTTGACGCCATGGGCGCGCCCGGCGCCCCGCCCACGCCCACCCCGCCGCTCGAGTTCCCCTACATCTGCAACATGACTGTGAAGACATCGTTGAGGAGGTAATGTTTTGGATAATGCTAGTATTGTTCAGAAAGCCATTTTGGTTACCTTTTTTCTGTACTAAAGTTTGATTTCCTAGATAGATGTCGGGTACATTGTTGATTGTAAATAATGTGTTTGTATAAGTGGGTGCGGTGGTAAGAATCCTTCTGCCAAATGTGTAATAATATAATTGGAAGGAAATCGGTGTATCCACTATCTAGTGCATGATGCAGGTCGTTTAGAGAAATAACTGTTACATAATCTGTTAGTTCAACAATTGTATGTTGATGAGTGACTTGTTCGGCTATTGTGTCTCAAATGTCGATTGTAACTATATAATGCTATTCTGAAGTCTGCCTTGTTTTTCTTTTTCCTGACAGAAGAGGAATTGGAAAACAACTTCTCAAGGCATGTGAAGATCTGGTTATCAAGATGGATGCCAAAAGACGTGTATACCTTCATTGTAGGATCATTGACCAAGTTCCATTCAACATGTACAGGAAAACTGGATATAACATTGTCCAAACTGACAGTATTTTGGTTTGGTTGAGCCTCCAAAAGCGGAAGCACTTGATGAGCAAGGAATTGCCGCAAGTTTCAGTTGGCAGTGAAGTTGCAACCAAAGACTATGATGATAATACCATGACAAGCTAAACGTGCCAGTGCCACAGCAGGATCAGGTACACGTAAGATTGAATTTTGTGTACGCATGTACATTTTTGCTTCATTGCATAACTTCGCTGTTGTATAGATTCTGAGGAAAGGATACTCATGAGATCTTGAAATTAAATGAATGAAATGTGGATTGAATAGGCTAAGTTTTTTCTTTTGTTGATAGACTTGATTTTATCCTTTTAAACATACGTGTTGTATGATCTCGCATACAGATCATCATATTACTAAAAGGAACTTCTGCAAGAGGGAGGCTTGATGTTGACTTGAATCAAAAGAAAAGAAATTTTGTTAAACTGATATGACCAGCCAATGTGCACCACCAGTTCATCATTTGCCAGAGACCTGACCTTGCCCTTTATTTTTGCATATACGTGTGGCTTTGCAATATTTGAAATGGCTGTTTATTTGTATTTTAACCATTTCATCAACTAGCCTGAGAATATTACAAGGTCCAAATGCTACTGCAACACTATATTCAGATTGCTGAAAACTAGTTTCAGTCCTACTCTGCAGAGATAGCCAGGATTGAGAACCTTTCGAATGACAAGTTTGTTAAACATACTAGAGAAGCTTTCCAACCAGTGTTAAAATTTAAACTGGCATAGAACATTGAGTCAGTACGTTATGTTGCAGATAATTTTTACATTCAAAAATCAGAATGAAGAAAGATCCAGCAAATTTCATTCAAGAAAGAAAAACGTCACACTCGTCACTCTACAAATACTGGAGAAATCTGGGGAGAGTGTAATCTTTCTGACAACATTTCGTGAAAGACTTAGGACTAGATGAATATATGCGGGTGTAGAGGCATAGTAGTTATAGTTGTCTGATTAGGGATGTGGGTTGTCACAGGTCGTTTTGTCCAACGAACCAGATCAGTTTCGTTGGAAATGGACAACAGATGGTCGCTTCACTTCAGCTAGTGCCTACCAGGCATTCTTCATTGGTCAGACTGAGGTCATTGGTCACACAGGCACCATAACCTCAAAGATGATGACACTTGTGCACTCTGTGCGCAGAACCGAAAACTTTAGACCACCTCCTGCTATACTGTGTTCACAGCAGGGAGACTTGGTTCCGAGTGCTTCACCGGCTTGGCCTTCATCACGTATCCCCTGACAGTGAGTCCCCTCCGTTTGTGGAGTGGTGGTTGAGGTCGCGGAAACGGGTTGTTAAAGGCAAGCGGCCTGGGTTTGACACGCTCGTCTTATTGGTCGCGTGGAGGCTTTGGAAAGAACGTAACAAGCGGGTTTTCGAATTTCAAGCTCTACAACCGGTCGCCTTGGCGCAGGAAATCGTGGACGAGGCTACCTTATGGCGTCAGCGAGATTCACCAAGCTGAGGCGCTTCTCCATAGGAATTTCGGCGGTGCACCTGTTTAGTGCTTAGTTTTAGTTTCCCCCCTGCGTGGGGCTGGTTTGTTTCGTCTTTCGTTGATGTTGTTTTTGTTTGTTTGGGCCTTAAGGCTCGACCTTGTACCTAACTTCTTCTCCTTCTTAATGAAATACGTGCTCCGCACATTCTCGAAAAAATATATTTTCCTTTCACCCCAAATCGACCAATTGGCGCCCTAGATAGAGGGGTAGAAAAGAGGGGGGTGGGGTTAGGTATTCACCATTGACCATTCCCATCCTAATTAGAAATCCATTTGACAATGAGAATTGAGAATAAATACTAATTTGACTCATCCTAGAGATCAATGTCACATCACCTCTGTAGTTCGATATTTTAAAGCCATGATAACCTAAGCTCTTAGTATCACGTAATTACATCAGCTTGCGGATTCTAGTAGTAAATCATAGATGACAATGCGGAACGAAAGCAGAGAATACCACAGCAAGCTTGACAAGTGCAGGAAGACCAAACAAACCGTACAATTGTTCAACATATTCCTATAATAAACATCTACAGAACAACCAGGTTTCGAACCTTCGTTAACATAGCCAGCTTACAATAACCCGCGACACAGATACTAACAGAAACTAAATCATACTGGCAGGTAGGAAAGAGAAAAGGGACCAAGCCACAGTGACTTCCAATGGGCAGAAGCCATCCATTCTTGAGGTATGAACTCCACTTCACCAAGCAAGGGAACATTACCATCCGAAGCACTGACAGAAACTGTCAGCTTTCCATTAATTTCAACGGAAACAACACGTCGAGTAAGGTTGACACCATCCCCAGTGAGAGGCACTTCCTCAGCTCCAGAATCAAGTAACAAGATTTCCTCTTTAAAACTGTCTGTAAAGGCAATAAACCGACCACCAAAACAACTTGGCCATGAGCCCGAACAGACTTTTACACTAATTGTAGCTTCCACAGAACTAACAATTACGCCGAGACTGAATTCCAAAGTGCTTAGTCTGCTGGTGCAAGACTCCAAAGTGAAGTATGAAGCCCAAGGCTTACAGCCTTCCCAGAATGAAGTAGATAGAAGGCTTAATTCTTTGTCGTCAGATTCTGTTGTGCCCCTAACATGCAATGTAGCCTCCAATCTCACAGGGTCACACAAGATGGCAGCACGCAGAGGACCTGTCAGGAGTAAATATGGATCCTGCGCACAAAACCATTAGTAAGCAGTAAGCTGAAGTGAACAACAGAGGAAAACACTGAGAAGCATAACGAATATAAAACATTACAAAACGCTGAAACATTAGTAAATATAGAGTGTGTAGCAAAATGATGCAAGGTGAACACAAATGATAGGAGTCAAATGTCTCAACGTATCAAACAGAACATGCCACGATGCTCTTCAAACAATCCTGAAAAGATTCTAGCAAAAAATCAGAGAACCGCAACAAAACTATCAAATAATGAATATGAAAACATACAAGTTTAAAAGGATTTGAGGGACAAAACCAAAGAAAGGATCAGCCATGGATAGTGAGAGCGCAAGTAAAAGAGCTAGAGCTCTCAAGGGGGATGTTGGAGTCAAGTACAAATGGTAGAATGCATGCAAATCTACTGCAGAGCTCCTACAAACATGATTTTGTTGAGTTCGACTTGTGTTGTGCTACAAGATAATCAGTTTCTCGTGCACGAATATCTGCTACGGTCAATTCACAAGAAAGAAGTTTATTGTGTTTGCTTGCCCATTAAGTTCAGTATGGTTGTAGTTAGTAGCTTCCAAACTATTCCAGCATAGCATATAAAAAGATACATAAGCATCAAGCTGGCCAAGGGCATGTAGGAATGAAGGGCAACACTTAATGTATCTCGCTCTCCATCTTCCACCTTTCATATGCAGGCTATGGATGCTGCACCTCCTCTTCCTTGAACTCCCTCCTCCGATCTTTTCCAATCAATCCAACAACCGACCTTAATGAGTTGTCTACACCCAATGCAAGTAGTAATGGGCAGCATGACTAGAGGAAGCCGTGGTTATTACGCAGCACTAGATCACCTTGTATAGCGTTCTCTTCTTCCACAGCTAATTAATGCGTGCAGTAATACAACTACATGATCTCACTAAGATGGTTCAGTGCAGAGAAACAATGGATATTGCATAGTACACTAATTCTATGCGTGCTTGAACCATTACTAGGACACAGGGTGCATGACAGAGACTGAGAGGTAAACATGATAGCACGGAGAAAAGAGACAATAGTAGTAAGAAACATTAGTACCTTTCAGTGAGGGTTGACAGCTGTCCCTTTTTCGACTGAAGAGGACATTGCGATTGCGATCAGCCTAATCACGTAGAGCACCCACAACCAAATACATCCAGCGGCCACTGCAAGCTCTCGCTTATTTTTGCAACTTGACTGAAAATACCTCCAAAGTTTTGAATGTGTAGCATCGTACGGCAGAGACTTGTTTGTTAAACGCATGCATGGAATCGTGCTGCATGTAGTTGGATAATACTTCAAATGAGTTGGCGATCATGTGTCCAATAGCAATCACTAGCAGTATAGTTTCAAAAACAGCTAACATGTGCATGGGTCAATATATAGTGCTATATTCTTCGGTCCAGATCTGATCCCCGACATGTATATATCTTGATATTTAATCAGACATCATTGTTAGATGAAATAGTTCAGACAAATGCAGTATCAAGCAACCGAGTTTGTAAGTAATTAACGTGACTTGGAATTCCGTGTGTCCATAGCAAGCAGCAGCAGTAAGTAACAATAACGTCTACATGTGCATGTGTCGCATGATAAACTCTTGTTATTCTCCGGCCAAGATCTGAGATCCTTCCACATGTACCTATTCTGTCTAATCAGGCATCATAGGAAGTATATGAAATAGGTTCAAATGCAGCATCACTCCATCACTCAATCAGTAATTAAAGTACAGATCGAGAAAGAGATAAGTAACAGTCACTCACTGGTGTCCTCGAAGCTACCGTGTACCCCCAGCATAGAGATCTTCCCAAAACTGTTTGTAGGACACATAGTCCAAAGGCGAGACGGTCCTTGTACTTCTCTCTCGGCGTTCCAATCACACACTTCATCTTCTTTCCCCTTCTTCCCCATCGCACACCTGTTTACCTTTGCCTTTACCTTTGCGGTAGCTCTTCTTCCTCCTCCCTTTC
>JAAXCT010001396.1:0-181621 GCA_012490785.1 Eragrostis nindensis
ACGACTCCTGTGTTTCCAGGGAAACTCCATCAACACGTTTCCTGATATAGTGAACCGAGCTCTCATCTTGGACCCTGGGTAAGTAATAATATAAACCAAACGAGAGTGAACGTTCTGGTACATCTAATTAATCTTACTACTTGCATTGGGCAGGAGTTCCGAACGACTGACAACTCAAAGGTACAAAGGCGCGATCCTGCTATGTCCGACCCGGAACTCTTTGTATGAGTTTAAAGTGTTCGACACCGGTGCGGTCGGAGTCATCTTGCCCGACGACGCCGACGACTCTAGGTCTTACTCCATGCCCTCGCCGTCGTCAAACCGACTCAGTTCCAGGAAATTCTTGACTACTACAACAGCAGCAGGTCCGGTTCACAATGACTGATATATATACTTCTTTTACACATACATTTTCCTTACAGCCAGCAGCTGACTAGGTGGTGCATGGTGCATTTCATTTCTGAACTGCACCAAGACTTGTCTATTATTCCTAACCTTCCTTTGTTTTTGACAAATTCATGGATCACGCATGTATATATAGGCGTCCTGTGATCAGCATATGGAACAGCGAGGCAGTGTTCGATGCAGAGGCGCCGCTCGTTGCCAGCTTCTCATCGAGGGGCCCAAACTTGCTGACACGGGGATTCTCAAGGTACGTGACTAATTTACTCTGCACAAACACATGTGTAGTGTTGCCGCTGTGAAAAAAAAAAAGCCAAAATGAGCACTTGCTGATGGTCGACGTAATATATATATATATATGCATGCAGCCGGACATAAGTGCTCCGGGAGTCGAGATCCTGTCCGCCTGGTCCTTGCTCACTGTTCAGTCCCTGCGCGCCAACGATCACCGTCGGGTGCCGTACAACATCGTCTCCGGGACGTCCGTGGCGAGCCCGCACGTCACGGGTGCCGCCGCGTACGTCAAGTCCGTCCACCCGGACTGGTCGCCGGCGGCCGTCATGTCCTCCTTGATCACAACAGGTACGTACCTGATATGATATGGTAATTAACATTGCGGGTACGTACATTATTAACTGTTACATTTTGAGGCCAATTTAAAAATCACGAACGCCGTATATTGATTGCATCATGCAGCGACACCAATGCGTTCGGATGCAACCCCGGAGGCGGAGTTCGCCTATGGCGCGGGACAGGTGAACCCAGCCGGCGCCGTGGATCCCGGCTTGTGTACGACACTTCCGAGCTGGACTACATACATACGTCTGCAGGCAAGGGTACAACGCCACCCAGATCGCCGCGCTGACGGGGACGACAAGCGCGGCGACTACTTGCGCTTCGCTCCCCGTTGCGGCCGACGAACTGAACTACCCATCCATCGCCGTCCCCGTCCCGAACTACGGCGTGGGCTTCAGCGCAGCGATCCCCGACGGCGACCAATGTCGGGCCCGCCGACTCCGTGTACCGCGCCACGATCAGCTCGCCGTCCGGCATCGAAATCAGCGTCGAGCCCGCCGAGCTGGCGTTCGGTGCGGCCAAGGAGAAGATGAGATTCACGGTGCGCGTATCGGGTATGTTGTCGCGCGGCGTCCATGGCTCACCGGGCGCGTCAGCGTCCGTCGTATGGTCTGACGGAAAGCATCATGTGAGGAGCCCAATATATGTGTTTCCTCAGCACCTGAGCTCTTATACGAGCACGGAAACCTGTAGGTGCAAGCCGATATGTGAGTTGCTTAGTGAGGAGGGTTAATTTACGCATGCACTTGGAGTAATAATAACATGGGAATTTTGTCTGTAGGTGGTTTTGTCTCCTGAACATCGGATCCTTTCTTTTGGTCTCGTGGACACTGAGAAAACACGGCCTTTGTATGCATGACACTATAGCAGAAAAAGCGACTATTTTTAAATTTTTTTATTTCAAAACACAAAATACATTGCAACTTGAAATTTGGCACAAGCATACATTACTATATTCTCTATACATGCCGGCGTATGGTGTTCATCTCTGTTGTACGCCCTGCGATCACTGCCGGCGTATGGTGTCCATCTCTGTCCCTCACTGCCGCGGCCAGCTGTTACAATGTTAGAGCGCTTTGGCAGCTTCACCCGGCGGCCTTGAATCGTAGGCGGGTCGTGCGCAGCGCAATTGAACTGAGGGGATCGAGCTTGTTTGTTGGATATATCAGAGGAGGCAGACATTTTTATCAGATGACACATTGTGAACTGAACACGAGGGCAGGGGTGGATCAAGGCGTCAGTTTCGTTTTCTTTACTTTTTCTTGCGACTGGATATAAATGATCACAGGTTCCTCAGAATTGAAATTTAGTACAACATGGCTCTTAACATTTTGATGGACCTCAAATATACACCCACTTTGCCCTAGTTGCAGACAACTACATGCATCATTCTGTACCGAATCGAGGTTGAACATACGAATAACTAGCAACAAATCCCTTCTAAGCGGAAACATCTTTGTCCACAAAATGGGCAGAATAGCATCAACATTTACAAGGGTCGTACAGAATCTCTCGTCGATGACTACCTTTGTGCATAGCGATCAACCAATGCCTTAGCTGCCTCCGGGGCAAAGAATTTTGCCTGCATTGAGGAACAGGCCATGCGTTATATTTAAAAACAGAAGGCAATCGATTCACATTATGTTACATTTTAGACATTGTTTAGATGAGATGGAATGCTTTGGTATTCGTAGGATATCGTTCAGATTTGAGTCAAAGATTTGGATCCCAAACAGACCTTCGATGGCATATGACCTTGCAGCAGAATGGTAGCCTAATCCTGATAATACAACTAAACAGATATGAAAAAGTCTCGACCACAAACGACACAGTACCTGGATAAACATTCTTTCTGCTTCACCTGATTTACCATTTTCCTTCAATATGATTCCCTGCCGAATGGATAAGAACAAAATTGTTAACATTTCTTGGCAAATATGAAACTATACTGAAATGAATCAAAGTTTGCATTAGAGATAGATTCAGATTGCAAAAAGGATAAACAAAGTATCTTTACAACTTGTCAAAACTATTGGGATAATCATGATCATTTCTGGCCTCCAAGCTTTATTGTGCTGGCAGGCTTCACTGAAATTCCAAGGTGAAGCATAAAAATAAAATTTTCATCAATACCTTTGCTAAATAAGGACGGAAGTCTTCAGGATGTTCATTGATGAGTTGATCATAAACGGAAACAGCATCACTGATATGGCCCCAATCAGAATATGCCTTCCCTAAAAGCAAGTCAACCTGTAATAGAATAGAGCATAGCACGTAAATCATGTATCACTGTAAGCAAACAATGTATTATAGTTTCCATGTCTAGCTATTTTACAAAACTTATCAATGTAACTGCGCATACGAGAAAAATCCATGTTCCAGTTTAACTATACAAAGTCCCTCTTTCTGGCACATTGCTGAAAAGGCAGAAGTCTATGAATTTATATGATCTTTATTAAATGTCAGATTAATAGAAGAAAACTGACAGTACAAATAAAACATCTTAGAAATTAGGAAGCTTTAAACCCTCAACTGCTACTGCAATAATTAACTGCACCAAGTGATTTTTTTCTTAATAGTGAAGAAATCAGAATACCACACAATACACATGGTTCAGCCATCACCATAAATGCAGTTCATACAGCCACAGCACTAATTTTGAATCTCATTTTGCGACCACCTAATAAAACCATGTAATTTTACTAGAATGTTTATATAATATTACTAGTAAGAGTAGATCCTATATCCACAATGTGCTTACCTGGATAGGGTCAATATCTTGAGGCTTCTGGGCACCAATTTCGTTTGTAGGATCCGCATCTCGTGTTTGACTATTTTCATTCAACTTTCGACGGCATGATAGAATTACTTCAACTGCCTTTAGAAAATTGGAAATTTATTAAATCATAAGCATAAATATATATTGCTTTGAATGAGGAGTTCAAAACTATAGTGGAAATCTCCAAAGCTATGATCATTCAGTATTTATTTCCCCATCAGTTAGTGAGACATGACCAAAATGAGATTGAAATTGAATGCACTAATTTGAACATTTCTATCTCAAATAATTTATCATGAATGTAGGAAGTCTCATGTGTATTGATCCACTCGTAACTCAAAGATAGCATGGATTATCTCAAAGAATGCATGTCTTCTTCTGGTCATGGTGTGCTATGGTTCTTTAATAATTTTTGTGATTAAAAAATATCAGAATTAATTTTACAAAACCACTACTATTTACCCTTTGTATCACAAAACCACAATATTTTCGTCTGGTCCCAAATGTCAGCCACACTTGTCACTGACATGTGAGACCAGGTGAAAAAGTTGTGGCTTTGTGATACAAAGGCGTAAACAATTGTGGTTTTGTGAAAATAGTTTTAAAAGTTGTGGTTATTTGCTAGGTTAAGGTGTGGTTTTGTGAAATTAACTCAAAAATTATTTACTAGTCCATAAGCACAGAAATAGTTTCTTTTCAATTCTCCAAAAACTATGTATACAATATGCATAAGAAAATATATATTCAATTAATTACCATACCCAGAAGGCAAAAAACATTATTGTTTTCCTAAAGCTACCATGCGTCGAAATAGCCTTATACCTGATCTGGCTTCTTCGCAGCAAGTAATGAATTTGTCAGCCCACGGAGAACATCAAAATCAATATTGTCTGATGACTGTTACACAGGTGTTGTATGATAACGGTACAAAAAAAGGTCTTAGCATTGGAACAATCAATATATAAAGAATCTACAATATATAAGTCATAAGCATCTCCTTACAGATAAAGCATTCTTGTATGACGAAGAGCTCCCTTCGTAATCCTTGAGCTCAAACTTTACTTCACCTAGCAAACGGTATGCTTCCGCTTTATCAGGGATTACCTACATCATGTCAAACCCGTAGTCCTACTCGATAAGAATTTCATAAGATGGACAACATCCAAATGATTTTCAAGGGGCAAAAACTAACACACCTTAACTAACTTTTCAAGGTATGTTGATGCCTTCTCGTACTCGCCTAGTTCAACCAATGATACTGCCGCACCCTGTGAGGCCATGTGTGAGAAAGCAGCACCTTTAATTCAAATAAATATTCTCTTCTTCTTCTAATTAATGCAATGATACGCAGCTCTCCTGCGTGTTCGAGAAAAAAAATCAAATAAATATTCCATCCGTCCCAAAAAGGGTGATGCTCTGGGTTTGGGTGACTGTGGTTTCTTCCTGCCTTTGACTAGTGATTTCTATAAATTCGATCAACTTTAACAACATGAGATTTATATTTCTACGTTCACCATTAGAAATATTTTCATAACGTATAATTGTTATATTTGTTAAATTTGATTGAATTTATAGAAATCGTTGGTCACAGTCAGGAAGAAAACAGTCAACCAAACCAAACCCAGAGTGTCACTCTCTCTCGCATGGAGGGAATAGCTTAAGCATATTGAAGTATCTAAATGCACTTTTCTCAACAAATGGTATAATAACATGCTGCCATTCTCAAAAATCCTTTCTATCATTAATTTCAGCTTGAAAACCACAAAAACTCCACATACGATCAAACCAAGTGGGCACATAGATAATTCTTGATGGGAATTCTAGAATCATAATATCAGTAATTCAGATAGCTTCTACCCAGTGAGGTTGGGCTGCGCCTATAGGAGACAAGCACAATAACATGGTATTGCATTAATGGAACAAACTTGGAAGAAAAAGGCTTGTGGTGGTATTTGAACATTTTCGATGATGAAGTTAGTAATGATGAAATGGAAAAGTTTCGTGTTGTCAAAAGTGATGAGTTTCTATTCATGGACTGATAAGAGCACTTTGCAGCAGCAAAGGCACGCTCACAAGCACTATGCTATTGTGTTGCAACGGCAATGACGCTGCACACAACTGCCACTTGTTACCATGAGGCTGCTACTGTGGACCTTGTGAACAGAGCTCTAAGATGATCATTCATTTGCGTCAGGAATCATATGATCTTCCATGCCCTACATTGACTCAAATTAACAGTTCTTAACACTGATAGTATTTCCGTATGACTCACTAAGGAATTATTCACCGTGCACATCTAATCAAGTACTCCCTCTGTCCCAGAATACTTGGCATTCTGGCTATATACCGGGTTCATAGAAGATGCTATGAATCTGGACAAAGCACCTGTCCAGATTCACAGAAACTTAGCCAGAATGCCAAGTAAACTGGGACGGATGGAGTATATGGATTTGTAACCGCTAGTTAGAATATCCTAGTGGCTAAAACAACAATGTATCTATCAGATGCCATCGATACATATGAAGGGAATTCATTTTAATGATACCATGAATATAGCCCTGTTTGGACAAGATTACATAATTTTTTAAAGAATGATCCTGTCTCCCAGTGATGATAGTTATCATGTAAATGCTGTTTTGAGGTGCATCCGAAACAATACTCCAAACACGTTTCCCCATTCACCCTGAACACATCTAGGTACTGGACCATTGAGATCCATGGAATTCTTAATTGAAAAGCATTTATGTACATATAAGCAGATAAAACTGTTCTGTACAACTTTAATATCTCAACAAACAGGATTACTTAGTAGAAATTTCTTGTACAACATATAATATTTGCCCCGCATAAAAGTAATACAGAAATAAAAGCTCACCTCAAGAGCAGTTGGATCATTAGGTGACTTGCTCAGTGTTGCTTCAAAGCCTTCTAGTTCACTCTAATCATGCAACTGACAGTCTATTAATATGATATCAGTTTATCATATAAATGCACATTGCAATCAATACTTCAAAGTCTTCTGTTGCTTATGAATGAGCATAAAGCAAATCCATTCTAGGCCCATATTGGCCCATGCAATAGATTTATACAGACATCAAGACTAATTGAGTCATTAGCTTCTCATAATCTTAGTCAAGGTAACATGGTTTTAAAACAGTCGTGCCATCACATGTGTGATAACGGTCAGAACCTTTGGTTCTGAAGAAGATAAGAAATTCTTTACCAGAACTTTTCTTCCCTTGATAATATTGCGGTCCAAAACACATCTGACAGGTGAAAAGAATCCCTCAAACCACACCACCAACCCACATTCGGAAAATAATTTACTCATGGGTTAACTTTTTCCTAATTCATCTCTTTTTCACATTGGTACACAAATCAAACATAGAATAATCATCAAACAACTTCGGAAATTAAAACTTCTCCAGTATATGTTTCTCTGGTGGGATAACAGCTTCAGTATTGAAGCCACATCATACTCAATGAAAGTCCTTCCATAAATTCTTTGTGATCAAACCAACAAATGGATTTCATTCACTGTAACTAGCGATCAATTGGCAAAAGTATATGACTATGTGGGAACAATATTGCTTACCTTAAATTTTGCTTCTTCCTCTTTGGAAAGATTTTGTTTAACCACTGTGCTTTCTTTACTAGGGCTAACACTGCGATGATTGAAGTGAAGGAGTCAACCAAATAATCAGAACAAGCACAGGAAACTAATTACTGATTATGTACAGGTGTATCTATTTCACTTCCATCATCGTCTGTTCCTTGCCTTTAGACTCATGCAAAACTTTCAGTTTTGATATTTCAAAATAAAATTGGACTTCAACATCGGGGCATCTACTTGACATTTGAACTCTCAGTTGACATGTTATGTACGTTGGATTTGTTGTCCTCACTAGTCTTTGATACAGAGTAAAATATTCAGTGCCTTCCTGACTACTTGAAAGAAAAAAAAATCATGTGAAGCTAGATTACTAATTCGAGATGACAAAGCATGCACCCTATAAAATTTTGAAGGAAGTTGTTTACAGTGCCCTCATCACAATATCCCTGATTGGATTTTTTTTTTTTAAGAACCAAATATGGTGGTTTGAAATGTAAGGAACATGTTGACATGGTAGCTAGCATAGATTTTATGAATTCTATCGAAGAAAAGGCCCGGGAAGTTTTAGATGCAACCAATGCTAATATTTAAAATTGCAGACTAGATAAAGATAACAAGGGCTACAATGATAGTGAGTATTCATGCTCGGAATCATTCTCCCGCAAAATCTAAAAAAAATAGTTCATTATCTAACAATTTTCTACACTAAACATGACATTGTGCTACAACTATTGAAGCATAAATAGAAATCATGAGTTACTAAAAACATCTTGAACTGACTACCAAGAATCCATTAACAGGTACTGTATAAAGCAGATGTAAGATGGTTTGGCAAGCGACAATCATCACTACATAGAAAAGACTTGAAAATGCAGAACATAACCTAACCAGTAAGATTTTATTTATAAAAAACGCAAAGAGTACGGATTGTAATGGTAAAGGGGGGACAAATCATTTTTGTAGTAGATGAGTCACCTTCCATTAGGTAGGAAATCCCCAAACGCAAAGACTAGTCCAAAGACAACAACTGCGACACCAATTCCAACCTGCTAAAAGAATCCTGATAAGCATATATCTGAACTCGTATTGCTGATAGCATAGAAAAATCAATAAATTATACTGACCCTTGTGCCAAAACCAATTGTACTTTTATCTGACTCTATCGGAGCATCATAATCAATGGCTTGATAGTTTTTGTTCTCTTGTTCTTTCTTTTTCTCGAGTGCAGACCTTTACAGAACATAGCAAAATAGAAGCAGCTACATTAAGAACATCAATAAACACCAAATTAGGAGATAGTTCATGATGCAGTTTATAATACATTTTTCACTTTCAGTGCCTATAGTGTATACAGAATGTAAAAAATTATCATAAGCTAGACACTGTTGTAGAACTTATAAAATTTCATTCCGACTGTAATCAGGTACATCTGCTTTTGTCTTGTTTTATATGGATACTAAAATCATATTAGAATCATTTCTGTCTTTTTACCTTTAAGGAATCACCAGTTAGTAATGTTTTGCACACATTTATTTCGCATTTTCTAGCTCTAGCAATTGAAGTATAAATCAATCTGGAATAAATAGCTCAGATACTAGACAGTATGTTCAGATTCTGTTATTTGCACTCCGAAGATACGAACTTCAGAAGCAGCACACCAGTAGCAATATCAGAAACTGTACTTAATCCTATAATTCCTTTTTCACTTACTGCAGCATGAATGCATGATGAATGATTACAATGTCAGTACCTTCGAACAGCTTCCACTTTTTCCAGAAATTGCTTATCCACGACTTGTTTACCAGATCTATTTTCCCTTCCAGTCCTTAACTCTGGCACCCCTAGAAACAATGTGTGTCAATTCAAAGCATTGAGAGATGTCACTGGCAAAATGAAAGTTGGTGAGAGAGAGAGGCAAACAGAAAGAGAGGTTTGAAGCCACAGTTACAAACTCAAGATCATTTGAATCCTAGAATAACAAAACAAAATTTTATCAATAGACACATTTAAGATCTACAAAAATCTGTTCAACCTCTTGCAACTCGTGTACATTAACTAAGATACAGGTACAAGACAGTAGCAAAGATGATTCTAGATACTGCTTCTGCACACACGCAGAAAAAAAAATTGATGAATTGACCAAGATGAATGGTTTTTAAATCTAAGTGGTTTGATTTAAGTTTAGTATTGAAACTGGGTCCATAATCACGATTGAACTATCCTGTCTAGCTATGGCAGATAAGTTTGGCACTGACAAACTAGAGCCCACAAAAACTTTTGTAAACGGATACACACTTTTTGCAATTTTGGTGCAACTTAATCATGATGATAACATGCACAGAAGATGCATAAATGTACGAGTGCTTGCAATTAACTAAAATTTGAAGTCAACTTACACTGGTTGCCATTCTTTGGATTTTCAGATGTTACCTTACTGCATCAAAAGATAAATTTGGATAAGCAAATTAGCAGAGAGTTAATTTCTCGAAAACATACGAGCTAGTAAAAGTTGCTTACATCCTCATCTTGAGGATTTCAGAACATAATTGATCAAAAAGTAACTCAAATCCTTAGTAGAGGATTTGAGGAAAATTATGGGAAAATGGTAACACCAATAATCAAATAATAACATAAAAGAACTCCAAACTTTTAGATTTAGATGCCTGATCTGCTCATGCATGACATATTCACCTGACTATTTGCTTTTTTTTCCTGAAGAAAAACTAGGAAGGGAACACCCCTACTGATTGACTATTTGCTTGTTCACTCATTTGTTGCTGGCACTCTGTGCCACTGTTCTATTTATGGCTCGTTTGACCTACCTGTCAGCTAAAATTTCATTCTCAATGCATAGGATTAATTCTTGGCTCGCCAAAAGAGTTACAGCACAGAGCAATCATTGTAATATTGTAGAAGTTCAAGGCTATGGTGCCAGGTTCTGAGAACCTCTATAGGATTACAAATATTGCAACAAAAAATTCCTTGCTACAGATACAAAACTAAATCTTCATTTATTATAAGTGTATTTGTTTGTGCATGTGACTCACACATGCTGTTGCTAAATAACAATAAAAAAAAATCCTATATTTCAGCCCTCATCATCAGCAGGAGCTATGTTCACTTGTTTTTATCTAATATTACACTGGATTAGCTCTAACAATGAAATGAAGTTGCAAACTGAGAAAAAGCACTTTGAAGTTAACTGTTAGTGTGATTTTGAGATGGGATGTAAATAGTA
Organism: Eragrostis nindensis; assembly: GCA_012490785.1. Lineage (NCBI taxonomy): Eukaryota > Viridiplantae > Streptophyta > Magnoliopsida > Poales > Poaceae > Eragrostis > Eragrostis nindensis. Next base: position 10,609 of record JAAXCT010001396.1, read on the forward strand.
TTGTTTCCGGTTTGTGTTTTAACACTAACTGAAAACATTGTACAATATAAAAAGATGCATAATAAATGAAGATTTAATTGTGTCAACAACTAAACTATACAAAGTTCGTAAAACAAAAAATACAGTCTTTCCAGTATAACAAGAAACTAGTCTTCGCATGCTCATGGCGTGTACCTTGGCTCCAGCCCAGTATCCTTTTTCCTCTTCTTGCCTTTAATCTGGGAAATGAAAATGTATAACAGATCGTCACTAAACTTGCATCGCAGAAAATTTCACATAATTATGAACCGTGCTAGCAATAGAAGATGGCTTCATTCTCAAGATAGTTACAATACTGAATGCGTCGTGGGTACCTACTTTTATCTTATTAGTAGAATCTGGGTCAAAGCCACTGCCACTGGAGGCGAAGCATTGAAACCCGAACGCCTTACGGGTTCCATGGAGAGTCATCTTGAGATCAGATACATTCACATGGCTGCTGTATCCAAAATGTTGCACCCGTCCCTACAAAAGAAGCATATCTCACCTTACGATGTACCGCGAAACTCTATAATATTCAAAGAACTGGAGATGCTACCGATTAAAGAAACCGCACCAGACAGGGGCGGCGCTTCCCTTGTGGCAGGATGGGGCGGCCGCCGCACCAGCCAGCGGCCGACGAGACCCACGCCTCCCCTCTGGCCGTCATTTCCCATCCCGGCATCGCCATGCCCGGCCGGGAAAGGAGAGAAACCATGGGAGCAGAGAAGAGGAAGGGTCAGGGATAAGAAGCGGAGAAACCATAGAGCTGGGGGTGTCTGGACCTCTGGTAGGCCAGGGCAGGCCGACTGTGTACATGAGTTTCTCTCTGTCTGTTGTGCATCTCCATTTTTTTTTTTTGGCGAGTAATAATGTACTAATGTATCTCCATTTGAATAACCGTTAGAGTGATTGTACTGTTCAATTTTAGCTATTTAATAATTCTGGGTACACATAAAACACATGCCCTATATTTTGCTAAACTTTAGGCAATAATCTTGTGGTGAGAATCCAAGTAGTAGTGGCTGAAAGCTGAGACCAACTTGCCACAAATTGAACTAGATATGGCTACACATGGCCTGTTTCATACTTCCAGACTAACTTTTAGTCCGATGTTTGAATGACAATTAGGAGGACTAAACATGAACTAATTGGAAAACTAATTGCATAATCCTTGGGTAATTTGTGAGTAGAATCCATTGATCCGAGTTAATCTATGATTAGTCTATATTTTGCTACAGCAAACATGAGTTAGCCATTGGCTAATTAGGACCATTAGATTCTATTCACAAATTAGACAAGAAAACTGCAATTAGTTTTCCACTTAGTTCATGTTTAGTTATCCTAATTGACATCCAAACGTCGGACTAACCATTAGGCTCAAAATCAAATGTATCGCTTTTCACGACAAGTTAATCATGCCACAACATTGGCACACGCTTCACATTAGTTGCTTTAACCAAATATGCACTGGAATGTCAAGTGCATCAACTAGGTAGTTGCATGCATAGGGCTCGTTTTCCAAGGTTCAATCACGGAAAATGTATCTCGTTTTCAAATTGTTTTAGCTGTTGACTGAATATTGCTCATCTAACTCTCTAGCTATAAATTGTGAACTAAGCGAGATGTGGAAAAAATTGTATGCTGCTACAATGGCACTTAAAAATGAACAGACGGCGTAGAAGAATGTTTAAAGTATGTGTTGTTTCTGTATTACAAAGTAAAGATCATATATTGTCAGAGACAGATAAAATGGTATTATTTTTGAATCGGAGAGAGTGTTATATAATGGATGAATGAGTAAGGGTTGGTATATTTTTCAATGCGGCAGAACACATCCATGTCGAAACCCTGTTTTAATTTACATAGTACTCTGTTCTATCGAGAGTTTTGGTCAAAGTCAACTCTTTAAACTTTGACTATTAATAACTATGAGAAGTATCAACAGAGTTTAAATTATATCATTAGATTTACCGTAAAAACATCTATCATAATAGTAACTTATTTTATTTAGAGTGAAATGCACCGGCGGTCCTTAAACTATTTTAAGTGTGTCATCTAGGTCCACGAACTCTCAAACCGTACATTCAGGTCCTCAAACTATCAAAACCATTCACCGGAGGTTCGTTGGTCGGTTTTGGTTTTAGAAAAAGGCAAGGAGGTCCTTCATTTTCCATTCTTCTCGCACACGAGCCCTCAGCCTCATCAGCTCGCTTGGTAGCACGTACTGGCACATTGTCACCGCCATCAGAGATGTCAGCTCGCTCAACAACGTTAGCAGCTCCTCGCCGAGGAAGTTCATGAGGCGAGTGCCCAGCACCGAGCAAAGTTTGCAAAACTGGTCAAAAGTGAAGCGGTTTTCGAATTTAAAATTGGAATGACTTTGAAATTTTGAAAAGTGAAATATGGAGGAGGAGGAGCAGCATGATGGAGCAGTACAACACAGACAACGATGGAGGGGAGCAGCAACAGCATGATGGAGCAGCACGAACGGCGGCGGCGCAACTGTTGCCGCTGGACGTAGGCCCGGCACCTCGTTGGCAACATGACTCCGCTCATGGTGACGGATGGCGTGAGAAGAATGGGAAACTAGGTGCCTCTTTGTGTTTTTCTAAAACCAAAACCGGCCAATGGACGTTGAGTGAACGGTTTTGATAGTTTGAGGACCTGGATGTGCGGTTTGAGAGTTCGTAGGCCTAAATGACACACTTGAAATTGTTTAAAGACCGTCGGTGCATTTCACTCTTTTATTTAAATTTTTTTTATTTTTGTAGATACTGATGGTCAAAGTTAACAAAGTTTGACTTTGACCAAACCTCGATCCCTTATATTTGAGATGGGGGAGTAGTGGGATTTCGATGCATCAATCAACTTGAAGTACAGGTAGTCAAAATCAACAAAAGACCAAAGCACGATGTATTATATACACAACGTTTCATGTATATCAGTCTTATCCACCAACCATCACATCGATTACCAAAATTGGCATGCATTGTTTTCCTTTCCTGTAATGGAGGAGCTGGTTTTGGAGCCAATATAGCTGTTGGAGAATGCAAAGGGCCAGGAAGAATCTGATGTACAGAGGCACCCATCACAAGCATAAAACTTCTTAATTAGCTGCATTTCATATATTTCTATCATAGGGGACGATTGCACGACTTAGGCTTCACTAGCTAGACTGCTGGACTTATTGCTGATGCCAGCTTCCGATTGGATGGATATATTTCCGAAACACGAGATAGAAATGCTCATATCAATTAACTGAAGCAGCAATTATTTCTTAGCGTTTCCTGTGTGGAAGCTACTTTGACATCTTCAAACACACTGAAATAACACTCCCGTTTTATGGTACTGAATGCACTTATGCACACAGGCACACAGCTTTTCCTCATGAGCTAAAGCCTGGGGCTGTGTAGAAGGCGATTGGTACATCTACCGTTAGTGCTTTGTGCTACACAGGAGGTGTTGTCTCGTGTACAGTACTGCAGCCAATGGCAAACTAGACTGGTGATATTTTCTGGACAGGGAAATACTACGCAAACATCAGATCCACACCACGTTTTCTATTAATAAGGGCCTGCCTTTCCTCTCCGTCTCGGCCCGCTCGAACTAGGGTTCTCAAACGCAAGAATAAGAACAATACAAAATTAGAGTTGGATGATACTTGCAATACTGCAATAATTCAAAATATATTGATGCAACATAGGAAAAAACAAGATTTTGAGGAGACCGAGAGAGATAGACACTAAGAAAATGTTTTTCTCCAACATGTCTATGGACTCATGCATCCTAAAGCAATTCATAAGAATTTTATAGGGCCCAATCATTTGTTTCAAAAGGCTATGTACAAAATATCTATGTTTACTTTTTGTTCCAAAAAAGGACCTTATGTGTCTGGTGAACGACCATGTGTCATATTTTAGATTAATTATTTTTTTCTTGCGTGGATAGTGCCCATTACTCACTAGGTGTTGTGAGTGTCTGAATGCCACATCCATATAAGGAGATGGTAGCCGAAGGCCTCCTTCTTTTCTTTCTTTTTTTGAATCAAAGCTAGGCCTCCTCCTTATTGACATTGGGGCCGGACCAACACTGTTAAGATGCTGCTAAAAACAATATACGTGCTGACTTTTGGTTAGGACTCAGAATTTTGTACTACCTCCCATATGAAATTCTTGACGTTTCCCAAATGATTAATTCAAACTAGTACTAATCAGCCGGCCTGAAAAGGTCAACAATATTAGACCGGTTTCTCTAATTGTTCTTGGTCACTCTATTCCGCGCCATAAAGAAATTTGACCATTTCTAAGAGCGACTTTTCTCTACATAGCCCTTGCTTCTTCTTGACAATTTGGCCATCATGCAGACACGGCCTATCATTCTCTTATAATCTTCCGCCAACTCATATAGTCTAACCCTCAAGGGTGCCCGTTGGACTTGGAGCAGTTTGGGATGGTGAAGGTTGGTGAAGCAAAGGTGGATGAAGCGAATTAACGGCAGCAGCAACAATTCTAGAACAAGGCGAACTGGGACGGACTCGGCTGCTAGGCTTTCAAATCCTCTCGATCATTATCCTCTACATATTTACTTCTGTCTAGGCGATTGAAATTCGCGTTTGTTTCAGTCGACAGCTCACCCGTCCGATCTGTTGCTGCTGATGAAATAGAACTCCACTGTTTTGTGAATAGAACCCCTAATTAGATCCTTTGGGCGGACCCTGTAAGAGGAAACATATACAAAAACAACCGAGAACAATTCTTAGCAATGGATTTACATCTAATGGTTGTTGATGTCGATCGAAACCACCCCTTATTTTCAAGGACTGAAAATTAACACCTCCCTATCTCTATGACTTCCCAGCCGGCTCTTAGAAAACAATCATATCATATTTTTGCACAAAGAAAAGGCATCCACAACTCAACAAGGCAAGTGAGCTCACTCGGACTGCTTAAGAAAAGCTAGCGAAGCAAGAAGACAACTGGAAAAGAGAAAAAAGAAAGAAAAAGAAAAAGAACGACAGTTAACCACTCGCGCCACGTCGTTGCTTGCCGGCGTGCGCGTAGCGTTTCCTGAAGGCGAGGCAGCAGGGGCGTGGGTCTCGAGCAAGGCTTAAAAAGCATTTTTGCACAAAAATGGCTTCGCCTGCGATACCATTCGTCCCCCTCGCGTCCCATCGCGCCGTCCCCTTTTCCCTCCCTCTCCTCCTCACCTCATCATGGCCACTGCCCGCGATCCCGCTTCCCAATAGAGGAGGAGGAGGGAGGGGGCTGTGGTCTCGGGACAGCTAGCTCGCGCGGTCGCGCGGTCGAGCAGGGGATGGTGCTGGATCTCAATGCGGAGTCGCCGGGCGGCGGGGAAGCGGCCTCGCTCAGCTCCAGCTCCGCCGGCGGCGGTGGCGGAGGCTTCTTCCGGTTCAACCTGCTCGGCGGGAGCGCCGACGATGAGGGTTCCTCGCCGCCCGTCGTGACGCGGCAACTCTTCCCCTCGCCGTCGCCGCCGCTCCCCGTGGCCGTTGCGTCCTCGGACTGGTCGCCGCCGCCGTCGTCGGAGGTGGCGGGGCCATGGACACGCGGCCCTGCGAATCTCGCGGCGGCGGCGGCTCCCGCGCCCGCGCCTTCGCCCGGGAAGAAGAGCCGGCGGGGGCCACGGTCGCGGAGCTCGCAGTACAGGGGCGTCACCTTCTACCGGAGGACCGGACGCTGGGAGTCGCACATCTGGTCAGTGTCTCCGCTCTCTCTCTCGCCAACCGCTACTCTGCGCCTCTCAAGCTCAATCCATGCTTCGTATGCTCTTTGTAACATCTCGTTTGCATCCGATTCGGCAGGGACACTGGGAAGCAGGTCTACCTTGGTAAGCTCAAAATTTCCCTGTTCGAGCTAGTTTTGGCGTACTTTTAGCTTGATGAATTCAATCTGCTGATGCTGTTTTTCCTCTTCTGGTAAGGTGGATTCGACACGGCTCACGAGGCCGCGAGGTTTGACCTGGGCACTGATTTGAGATAGTATTCGGCTATTAGTGGTAATTTGACTTGTGTCGGTGCTGAGACTACTGAATTGTCATGGGCAGGGCCTATGATCGTGCTGCGATCAAGTTCCGGGGCCTCGACGCCGACATCAACTTTGATTTGAAGGACTATGAGGACGACCTGAAACAGGTATGCTGCTAATTGGACCACATGTGTGATGTTTGGGCTATATATATGTGTGGTGGTGGTTGATGGATTAGTTTGTGGGTTGTTAGATGAGGAACTGGACCAAGGAGGAGTTTGTGCAAATACTCCGTCGCCAGAGCACTGGGTTTGCAAGAGGGAGCTCCAAGTACCGCGGCGTGACACTGCACAAGTGCGGCCGGTGGGAAGCTCGGATGGGGCAGCTACTGGGAAAGAAGTGAGTAGTCCTAAATCATGATATGCTCTGGTTTTAGTAACTTAAGATGACTTGAAGATTAGCTCAGACATTTTCTTCACGCTGTCAATTGAGCTAGAAAGTGTGTCAAGATGAACTGCTTGAACAAATGCCGGTTGCTATCCATACGGAATGCGAGTACTCTTTTTGTAGCAGATGTGGAACAAAAAACCATGATGAATCTGAATTTATGCTTTCTTTGTACTATGTATTTTGTGCAGTGAAGTGACGGATTCAACTTAGAAACTATATTTCCTTACTCTTGATTATTCACCACGAACAAAGCATTTTGCATTTCTTTTCAGTTCACTGTTACAAGTATAGTTAACCTGCAGCCTAAATGACCTCCTAAGATGTTGTTCGAGTACAAAGCATTATTCTGTAAATTTGCTGAGAGGTTATTGTCATGTGTAGGTACATCTACCTTGGGTTGTTCGATAGTGAAATCGAAGCTGCAAGGTTGAGTTATTAGTACTCTGCTCTCAGTTTTGGTATATTCATTCATGTTGTAAAAAACTTGGACCCTATATCACTTTGATTCGATGTTATTTTTGTAGAGCATACGATAGGGCAGCCATCCGATTCAATGGAAAGGATAGTGTTACTAATTTTGATCCTAGTTGCTATGATGGAGATGTTCCACCAGACATTGAGAAAGATGGTACTATCTTATCATATCTGGTTCTTTCAGTTAGAACTACCCACTACAAATTCTTATTGAGATTATGTTCTTATAGCAGTACTTGATGGAGACATCCTTGATTTAAATTTGAGGATTTCACAACCTAATGTGCACCATCTGAAAACTCATGGTATCTTAACTGCGCTCAGATCAAGTGGTGAATCTCCTGAAGCTTCAACTGTTGTTTCTCCTCAGGTAAACATATTGCAAATTAGGCACAAAACCGCTATACAATACGCAAATAATACCTTTTCTATTATTTATAACGCCTCTCAGTTCTTGATGACAGTTAAATAAGTCGCATAATTTGTAATATAGTTGAATAGTTAAATGGCAATTATAGACGTGTGGGCCCATTTGGCTACCCTGCTGTGAAATTTTCAAAAACCATGCTTATTATGGATTTTGATCCTTGGCTGAAATTCTAGAGCACATCAATTTTTTCGCCCTGCTTTGTGCTGTTAACTGAAATAATGTGGTGACCGGAAGTTGCTAAAAGCTCACAATCTAAAAAGATATAACGGTCTGCTAGTGAAATTTTGTATATCTATGTGCATAATGAAGAACAGGGATAGTTGGAATGCCATAAAGCTTTGTCCATGTGTTTCTATTTTCTAATGGTATCATCTGTGACCCTAAGGATATGAATCCTGTATTGAACTTACTGGATAATGGATCTTTTGATTTGCTGCTGTAGCCAGAAAGCCCACAGTGGCCTGTACACTCCCAGAGCACACCGACTCCGACCCAGCATCCACATTTGTATGCATCTCCTTGTCCAGGCTTCTTTGTGGACCACAGGGTACTTCTAACACCCTTATTTTATATTCTGTCACAAGTGTGATTACAGTTACCAAATGGGGCCAAAATTGAGTGCCTTGTGTGAAACATTTAGGAAAAGCAAAGTTCTAATTTGCAAGTTGCAACATTTGGACTGCATATTCTGATTTACAATGATATTTTAATTTGGTCCTACTATACTAGTAATACATATTTCTTGGTGAGATAAAGATGCCACATTATATTTGTTCCTGTAATAAGAATAATAGATTGTTCAATCAGATGAGCGTGTCTGTCAGCTTGTACAAGTAACTTTCTGTGAACCAAAGCTGTCAAACTTGGCAGTCGATGAACACACATTGAAGACATTAGCGCTTGACAGATCATTCTTGTTGCGTTCCGCAGCTTTATTTCTGAAGATGCTAGTGTATCATAGACTTGCATGAATGCTCACCTATATCTGTTCAAACCTGCAGTGCCTACTTGTGGGTACTGCATAAGCTGTGTGCAGACCCGTGAAAAGTCTCATGTTTATACAATTTTAACTCAAAAATGACAACTGAAATCTTAAGAAATTTATGAGTATGATAATGTACTAGTTAAACTTGAGCCACAAGGGGTCAAGAGGACTGACGCTTGCCCTATGGCAACTGCAGGAAGCAGCTATGGAGGAGGAGAAACGACCCGAGATGGTGGGTCTCCCGCCGTTCCCACCGTGGGCATGTCAGCTGCAGGGGTTCTCCCCTGTGCCGTCGCTCCCTGCTACTGCAGCATCATCAGGATTCTCTACCGCCACCGGCGCTGGCGTGCCGTCCACCCGACCCCGTCCCTTCATCACCGGATACCGCTTTCCCCCAACCGCCTGACCCTCACTGCCAGCCCATGCGCCGCTGGTCGGTAACTATTTGTTCCGGTAGAGAGAGCCATTTACGAGTGCGAGATCTCGATCTCTCTCTCTCTCTCTCTCTCTGGTAAATCTCTCTCTCTTCCCCTCTGGTAATTATAGCATCAAAACTCTCACGCTTATGATTCCCTTTATCATCATTTTGAGGGCTGATCCATGGATCATGAGCGTACCTGTACCTCCAAAAAACCTCTAAAATAAATAATTTATGTCAACTCTGGCTGAGTGTTCTTCAGCCTTTGCTATATTGGTACAGGGTTCTTTTGCACAGTAAGCACTGATCCGGGGGATCCACTCTAGTGGAGCGAGCCAACCGGCTGCAGAGTCTATCGGCCAATGCCTTTTCCTCGCTACCCAGCAACTATACCTTTGCCTGCCCTCCATTGTTCACAGCTGCAGTCACTCTGCCACGGTTCCTGATCCCCCTATGCCGTGCCATGTCGCTGTCCCGTGCCCAGCGGAGCGCCGCAGGTGCACTGTTGCCATGCGGCCCATGCACGGCTGGCTCGCTTCCTCTGTTCCTCATGGCTTTTGATGTCGTTTTGGGACTAGTGCTCGGACCAGTGAATGGTTTTTTTTTTTTTTGATTGGCGGACCAGTGAATGGTTGTAGGCCTGGGATGGGATATGGTAGTGCAGCCCTGCTGCCTTTCTCCGGATAGGGGGGTTCAAAGCGAACCCAACGGCTGCCAAGGGGCCCCGTAAATGCCCGTCCGGCTGCCGGTTCTTTCTTTATTGGTCATTTGCACTGGTGCTTCTTTTGCCTCGCTTGTTTGCTCGTATGATTTGGATTGATCATGGGGAGGAACAGGCAGGGGTCAGGGTAGGCTGGGTACCGACCACTGCAACTTTCTGTGCTATGGTGTTAAAAGGGTGTTGGGTTGTGTAGCGGAAATGGTTGTGGTCCAGAGTTCAGACTCCGGACGCCGGTGAGCCTACCTTGTGACCGTGGTGTATGGCTTGTGACCGCCTTTCTTCTGTTGTGACTTGTGACCATGAGTGATGGTCCACTGCTTTGGCATACACCAATCAGATTGCCATTGATTGCCATTTAGGAGCAGCAGGGTTAGCAACTTACCGGTCCGGTTTGGCCGGTCAACTGGTTTTCGAATTCAAATTTTGAAAAAAGTGAAAATATTTGTAAACAAAATTTTCGAATTCAAGTTTTTTCCACCAGATTTCCAGCGAAACCGTATGGCTAACCGGACTGGTTTTTCTAGTTTACCGGCAAACGAGACTAACCGGTGAGCACTGGTTCTGCCGGGAAACCTTGAGCAGTAGTAGCACCTTTACCGCACACGCTAGCCGCTACAGCGAAAAGAAATCGTGCCAACAAGCTGACATTAAAGAAGAATAGCTCTGGTTTTCTGTTGTAGGCTAGTAGCGTAATTGATGGTACAAAAGAGATGTGGGGCACAAGAGGAATCGATTTTGCTAATCTGCAATGGAAGATGAGCGAAGAAGGAGATGACGGCGGGACCAGGGGCGGAGCTAAGGGGTGGGCCGGGTGGGCCGCGGCCCACCCCCAGATTCAGCCCAAACCTTGTTTGGAGCACTGTAGCACTGCTACAGTAGCATTTTTCTTTTTCTTTGCTTCATTTCCTTTTCGGCCCACCCTGAGCAGCCCAACAAGGATTCGGCCCACCCTATGAGCTGGGCCTAGCTCCGCCACTGGGCGGGACTCCCTATAAAGCACCCAGGCGCCGTGTAGCACCTAGGGCACTCAGCCCAGCAGCGGTCCACAGGAGCGAGCAGCATCGTTCGTCTCCACCGCGACAACAACAGTCATGGTGCCACTGCGACCCAGCGCGTCCCACCACGCCCCTGCCACTGCCTTTCTGAATCCTCAACGAAATGTTCCACACCCTGAACAAAAATGTTCCAGACATAGGAAACCATTGTTCCATCTAATAGAAGCAATTGTTCCAATGAGAAGAAACGATTGTTCCAACGAAAAGGATGAATTGTTCCAAAAACCCGTTGGTCTAGCTATTAAATATGCTCACCTCTGGTAAATCTGTCCGCTAATCATCGCCGGGCTCCTCGAGCTTGGTTGGTGGCGAGGGGCGGAGCTACATGGAGCTCTGACACCGACAGAGTTTCTTAAATTCTTTATAAAATTACCGCTCCTCACTAAGGCGACCCTGAGGCACTCAGCCCAGCAGCGACCACGGGAGGGAGTAGCATCGTCCATCTCCACCTCGACAACAACATTCACCATGCTGTTGCAACCCAGCGTGTCCCTCCACGCCCCTACCACCGCCTTTCTGAGTCCTGAACGGAATGTCCAACACCATAAACAAAGATGTTCCATACATAGAAAACCATTGTTCCAATGAAAAGAAGGGATTGTTCCAATGAACAGAATTAATTGTTCCAACAAATAGTTCCAGCTATTAAATATGCTCACCTCTGGGAGATCTCGACGCTGCTTGCAGCCGGGCTCCTAGATCTTGGTTTGTGGCCAGGGGCGGAGGTATGTGGAGCTCTAGCAGCGACAGAGTTTCTTCAAAAAAATTACTGTTCTTCACTAAGCTGACAATGTCCTGAGCTAATGGGGCTGACACATGCGGCGTTTTATGTGTGGCTTTGCCCCTGACAACGCTTGCCCCCCCCCCCCCCCCCCCCCCTCTTCGTGGCTGTGGCTGCTTCCTCGAACACGACTACGACACGGCGGCAACTCCCCCTCGGTTCCTATCTGATGGCTGGACGGGTTGCCAGGGCCCTCCTTGGTGATGTATGGCTCATCTCTTGGGCGGCGTGAAGGCGGCTTCGACGACTACGACATTGTGGGGGGTAGATCTTTGCGGCTCCTTGACGACGGTCACGTGGGTCCAGGAAGGAAAGGCGACGACGACGTGATGCGGCTGGAAGTCGATGGCACAATGGCTCATCGAGATCTCTTTGTCAGCGTGGCGAGACCCAGTGTGGGCCCTGACACCTGATGACTTCCAAAAAAAATTAAATTGAAACATTGGAAGTACTCCCTCCGTTCCAAATTATAAGACACTTTAGTCTTGTCAACCTTTCTCAAATTAGAAGACACCCTCACTTCCCAATGCATCTATCTCTCTGTTCCTTATTTTCTGTGCACCCACCTTTTCCATCTCTCCTTAATCTCCGTGACCAGAGCCAAAATGTCATATAATTTTGAATGGAGGGAGGACTTCTTAATGGGTGTTGTGCCGTCTGTCAGCTCTGACCACTGTGCAGTGCCCAACCAAAAGCACTCTAAAACTTATCATTACCCCAGACTATTGTGTGGCAAATTGTGTCAACTAGTGTCAAATTGTGTGGCATGACCAAATGATGCGTGGAACAACCAATGAGTGTGAACGAATTAAGAATCAAAAGCACGCTGATGATGCTTGAAATTATGAGACATTCGTCAACGAACTTGACCGATGAACATCCGCAGGATCTACGGTTACAACAGAAAAGGATGTCATCGAAAATGGATGTTCATCGAACGGTAGCCTAGTAGCTAAGCACGAATGAATTGCACGATTGAGGCAAATTAAGGACAAGGTCTGGTCACATTAAGTTACATACCTGCAGGTCATAAGAAAATAACATTAATCTTTGTCAACCTTGAGCATCTAGAAACCTTGTACCCTCTTCTTCCCTTGGTCTGGAAGCCGCCATGGCGCCGCAGTTCCGCACGCCCAGGACTGCACGGTGAGCGGAACAGACTGCGAGCAGAGAACAGGGGAAATGCAGAGCGTGCTCTGAATCCGTTTCGACCAGAAAACAGACAGCAGAGAACACGGGGAAACGCAGAGCGTGCTGATCTCAAGCTGTTACAGCCACACTCGGACCGGCAAATGCCTCGCTTCCTATAAGTGCACTCCAGCGGTCCAGCCAGCAGCCCTGCATGCTTCCCTGCAGCAGCCACCACACCACGCACGCGGCGACGATCGATGCAGGTCCCGATGGCGGCGGCGACGACGACGACCGTGCTGCTGCTCGTGCTCTGCTTCCTCGCGGCAGCGACGGCCGGCGGAGCTGTGGAGTTCAGGGTGGTCAACTCCATCCAGGACGAGGAGTCACGCCGGAAGTTCGACGCCGAGATCGGGGCTGAGTTCGCCGGTCGCGTCCTCGTCGACGCTTCACGTGTGTAGGGAACATCAAAATCCAGTTGGCCATTGCAAAAGAAGTCCTTTTGCTGCTGGACAGTGCGGAGGAACGAAGGCAGTTGCAGCAAGAAGAGAGAAATTTTAAGAAACGAATAAAGACTAAATACCTGGGTCTGGTGGCACTTGATAAAGCAAGGGCAAAGCAAAGAGCTCGAATTACAAATATCCGAGCAGCGGACGCGAGTACACGCCTATTCCACCTGAGAGCAAACGGGAGGAGAAGGAAGAACTACATACAGATTCTACACACAGAGGAGGGCATTGCAATTACACATGAAGATAAAAGTGCAGCCATCGAGAGGCACTTCACGAAGCAGCTGGGTAGTACAGAACGAAGAAGCACCACACTGAACTGGGAAGCAATTGACTGTCCCAGTTTCGACCTCAGGGAGCTCGATGATGATATAACAATGGAAGAGATCAAGCAGGCAATTTGGGATATGCCGAAGGACAACGCGCCGGGGCCGGATGGATTTATTGGTGCATTTTATAGAGCATGTTGGGATGTGGTCAAGATCGATCTGTTTTTGGCACTTGTCCAGCTTATGAGCCTGAGGGGAAATGTTTTCAACCTTCTCAATTCTGCTAACGTGGTCCTCATCCCAAAGAAGGAAAAAGCACAGAAGGTGGGGGATTACAGGCCAATCAGCCTCATCCATAGTGTTGCAAAAATTCTCTCCAAAGTCCTGGCAAACAGACTAGCACCACACCTGAACCGAATGGTATCCGCATGTCAAAGCGCTTTCTTAAAAAAGAGGTGCATCCACGACAACTTCGTTTTGGTCCAGAACATTGTAAAAGAGCTACACAGGAAAAAAAGGCCAGCCTTATTCCTAAAACTAGACATTGCCAAGGCCTTCGACTCTGTACTATGGTCTTATCTTTTAGAGCTGCTGGAGAAAATGGGATTTGGGCAGAAGTGGAGAGATTGGCTAAGTATCTTACTTGCAACCTCATCATCCAGAGTCCTTCTAAATGGAAGCCCCGGAAATCCAATCAATCATGCAAGAGGACTAAGGCAAGGAGACCCGCTATCCCCAATGTTGTTCATTTTGGCCATTGATCCTTTGCACAGAATCTTGCAAAAGGCATCGGAGTGCGACCTCTTAAAGCCGGTTTTGGCTCGAGCAACGGGCGTCAAGGTCTCGCTATACGCGGATGATGCAGCTATCTTTGTAAGGCCGTGCAAAGATGATCTGCAAAATTTACAAGGACTGCTTTCAATGTTCGGGGAGTGCACTGGGCTGAAAACAAATATTTCCAAATCGGAGTGCTACCCGATCAGATGCGAAGACATTGACATGGAGGATATCATGCAGAACTTTCCAGCAACAACCATGGAATTCCCATGCAAATTCCTTGGATTGCCGCTGCACACAAGGAAACTTAGGAGGATCCACTTCCAGCCACTAGTCGACAAGGTTGGTGGAAGGCTACCAGGCTGGAAGGGCAAGTTGATGAACCGTGCGGCTAGAGTAGACCTCACCAAGTCAGTACTCAGTCCCATTGTTACACACCACGCCATGGTGCTCAATATGCCAAAGTGCATAATCAAGAAAATTGAAAAAATCAAGCGAAACTTCATATGGAAAGGGGCTGACGAAGCAAACAACTCTGGTGTAGTCTTGGTAAACTGGAAGGTAACTAAGCGGCCAAAGGAGTACGGGGGACTCGGAATACTGGACATTGAAGCTTTCGGAAGAGCACTTAGGCAAAGATGGCTCTGGCAATCATGGACTGAACCAGGAAAGCCTTGGCAAGGAATGGAGGTGCCTTGCGACGATAAAGACAGGGCTCTATTTGCGGCATCGACAAGAATTGTTGTTGGGAATGGAACTATGGCCTCATTCTGGCATGATAAATGGAACGGGGACACAGCCTTCTTTGTTATGGCACCCCACCTGTACAGACTCGCAAAATTCAAGAAAAGATCAGTTGCAACAGAACTGGAACATGGTAGATGGATGACTAATCTGAGACCAATCACAACGACGTCAGAGCTGAGAGAGTTCGTCGCGGTATGGTTGAGGGTGCGAAACTGCACACTGCAGCAGGACGTCCCTGACAGCATAACATGGAAATGGACCTCAAGTGGGATATACACCTCAAAATCAGCGTATGAAGCTCAGTTCATAGGGGCCGCAAAACCGTTCGATACGTCGAAGTTCTGGAGGGCACTAGCAGAACCAAAAGTGTTGCAGTTTGCTTGGACAGTTTTGCATGAGAAAATTCTCACTGCTGATAATCTTGAGAAACGCGGACTTAATAACAGACCAACTTTTAATCTGACATGCCCCCTTTGCAGCCAGGAGCCGGAAACCACCAAACACCTTGTGCTTCACTGCGTTTTTGCGCGGGAAGTAACACACCATATTTTTTCCTGGTTTGATTTTGCAGGCTACCAGGGACAACACAGGCAGGATAAAGAAGTAGGAGTGGTTAAACAGGATGGTGTGGTTGATGGAAGGGAGGAAAAAAAGGCTTTACACAGGAGTAATCTTATATGCTTGGTGGAATGTGTGGAAGGAGAGAAACCGGAGAACTTTCGAAGGAAAATCGAGAACAAGCCTTCATGTTGCCATGCTAGCTAAAGAGGAGATAGAGACATTCCTTTGGGTGTCAGGTCGAGAACAGCCAAGGAGTTTGGTCCGCGAAGAGCACGGCGAAGGATGAAAACACTCATGCTGGGAAGGCTGTGGACATCAGACTACAATATGCCTGGCCGGCTTCGTCAGCTTGAACTTGTTTGTTGTCGTTTTTCTTTTTTTCCTTTTGTTTTCTTTCTGGGCAGCCATGGCTGCTATGGGCAGAGCACCTGCCGTTATTATCCTTCAAAAAAAAAATTTGGCCTGGACGACTCTGGGACAAGCTTCGGCCGCTGACCGCAAGGACGTCGCCTGCGTCACCCTCTCCGTCGAGGGCTACGTGCACCGTGGCACTTTCACTAGGGGCGCAACCATCCATCTGGGCGGAGGGTATGGAACCGATTGGTACAACGGGCCCGAAACGTTTGACAAGGGAGAGGTAATTAAGCAAAGCTCTGGATAACATACAGTAGACATGTAGACTTCATAGCTTTAGTACTGATACTAGTTTGATTGACGCGCAGCCTGAGTTAGATTTATTTTGAGTCTACTTTATGTTTTAAATTGTTTGATTATTACCATGATGTGATAGTCATTTTGAGCGAAGTATAGAAATTAGGTATCCTAGAACTAGCTAGCTACAAAGTTACATGGATTCAACTTTTGTTGTTTGCATGTAGAAACGCAAAATCCTACTCTGCTGCCATTTACTAATCTTCGCCATGTGCTTCCATGCATGTCCCTTTTGATTTTCTAACCCTGGTGTTTAGTCTCTAATAATAATCTATTTAATTAAGCACAAACGTTTTGAGATTCCATCTAGTTTTGTGTGTACCTTGATCGTTTCATGTCACTTACCACACTGGAGTCTATATAATAAATGTTATAGTGGCTCTTTAATTTTCTACTAGATAAATACTGGAGTTCTCTTTATTAATTACCACACTACCACACTGGAGTCCGAATACATGTGATAGATGTTTTTTTGTACGTGATGAGTCTCTTTCACACGTACTGACACATAGATTTATACAATATATATATGGAACTAATTAAGCTCAATTAGTTGTATCCAATATATATAGCTATATTGTTGTCAGTGATGATTAAAATTCATGCATTTAATTTGTTAATTGGAGACGTATAATGATCCTATTTTATTGGACAAAATCAAACAATTTGGTACCAATTAACGGTTAGGATTTGTTTGGACTAGAGGAAACTGGCGTCATGGGCGCTCATGTGCATATACGATATATATATTGCAGGTCACCGGTATCCTGTACCGCGAGGTCACCACCATCTGGACGTTCGACGGAAATGGTAAAGCGGACAAGGGACTCCTTGGCGGCATAGCGGAACTCGTTCAGATGCGATCTGGACACACTCCGTCCGGATGGGCTAAAGCCGGCGAGGGCGCCTACTGGAATGAGCAGACCCCGGGGGTGACAGCGCACTTTCTCGACTTCTGCGACACACGCCACCATGGATTCCTAGCTAAGATGGCGAGGAAGATGAAGACAGGTTACAATGACCATTTCTTCGCTGAGATCACCGGCAAGACCGCGACTCAGCTATGGAAGGAATATAAGGCGGCCCACAAGAACTGAACTGATAATCTGATATGATCACATATATATAGTAAAAAAACGAATAATTTGACGACTGGATGAATAGAAAACCACTATATATGATGCATGTAAACCAGTCAGAAGGAAGCAAGTCCAGCTCCTCAGGGCTGTCTCTGCGAATTAGGAGGCCCTGTCCGAAATGCAAACTGGGGCCCCCAAATTTCAGGCCACTTATTTTCGATTTGAAACGTAAAATGGGTTAAAAATGTAAAAATTCAGGTAGCCCACTCTTATTACTTTGGCCCAACTTGGCCCAGGCCAGTGTCTTCTTCATCCTCCAGCCGAAACGGTTGGATGCTTGCACTCTCTCTCTACTTCAGCCATTGTTGACAACGCAAGCTCGCACAGGAGCACAATTGAATGGCCGAGACACCAATAAACCATCAAAATGGAATGCCTATTGGATCCTCCATCACTATCCTCAGTCAAATTCGAAACTAAATTTGCATCTGGCAGCGTGAAGCACAACTGCGACCATAGGTGAAGCTTGAACTGGGGGCCCCTAATTTCCCTAATTTATTGGGGGCCCTGGGCGGTCGGCCACCTTGGCCCTGCTAATTGATGGCTCTGAGCTCCTCCATGAATATTCTTTGTAACAGTTGACGTGACAGCGGTTTAAATATACTACAAAAATATAGCTAAATGTCTGTGTGCCTTATTTCTATGCTTAATTTTGCATGAGAGTTAGACCAATTTGTTTTTGCACGTAATCGCAAGTCTTCCAAATTCACAAACACATCCGCCTCACCCCTTCCCTGCCTCATCATCTCTTGATGTGTCTTTCTACATGTAACACCGCCACTATGTCCTCCACCTGTCGGCGTAGAAGGGGCTGTTCGATGTGGAACGCCGATCACAGCACCAACGCCGCCTGACACAAGACATGTTCTGCACTACTCCTACCCACAGCCACACCAAACACTCAGATCGTGGAGCAAATCACACCACACCAAACACACGACGTGCTAGTTGATCCAACGGAACCGGACACCAAGTTGGTGTTGTTCCCTCCTCTTTGATCCACCAATGAAATCTGTACCATGCTGCTCTTCTTTTGTTGTTTCAGATCGATCAGTAGATGTTTTGGATCAAGTTTCATGCTATTGGTCCGTCCATCTCCTGCTCCTATCACCCGATCAACCTGAAGCGACGGCGTGGCCTACCAAACCAAAGCACTCTTGAGACCTGCGCCGCCGGACGTCGCAGGGTCCGCCGGCCAGAGGATTGCAGATCGAGACGTCACGCATCACCACAACCGTGATATTGGCCGATAGCGGCGACAATTCAGTGCAGATATCGGCGGATCTGCTATCTCTATGCTATAGTGGCGACAATTCAAATAGCTAGGCGTGCACAAAAGCTAATCAGCCTGTTAGTTTGGCCTGTTGTTTATCAGCCGCTACAGTGTTCGCAGTTATTTCTTCTGCAGCGGCTACAATGTTTGTAGTTATTTCTTTTGCAGCCGCTACAGTAAAACAGTTGCAAAACAGCCTGCCGAACAGCCCGCTTGGTAGCTATGAAATTGTATAATTGGACCTCTTCTCGCAATAATGGTGAAAATTGACAACTTCTTGCATGGCACTGGTGAGTGGTAACGGCATCGGGGAGGGGGCAAAGGTTTGGCTAAGGTCCTGCATTTCTACGTCGGCTCCCTGTTGGCTTGCCATGTTGGTGCTGGGAGCGACTCGAGACCCGGTTGGACCAAAGTGACATAGCGGGACAAGTTTAGGGACCATTAATTAATCTGCATTTCAGAAGCACATGGATCAAAGTGACATAACAAGACAAGGTTAGGAACTATTAGTCTGCATTTCAAAAGCACGGACAAAATTGACATAGCAAGACAAGTTTAAAAACCGGGCCACGCATTTTAGTCTAAAAAAATTATCTTCTCACCTTTTCGCATCATACAAGTTAGTATAAATAAACTATTAAGCATCATTCTTGTTGGTAACCTTTGGTTGTCTGCCATTATATTTTGATGAATAAACCGGACACATCATTGGTGCTTAAATTTAATTGAAAGATAAATCTCGAACCATTTTATATCTTCAAGCAAATATCTGCTTGACCCATTCAGTTCCTGCAGCTCACCACTCAGTAGTCAAGTTGGCTATCACATTTCCCGGGTCTACACCTACACTCGGTCGGTTCCACATAAGATCTAAATTGTTTTGGAAATACGTAAATCGGACTCCTGACTTGGTGCTTTCCATCAGACCAGATTATGGACGCTGAGGCCCCGAGGCTGCCGCCGTCGGCTGCCGGGGTTTGCAGTAAACCCATCACGCTCACGGCGAAGTTCAGCTCCTGCCTCTCTGCAGTGAACGCCAGCTCGTCGGGCTCAACGCTGACCGTGATGCCTTGCTCGGAGCTGATCTTTGCACGGTACAGCGAGTTGACTGGCCCAACATTAGTCAGTTTCCTGGGGATCTCAACGGCGAAGTCCGCGCCGTAGTTGATTACTGGGACGGCGATTGATGGGTAGTTCAGGTCAGCCATGGAGCCCATCGGCGACGAGCATGTCGTGTTGGTTCCGGTCATGGTGGCGAGCTGAGTTGTGTTGTACCCTTGCGCGCAGAGGAGGTTGACATACTCGGCTTCGGAAGCATTGTACACAAGGCCTGGATCAACCGCCCGTGTCGGGTTAACCTGACCCGCCCCGTAGGCAAACTCTGCCTCAGGAACGTTGGACTGAAGTGGAGTTGCTGCATTTATTGATCAGGACCAAGATTTAGTTATATATTATATATTGAAACTTGATGGAGATACATTGACACGGATGTTAGGTTATTGTTCCATTACTTAACTAAGTGTCTCGTTAGCTCCTTATTCCTTATCATTGGAATATATCTCTCTAAAATTGGTGAAAAAGCTAAATTACCAATGCGTTTGTTACTTGTGGTGACCAATGAAGAGATGATGGCTGCCGGCGACCAGTGAGGGTGGACGGGCTTGACATACGCGGCGGCACCTGTGACATGGGGGCATGCCATTGATGTCCCTGAGATGATATTGTAAGGGACTACCCGGACATCTTCGTCGCTCATGGATGGTGCCGTTAAAGGGGACCAAGCGGCCAAGATTTCGACTCCTGGGGCACTAATGTCGGGCTGTAAACATGTCGATATTTTTGGGGGAAAAGATGTGAATCGATCAGTTATTAGTTACCACATTTTCGACTGCAACCAAAGCATCCATGAAGTGCTGCAACTTTGTACTAAATCGGCTGTTATCTCCTAGTGAGGCCAAGGCTGGGATGTTTCCCATTATCAAAATATATATATATATATATCTATATATATATATATATATATATATATATATATATATATATATATATATGTATATATATATATATATATATATATATATATATATATATATATATATATATATAAATCCATCTGTTACCTTTAGGACTCCGGGCGTGATCAGGTTTGGGCCCCTCGACGAGAAGCCAGCAACGATTGGTGCCTTTGCATTGTAAACTGTCTCACTGTTGAATATCCTAGCCACTGGGTACCTGAAAATGTAGTGATACATACAGGGTTTTCTAGAGATGGATCATGGATATATGCAACATGGAATGTTCAGAAGAATTGTGGTGAACTGGACCTGCTCTCATTGTAGTAGCGAAGGATATCTTGGAATTGAGCTGGCCAGACGAGGACAACGGGTAGTGAGAAAGAAAAGGAGGCATCTCTGTCGTCATCGGTATCAACAAGGAACGTGTTTGGTTGGGCCGTTCTGCTCTGTAAATGGCTCACGGTGTCATCAGGTAACGTTGGTTTGTGTTTGGTTGAGCTAGTCTGTAATCAATTCACGGTGCGATCAGGTCCCGGCCTTCAGAAGCTCGATACCGCCCACTTACCTGGGTCAGTCGATCCCGTTACGGAATGCAACCCCATCGATCTCCCCCGACTCCTCCCTCCTATCCTCGCCTCTCGCACCCGACGGCGGTGGCGCCGACGCTCACACAATCCTCATCTCCTCGCCTCGCACCCGACGGCGGCGGCGCGCGGCTTTCCTTGCTGGTGAGGAACCTCGGCCTCCCTCTCCCCCTCCCTCTCCGTTAGACCTTATCCAACTTTTAACCCTAGCAAGCTCCAGGACGAAGGGGATTTCTTTGGAGTGATCGCGAGAGCACAGGAAGATCCACACTGACCAAGTCAGGAATAGATCAAGAAGCATCTACATCGGTCAGATCGGGGGCAGAAGAGACTTGAAGCATCCACGGCAACCTGCGATCGAGGGAGGAGAGGACTAGAAGTGCAAGGTGCGTGCTGTTTCTTCTTCTCTCAACACCTCCACGTACATATTGTTCTGTTCAGATCGATTTGTGATTGCAAGATAAGAAACCTGATTGAGCAGGCGGCTTCAGAATCTCTAAGATTAATATTAACCTTGCGAATTGTCGTTCCTGTGGAAACGAGCAGTTTATGATTGAATAATTTTGTGAGATTATAGAGGAAATTTGGAGTACATTGGTTATCTTTTATCTCCTACTCTTTGCAAGCGAGCCACAAATAGAAATTTCTCCCAGTCTAGCCTGAACGATAGGGAATTATATGATTTGAGGCACTACTTGTTTGGCTCTGTGTCTCCCTGCAATCTGCCACAATGAGTTTCATGCTGTATGTTTTTATTCTTTGATGTTCAAATAGTGTTGCCGTTTTGCATCTATATATATCACATGTGTAGCTCTTTTTTGTACATCATTATGGCTCGTCTTCCATTATCTACCAGAATACGGAGGAGAAATTTGACTCTTACGATGACTAGTGTAATGCTTATGTACTATTACCTTTGGGTAATATTTGTCCTTGCATACAAGCAGAAGTGTTGGAAAATAGAAAGGAGAATAAAAATTAGAGAACTTAGAAGTGAGTATTTATATCAACTTGTTCGTGAGAGCGACATAGGTTGTATAAATGAGCTTCGAGTGGATAGGAGAACCTTTGATGTGTTGTGTGAAATGCTAAGAGATGTTGCTGGTCTGAAGGGCACAAGGAACATGCCTCTAGAAGAGATGGTAGCTGCATTTCTATACACATTATCTCATCATTTGAAGAACAGAACGATTGGTGGTTTTTTTTTTTCCAGAGTGGTGAAACTGTGAGCAGGCACTTCAACACATGCCTCATAGCTGTGCTAAAGCTTCATCAATTGTTACTTAAGAAACCAGATCCTATACCTGAGGACAGCACAGATAGTAGATGGAAGTACTTCAAGGTAAACATTTTCTAAAGAAATCAACAACTGTCACACTAGGATAGTATTAATGGGTGCATAATATGCTTATCTTTGCTGTTTGCTTGTGTGATGTTTTAGAATTGTTTGGGTGCATTGGACGGTACACATGTTTAAGGTAACTGTCCCGACTAAGCTGAAAGGAATATATAGGTCAAGAAAAGGAGATATTGTGACAAATGTGTTAGGTGTGTGTGCACCTGATATGCAGTTCATCTATGTACTACCTGGTTGGGAGGGTTCAGCACATGACGGGCGTGTGCTTCGAGATGCTATCTCAAGGCCGGACGGATTACGTGTCCCTCAAGGCGAGTGTTGTGTATCTGATTCAAAATTTTCGTAGGCTTGTCTTTGGTCCTTTTATGCTCATATTTTTTCTTTTTTGATCTGTTAAGGTTGCTATTACCTTGTTGATGCTGGTTACACAAATGCAAACGGTTTTTTGGCTCCATTCCGAGGTCAAAGGTACCATCTAGGAGGTTTCACTGCACAAAACACACCACATAGTGCAGAGGAATATTTTAACTTGGGCCATGCTAGAGCTAGGAATATTATTGAGAGGGCTTTTGGAAGACTCAAGGGTCGTTGGGGAATTTTGAGGACAGCATCATACTTTCCAATCAAGACTCAATGTCGCATCATAATGGCATGTGCTCTATTGCACAATTTAATCCTACAAAAGATGTCTAGAGATCCATTTGAGAGTGAGGAATCAGAAGCAGGGCCATCATTTGAGGTTATAGAAGGAGAAATCAGTGAACCTGAATTTATCACCGCTGTATCAACATCTAATGAATGGACTAATTTCCGCAATAGTCTTGCTCAGCGGATGTATAATAGCTATAGAGCTAGATCCCACTAAGGTTTGTACCTTTTGTTTATGGATGTTCCCTTTTTGTAGCTTGTTGTGTTAGTTCTTACTTATCTTGCAAAAGAGAATGTCCTGCAATCTAACAAATCACACTTTTTTCAGTCATGAACCATGCTGCAAGCTCAACTTCTACGGGCGCAAGGCGAAAAAATAAAAGGATTTGGGCCCCTTTTGAGGATGAGGAAAAATCAAAGCATTGTATGAGCTATCTTTAGATCCCAGGTGGAAAGGTGAAGGAGGCTTCAAGAATGGTTACTGCTCTGTTTTGGAGACTGTGCTAGCTAAGAAAATACCAGGTTGTGGCCTTACTGCAATTCCCCATATTGAGTCTAGGGTGAGACACTTTAGGACTAAGTATGGTGCAATGGAGGTTATGCTCTCAAAGAGTGGCTTTTCTTGGGATGAGAATAGAAACATGCTGCAGTGCGAGAAGCAACAATACGATGCACATTGTAAGATAAGTCACTTAAAATCAATGTATTGTGTTTTCCATCCTTTTGTCCTATTTTATTTATTTTTCTCCTTGCAGGATAACATTGAAGCGAAGGGTCTTTACGGTGTTCCTTTTTCGTACTTCAATACACTAGCTGGGAAGGACATTGCAACTGGGGAAGGAGCAGAGGGCATTGGTGAGGCTGTTACAAACATGGAGAAGGAGCTGACTGGAAGGGAGTCATGTGCCGGAGGAAGATGAGGAAAGGGTGATATCCAGGGACAGGGAGCCACCTCGACCATCTTATTCTGCTGACTCAACATCATCAAGCAACAAGAGGAGGAGGAAAGACAAAGATAATGGAAAAGGGAAGGAAGCAAGCTTGCCTACTGACCCGTTATTGGCTATGATTGGTGAATTTCGTGGCGATCTGCAGAGTGTTTCACAGAACTTTGGTACTATTGCTGCTGCCATGCAACGTGAAGCTGAAGTCCAAGAGAAGACAAGGAAGGAGGAACCGGAACAAACAATTGAAGAGAAGTCTGTTAAAGAGTTGCGCAAGCTTGGTTTTACTGGTACTGAAGTCATCAAAGCTGCAAGTGTGTTTGTCAGAATCCCGAATCAAATGAGCATGCTATTCGCAATTCCAGAGTCTCTTAGGAGGGAGTTCATTTTGAACATGCTTGATGGTAAGTTTAACTAGGTAGTTTACATTCTGAAACATAAACCAGAGTTACCACTTATTCATACTATATCTAGCGTCAAACTTGCTGCAAGCTATGTTTAAAGGATGACATTTGTCTGGTGATGACATATAGCTGAGGTTTCTTCTGTTTTGAGATTTTAAAATCACCCTTATGCCTATTGTGTTCCTTTTCTTTTGGTACGACTATGTTGTTTTGGCATATGTCTTTTTTTTTTGAGTACTGGCTTGGCATATATGTTGTTTTATTTCATCTATCACAAACAGAAGTATTCTGTCTCACATGGTACTATTTTGTTTTTCTTTTTGCAGAAGAAGGAAAACAAAACTGATGGGAAGCTAGGAAGGATAAGCCAAAGCAATCTTGAAAAAGCTTTAAAAATTTGTTAGTGTAGCTTCAAGTATCTCAGGTTTCATTTTGTTATTGCAGTGGTTAACGTAGACCTTGCTTAATTTCTGAAGTGTTCTCAGGCATCTAGAAATGTTAACAGCATGGTCCTTTTGAATATTCTTTTCATAATTTATGCAACTCTATTGAAGTGACATGACTTCTTTACATGCTCCAGCAGATAACTTATGCAGAGTATATTTTCTTCTTTCTGGATGTTCAGTGTAATTTTGTTAGCTATCAGTAGAGAGATTCCTGTCGTAGTAGTCAAATTCGAGGAGTGCCTTTACGTCCAAAAACCGCAGACCAAACGCTGCGACGGTATCCAATGACTTTACCACGTGCAAACAAACAAAGTGAGGAATCGGTGATCGCGCCGCTGATCACTCTGAGATCCGTTCACGGTGCCTTTGACGTTACCGTTCCACAGGAAAATGGAATGCCTATTGGATCCTCCATCACTATCCTTAGTCAAATTCGAAACTAAATTTGCATCTGGCAGCGTGAAGCACAACTGCGACCATAGGTGAAGCTTGAACTGGGGGCCCCTAATTTCCCTAATTTATTAGGGGTCCTGGGCGGTCGGCCACCTTGGCCCTGCTAATCGACGGCTCTGAGCTCCTCCATGAATATTCTCTGTAACAGTTGACGTGACAGCGGTTTAAATATACTACAAAAATATAGCTAAATGTCTGCGTGCCTTATTTCTATGCTTAATTTTGCATGAGAGTTAGACCAATTTGTTTTTGCACGTAATCGCAAGTCTTCCAAATTCACAAACACATCCGCCTCACCCTTCCCTGCCTCATCATCTCTTGATGTGTCTTTCTACATGTAACACCGCCACTATGTCCTCCAAGTACCTGTCGGCGTAGAAGGGGCTGTTCGATGTGGAACGCCGATCACAGCACCAACGCCGCCTGACACAAGACATGTTCTGCACTACTCCTACCCACAGCCACACCAAACACTCAGATCGTGGAGCAAATCACACCACACCAAACACACGACGTGCTAGTTGATCCAACGGAACCGGACACCAAGTTGGTGTTGTTCCCTCCTCTTTGATCCACCAATGAAATCCTTACCATGCTGCTCTTCTTTTTTTTGGATCAATCTAGTTATGCGCAGCACGTCTTTGTTGTTTCAGATCGATCAGTAGATGTTTTGG
This sequence comes from Eragrostis nindensis, assembly GCA_012490785.1. Taxonomy (NCBI): domain Eukaryota; kingdom Viridiplantae; phylum Streptophyta; class Magnoliopsida; order Poales; family Poaceae; genus Eragrostis; species Eragrostis nindensis. The sequence continues at coordinate 36,567 of JAAXCT010001396.1, forward strand.
ATCAATAAGTTTCATGCTATTGGTCCGTCCATCTCCTGCTCCTATCACCCGATCAACCTGAAGCGACGGCGTGGCCTACCAAACCAAAGCACTCTTGAGACCTGCGCCGCCGGACGTCGCAGGGTCCGCCGGCCAGAGGATTGCAGATCGAGACGTCACGCATCACCACAACCGTGATATTGGCCGATAGCGGCGACAATTCAGTGCAGATATCGGCGGATCTGCTATCTCTATGCAATAGTGGCGACAATTCAAATTGCTAGGCGCGCACAAAAGCTAATCAGCCTGTTAGTTTGGCCTGCTGCTTATCAGCCGCTACAGTGTTCGCAGTTATTTCTTCTGCGGCGGCTACAATATTTGTAGTTATTTCTTCTGCAGCCGCTACAGTAAAACAGTTGCAGAACAGCCTGTCGAACAGCCGCTTGGTAGCTATGGAATTGTATAATTGGACCTCTTCTCGCTATAATGGCGAAAATTGACAACTTCTTGCATGGCACTGGTGAGTGGTAACGGCATCGGGGAGGGGGCAAAGGTTTGGCTAAGGTCCTGCATTTCTACGTCGGCTCCCTGTTGGCTTGCCAATTGTTGCTGGGAGCGACTCGAGACCCGGTTGGACCAAAGTGACATAGCGGGACAAGTTTAGGGACCATTAATTAATCGGCATTTCAAAAGCACATGGATCAAAGTGACATAACAAGACAAGGTTAGGAACTATTAGTCTGCATTTCAAAAGCATGGACACAATTGACATAGCAAGACAAGTTTAAAAACCGGGCCATGCATTTTAGTCTAAAAAAAATTATCTTCTCACCTTTTCGCATCATACAAGTTAGTATAAATAAACTATTAAGCATCATTCTTGTTGGTAACCTTAGGTTGTCTGTCATTATATTTTGATGAATAAACCAACACATCATTGGTGCTTAAATTTAACTGAAAGATAAATCTCGAACCATTTTATATCTTCAAGCAAATATCTGCTTGACCCATTCAGTTCCTGCAGCTCACCACTCAGTAGTCAAGTTGGCTATCACATTTCCCGGGTCTACACCTACACTCGGTCGGTTCCACAGAAGATCTAAATTGTTTTGGAAATACGTAAATCGGACTCCTGACTTGGTGCTTTCCATCAGACCAGATTATGGACGCTGAGGCCCCGAGGCTGCCGCCGTCAGCTGCCGGGGTTTGCAGTAAACCCATCACGCTCACGGTGAAGTTCAGCTCCTGCCTCTCTGCAGTGAACGCCAGCTCGTCGGGCTCAACGCTGACCGTGATGCCTTGCTCGGAGCTGATCTTTGCACGGTACACCGAGTTGACTGGCCCAACATTAGTCAGCTTCCTGGGGATCTCAACGGCGAAGTCCACGCCGTAATTGATTACTGGGACGGCGATTGATGGGTAGTTCAGGTCAGCCATGGAGCCCATCGGCGACGAGCATGTCGTGTTGGTTCCGGTCATGGTGGCGAGCTGAGTTGTGTTGTACCCTTGCGCGCAGAGGAGGTTGACATACTCGGCTTCGGAAGCATTGTACACAAGGCCTGGATCAACCGCCCGTGTCGGGTTAACCTGACCCGCCCCGTAGGCAAACTCTGCCTCAGGAACGTTGGACTGAAGTGGAGTTGCTGCATTTATTGATCAGGACCAAGATTTAGTTATATATTATATATTGAAACTTGATGGAGATACATTGACACGGATGTTAGGTTATTGTTCCCTTACTTCTAAGTGTCTCGTTAGCTCCTTATTCCTTATCATTGGAATATATCTCTCTAAAATTGGTGAAAAAGCTAAATTACCAATGCGTTTGTTACCTGTGGTGACCAATGAAGAGATGATGGCTGCCCGCGACCAGTGAGGGCATACGCGGCGGCACCTGTGACATGGGGGCATGCCATTGATGTCCCTGAGATGATATTGTAAGGGACTACCCGGACATCTTCGTCGCTCATGGATGGTGCCGTTAAAGGGGACCAAGCGGCCAAGATTTCGACTCCTGGGGCACTAATGTAGGGCTGTAAACATGTCGATATTTTTGGGGGAAAAGATGTGAATCGATCAGTTATTAGTTACCACATTTTCGACTGCAACCAAAAGCATCCATGAAGTGCTGCAACTTTGTACTAAATCGGCTGTTATCTCCTAGTGAGGCCAAGGCTGGGATGTTTCCCATTATCCAAAAAAAAAAAAAATCATCTGTTACCTTTAGGACTCCGGGCGTGATCAGGTTTGGGCCCCTCGACGAGAAGCCAGCAACGATTGGTGCCTTTGCATTGTAAACTGTCTCACTGTTGAATATCCTAGCCACTGGGTACCTGAAAATGTAGTGATACATACAGGGTTTTCTAGAGATGGATCATGGATATATGCAACATGGAATGTTCAGAAGAATTGTGGTGAACTGGACCTGCTCTCATTGTAGTAGCGAAGGATATCTTGGAATTGAGCTGGCCAGACGAGGACAACGGGAAGTGAGAAAGAAAAGGAGGCATCTCTGTCGTCATCGGTATCAACAAGGATGATGCCGATCGCTCCACTTCTTATGAGCACATACTGATCGATATCCTGCCGTGGCGGGCATAGAAGGATGGCCCCCTTGTACATTGCACCTTCCAGCTTTTCATTGCAGCTTCTGAACAATTGCATAGCAGGGATCATAAACTGACAAGAAGATGTCTTCGCAAAAGTATGCATATGGCCAATGAAAGATCGGAGTAGCTGTAGCTAGCTAGATTGATGCACTAGATCCATCAAAAAGTATAATTATATTAGTGTGATTTTTTCTGGGTTGGCTATGTGATCAGTGCGCGTACGTACTCTGGGGCCACCAGTAGAGATTGTTTCCCGATATCAGGGAAAGTATTTATGGAATGTGCCTGCAATGCACACAAGTTCTAGCTATATTAGTGGAAACTGTCTGTCACCTTTTTATTATTTGCAAAACAAAAAAAAAAGAAGAAGAAGGAGGAGAAGTTCTAGAAAGGGCGAAGTGCTGACCAAAATGTGCTTGCCGTTGCCTAGCACCATCCTGCTGACAATCCTCCTGTCAATTGTGGTCCCTGCAGCGGTGATCATCCAGGGCGCGACGTTGCTGACGGTTCCCAGCTTGGAGCCGCAGTTGCCAGCCGGGACAGACGTCAGGACGCCTCCCCTGACGGCGTGGAACGCGCCGATGGCCAACGCGTCGTCGGCGTACTCGGTCGCCGTCTCGGGCGAGATGGCCGCCGAGATCACGTCCACGCCGTCGGCAATGGCGTCGTCAAACGCCGCGAGGATGTCCTCCGAGGCGCAGCCCTCGTGGTACTAGCTGTTAAGAATCTAGGCATTTTTCTAATTAACTTAATCTATAAATTTCCTAACAAGGTGATGGCGATGAAGAAACTGAACATAAAGTCAGAAACGTACCCAGCGGACTGGAAGATCCATTCCCAAGAACCATTGTTCTTGAGTATGTTCGATGTAGTCGATCTTAGTCGATGCAGGACGATGTTCGCAGTGCAGAACCGTCCGGGAAGTAGTCGATTGGAAGGGAGCAGTCGCGATGTCGCTTCCTAAAAACCTGATCGCTTGCACAACCGGTAGATGTCTCTTGCGGAACGGAGTTTCGGAGGCCTACTCTCCCAGATTCTGTGCGCGCAGAAGTCCGGGACGGAGAAGTCTTCGAAGGCAACAGCGAGCGGAAGTATGGAATGCGAGAGCGAGTGGGCGAGCGTTTCAGGCGTATGGAAGGCGCTATATATAGAGACGGAACAGACGCGACGCCTTCGAACGAACAGACGCGACCCTTCGTAATGAACGAACAGCACGGCTCGGCTCGGCGGCGGCGGCGGCGGCGCGCGCGCGTATGGTTCGCCACTAGCCTCTCTCAACTTCTCTAGGGAATCAACCGGAAATCCACTTAATAAGTCGAGTCAATAAATGATAGAAATCCCATGTGGGACTAAACTATTATTACATTAATTATGGGCCTAGACTCAATAGAATTATTGCTCTATTAGGAGCTTAAAAGCCCATAAATCTCAACACCAGCACACCAATTGTAGATCGCCAGCCTCGCCCCCGGCACCGCGCCACGGGCGGTGCCGTTGGCCACCCCGTAGAGGCTCGCGTTCCCCACGACCCGGCCAGCCGCCGTCGACGCCACGTGCGTGCCATGGCGAGGTTGTCGATTGGCGTTATTGCCGGTCCATCCAGATACCTTCCATCGTAGGCCCGGGCTCCAATTATTTTGCTGCAAAAGTAATCTTTCTTAAGTATACAATAGTCTATCATGTTTCTTGTTTTATAATTGTTCCTCTGATGTGTTGATAACAAAAGGGACAATAGAGAGCAGCTCTTACTTGTTGCACTTGATGCGCTTAGAGCAGCGGCCCTTCCACTTGGCCGGCGGCGGTGCGAGGCCATGGTCCGAGAAGGATTCAGACCCCGGTGTGATACCGGTGTCGATCACGCCGATGATGACATCCTGCTCGAACGGAAGGCTCCGGTGCTCGTGCAGCGGCAACCCAAGGAAGTCCCATGACCTTGTAGTCTGCGGCCTGTACACCACCCTCTCATGGATCGAAAGAACACCCTCCTTGCCTAATAATAAATCCAATTCGCACGACAAGCTAGTTTATATACATCTAGATACATATGCGTGGATGTCCTTGCCTAGAATTAATTTCTTACCGGCAAGCTTGTTCTTCTCCTCCTCCGTGAGCCGGGCTGCGAACTCGTGCAGGCTTCTCGTGTAGTGGTACACCACCCTATCCTGTGCGCTGGAACTGCACTCGACACAACCCAGATCAGTTCTGCCATCGCGATCACTACGTGAACGGAAGAAGAGGTTTCATGGTGTATACGGTATACCTGCTTCGTCCATCTAGGGCCTCGCTAAGCAACGCGTGATGGAAAGTCTTTATCTTCGCGCTGGCGTCCGCCGACTCCGTCATGTCCAGTGCCACATCAGATTGTGGCGGCGGTGTCTGCCTCGCCGTGAACAGGACATAAACCTGCACGCACCGGCCTTACGGAGGTCGCCGTGAATAGAGATATCAAATTTGCTGTTTCGGTGAAATGTAAAAGTGAATGAGACAAATGAACAGTGATTGCTTTATTCCATTGAGTGTTCCATATTTATAGTACAAGTGGGAACATGAGGGCCTAAAGGCCATCTGGACTGGAGCCCAGGTTGTCTTCGGCCCATAGATCACAAACGTTCTCTAACACTCCCCCTTGATCATGGTCGATGCAAATGGACACCATGTTGATAACACTTTTGGAATAATCCTCTAAAACCCTGTAGGAAAAAAGAGGTTCTTTATGTTGTTAAGATATGCTGCGAAAACTCCTTAAAACCGGGAGAAAAAGGAGAAATGGGTTCAGCATATATTATGTCTTTGATATCTCTATTGAAAAACCCTATTGGGGAAAAATCAAGAGATAGACATTTATTCTTGTATAGATATTGCCTCATTAAAAACCTAATATGAGAAAGATTGACAATTAAAACTCATACAGGAAAAGAGTGTAATATGATGCTCGGACAGGAAATAATTCAGGGGGATGCTCCCCCTGATCCTTGCAATTTGCTAAGTCGTCGCATACCAATTCCATGTACACATTTTTTAAATGAGGAGTATGGTAGGGACTTAGTAAATAAATCAGCGAGGTTATCGCATGATTTGGTCTGCAGGATATCTATCTCTCCGCTTTCTTGAAGCTCATGAGGATAGAATAACTTTGGAGTTATATGTTTAGTGACATTAGTCTTAACATATCCTGTCTGCATCTGTGCTATACAAGCAGCATTATCCTCGTAGATAATGGTTGGTGATCCGATCGGACCAATTCCACAAGATTGCTCTATGTGGTTAATCATTCTGCGAAGCCATGCACACTCACGTGCTGCTTCATATAACGCAATTATTTCAGAATGATTCGTGGATGTAGCTACTAAAGTCTGTTTCGTAGACTTCCATGAGATAACTGTTCCACCGGGTAAAAACACGAAACCTGTCTGTGATCTGGCTTTATGGGGATCAGATAGATAGCCAGCATCAGTGTATCCTATTAAGCTCGGATCATGATTTTTCTGAAAGAAAAGACCAAGATCTTTAGTGCCTTGGAGATATCTAAAGATATGTTTGACACCTTCCCAATGACGTTTGGTCGGTGCTGCGCTATGTCTAGCAAGTAGATTCACTGCAAATGCAATATCAGGCCTGGTGCAATTTGCAAGATACATAAGCGCTCCAATAGCACTGAGATACGGAAACTCCGGTCCCAATATCTCTTCTCCATTTTCCCTGGGTCGAAACTGATCCTTCTCTAATTCAAGAGCACGGACGACCATGGGAGTTTTCAATGGATAAGCTTTGTCCATATTAAACTTTTCAAGTATTTCTGGACATAGGCAGACTGGTGTACTAGAACTCCAGTGGGAAGATGTTCTAGTTGTAACCCCAAACAGAATTTTGTTTTACCCAATTCTTTCATTTCGAACTCCGCCTTTAGATGATTGCGTGCTTCCTCAATGTCTGGTGCGTTGCCAATAATGTTGATATCATCAACATACACTGAGATTATGCAAAAACCAGTAGATGATCTTTTTGTAAGACACATGGGCAATCATCATTATTGGAGTAACCTTTGTTTAAAAGGAACTCTCTCAGTCGGTTGTACCACATCCGACCTGACTGTTTTAAGCCATATAATGACTTATTCAGTTTTACACAATACATGTTGCGTTTTGCATCCTTATTCGGTACATCGATTCCATCGGGAACACGCACGTAAATATCCGAATCTAATGACCCATAAAGATATGCGGTCACGACATCCATCAACTGCATAGATAGATGATTTTGAACTGCCAATGATATCAAGTATCGGAAAGTGATGCCACTCATCACCGGAGAATATGTTTCATTGAAATCAATGCCGGGTCTCTGCGTGAAACCTTGTGCTACCAGCCTTGTTTTATATCTCACCACCTCATTGTTCTCATTCCGCTTACGGACGAAAACCCATTTGAATCCTACAGGAAAGATTCTTGGAGGTGTAGGTATTACCGAAGTAAATACCTCTCTTTTCTTAAGCGAGGCTAACTCTGCCTGGATTGCTTCTTTCCATTGATTCCAATCTGAGCGTTGTTTACACTCTGCCATGGTTTTTGGATCAGAATCATTCAGAAAGTTGTTCGCAACCTTAGCTGAGAAATATGAGTCGACAACGGTAGTCTTACGGTCATGTGATTCTCCACTATCAACATAATTGATAGAAATTTCCTGCACCCTTTGTGATTCTGTTTCATTTACCAAAGTAATAGAATCTGGGTGTTCCGATATACCACGCTCAGTAATAGAGTGCACTGTTGAGTTGGGTTGTGGATCTTGATTATCCACAGGGTGTATACAACCCTCTTGGTGTCAATCAACATGGGGTTGATCTGCATTTACTACAGTGGAGGATTTATTCCTCTCTTTTCTCTGTATTTTCCGAGAACTTGTATTCTCAGAAATTGCCGTACTTCTCCCCCTCTTATTTTGATTCGGGAGTTGAGTGGTTTTATTTGGTACCTCCACTCTTTCGGGCATATTCCTTGCAGGAACTAGAGATTTTGTGACACCTCTGTAGTCTGTAAATGCATCTGCAGATTGTTGCAAGATTTTGCAAACTAATTATTTTCTGAACTTGAAATTCAGTTTCTTTTGTACGTGGATCAGAGGAGAAGATGCTATGATCATCCCAATTTATTTCCTGGCATTTAGTATGGTACTTATATTCTCCCCCTAATGCCGGGAAATTATCCTCATAAAAAATGCAGTCTGCGTACCGGGCTGTAAATAGATCACCCGTGAGAGGTTCTAAATACTTGATGATCGACGGAGATTGATATCCCACATAGATCCCCAATTTCCTGTGAGGGCCCATGGCGGTACGCTGCGGTGGTGAGATCGGTACGTATACAGCGCAACCGAACTTTCGCAGATGGGAAATATTTGGAGGATTTCCACGTACTAGCTAGATTCCTTGTGTTTGATTGACCCACTGAAAGGATCAAAGGCACCCCGAGGGGGGGGGGGGTGAATCGGTGACTCAACAATTTCTCCCAAACGTACTTAAGGCGTGAAGCTAGCAAGACTAGATATGGTGACAACAAGAAGCTAGCGATGCGCGCACACAATCTAGTCTATGCAACAAGCAACACCCTAACAAGCAATTCTACCAAGTAGTAAAGAGACAACCTATCATGCAATACTACTAGCACATAAGTAAATGCGGAAGCGTAAATGCTAGTAAGTAAAGGAGATAGAGATAGGAATGCTCATGATTTTCCCGTGGTCTCGGAAGGATGGCGCCTTCCCCTACTCCACGTTGGGTCACTCCCGCCGGAGTCTCGACCCCGTCCCTTCGCTCGAAGGCGATCCCTCCTAGAGCACACTTCACCCTCCGAGTGAAGTCGCGGGCACGTCCCGCCGGGCTCGATCCCGGGTACTCTTCCGGAGGTAAGGCTACGCACGTGATGCGTGCCAAAGGGCGCTCCACTAGTGATGCTTCTTTCGCACGGGAAGCTCCAAGACCGTGTACAAACTTGTGTTAGCTTCCACACTCTCTTTGGACAGCTCAACACCAACGCCTAACCGGTCTAGGCCTTGCCATAGACCAAGAGTAACAAACCGAAGTGACTCTCTCAAGCTCACACTAGCCTAGAGATCAAGTGGATGCAATTGCTACTCTCTCAAGCACTAGGATCACTCCAAATCCTTCACAAGTGCTTCTCTTCCTTGCTCTTGGCTTCCTCTGAGTTTCCTGCACTCCAACAATGGCCAAGAGACCCCCCAAGGGGCGGGCAACCAACTATATATAGGCTACCAACCCAAAACTAGCCGTTGCCCAAAAGTGCCCTGCGAAACTAGAGACCGTACAAAGGACCGTACTGTCCGGTCTCTTCCAGACCGTATTGTCCGGTCTCTATTTCCAGGCGCATCTCCATTTTCTTCTTCATCTCCAATGAAGACCGTACTGTCCGGTCCCTAGGACCGTACCATCCGGTCAATTGTCCGGTCTTCATTTCTTCCACTTCCAGAAACTTCAACTTCTCTGTCTGGAAATCCACTGATGACCGTACCATACGGTCCCTTGACCGTACCATACGGTCCTATTGTCCGGTCTTCATTTTCTCAGCATCCCGAGATTTCACTTCTCTGTCTGGATCTTCAATGAAGACCGTACCATACGGTCCCTATGACCGTACTGTCCGGTCTCTACCGGATAAGCTGAAAACTTGATCCACTCTTGATCCTTGCTTCCAACTTCTTCATTCTTGGTTCCTCTTCTTCTCTTCAGCCACCCTAGCCCTCGAGAGACTCACTATGCATCCATATGATCTCTAACCTAGTGTGCTCTAAGAGAACCAATTCGATCCCTCTTGATAGTCCGGTTTTTCCTATGGACTCAAGCTAACATCTACACCAAGCCAACACTTGCTTGGTCTATCATGTCCTTAGCCTTGATCCATCTTCAACCTTGACTCCATCAAGTTCTCGATCCGAATTGTCGAGGCAACCAATCACCAAGTCATCAATAAGATAGAGTTTGTGAGACGACGCTTCCATTGACATGACCATTTGAACATCCTACATGGAAATGTTAGTCACATCAATATGGTCACCCAATCACCAAAACATTCATACCTTTGAGGTTTCTAAACTCCGATGGTCATGAAGCTTACAATCTCCCCCTTTTTGGTGATTGGTGACAACACATATCAAAAGATAAGGAATGGAATGCGTAAGAGTGATCGAGAAGATTAGATATGCATGAAGAACAAGTAAAACAGAGAACAAGGTAGTCATAGCTCAAAAAGGTATCACCTGCAAAATAGAGTTAGAGCACATGGGTGATATATATGGAATAAAACAAGAGCTATAACCACAACACTTGTGATGATAAGTTTATAAGATAATCCTGCAAAAACAAGTGAGTGCACATATCATCACAAAAAGAGGAAACCTGGCAAGATAGATATAAATAAGCGCATCCAGGATAGCATACACAAACTCAGAGCAATATACATGATATATAGATAACAAGCAAGTGTATGTAAAGAAACCAAGTGCATTCTTGATGAGCTAAACACCAGCAAAAGCAAATCAAGCTCAACAAGAACAACGAAGTACCAAAAGAATATACAAATGAAGTCACAAATGGTCTCCCCCTGGACGAAAGACTGTCTCACACTCCCCCTGAACTCAAGATCACTCTGCTACTCCCCACAAGATCACTCTGCTACTCCCCTTAGACCTATACAAGATCTCTCTAACTCTCTCCCCCTTTGGCACCAATGACCAAAAAGAGAAAAAGAAGGAAAGAGAAAAACTGCTACGCATCGGAGGCTGGAGGAGGTGCAGTGGCAGCAGGTGCTGAAGAACTGATAGAAGGCTGAGCACTGTCCTGCTACTGCTGAGAGGGTGGCACTGGAGATGTCCAAGTCCAAGTCCGCGGCATCCCCAAAGACTCCTGTGGCTGGAAGAGTGGAGTGAACGGCACAAGCTGCCTGTAAGCAATCCCCAGAGAGACTGTCTGAAGCAAGGTCTGCTCAAGCTGTGTCGTATGCTCAACTGCCTCTGAGTCTGAAGCTGAGTGGACTGAAGGAGTAGGTGAGCGACTGGGGGTCCAGGAGAAACTGCCAGTAGGTGAGGCTGCTCTAGATGGTGGATCCTGTCCTGTAGCAAGAGCCTCATCTATCTCCTCGCGAGTGTACCCGAAGTCAGTGAGATCCACTGCTGCTGTCTCAGCTGTAGTAGTCACGACCTCTGCCTGTGAAGCTGTAAGGACTGAGTCTGTCTGTACTGAGGTGGTCTGTGCTACTGTGTCAAAGTCGAGGGTACGAGCTGGCAGTGGTGATCACAAAGAAGGGACTCTCAGCTGAAGCGGTGAGAAGCTCGGAGCTGTAGAAGCTAGAAGGGCTGACGGAGTCATGGAGAGACATGGTGAAGAACGGTACTGGTGTGAAGGTCCTGCCTCTCCAGTCAAACCAGCAAACGTGGACGACGACGGCCCCACCGTAGGTGCACCAGCAGGTGAGATGGGAGCCGTGAGTAAGGTGCTGAAACACTGTCCCTGGCTGGCTGACTGTCCTGCCTGTGCCTGGGCAAACTGGTGCTGCTGCTGCTGCTGTAGCTGCTGAAACTGTACTGTATCTGGTGGCAGCACACCTGGAAAAGTGAGAGGAGCGAACGACGGAAGGCCTGGCAATGCCTGTCCAAAGAGACGAAGAGTCTGAGCGATCGCCTCAAAGCCTGTGAACAGTGACGACAAGCCAGAAGCCATCTCCCTCTGAGTGAGTACAACACTGTCTAGCATCTGTCGATCCCTCTCCCTATCCTCTCGCTGACTCTGGAGCTCTCTATGAATAGCTGCAAGCTCTGCACGTAGTACTGAGTCTGTCTGAGCTGGAGCTGTAGCTGAGCCTAAAGGTCCTGCTCTAGAGTCCGGACACATCATTGGTGCTTAAATTTAATTGAAAGATAAATCTCGAACCATTTTATATCTTCAAGCAAATATCTGCTTGACCCATTCAGTTCCTGCAGCTCACCACTCAGTAGTCAAGTTGGCTATCACATTTCCCGGGTCTACACCTACACTCGGTCGGTTCCACATAAGATCTAAATTGTTTTGGAAATACGTAAATCGGACTCCTGACTTGGTGCTTTCCATCAGACCAGATTATGGACGCTGAGGCCCCGAGGCTGCCGCCATCGGCTGCCGGGGTTTGCAGTAAACCCATCACGCTCACGGCGAAGTTCAGCTCCTGCCTCTCTGCAGTGAACGCCAGCTCGTCGGGCTCAACGCTGACCGTGATGCCTTGCTCGGAGCTGATCTTTGCACGGTATAGCGAGTTGACTGGCCCAACATTAGTCAGTTTCCTGGGGATCTCAACGGCGAAGTCCGCGCCGTAGTTGATTACTGGGACGGCGATTGATGGGTAGTTCAGGTCAGCCATGGAGCCCATCGGCGACGAGCATGTCGTGTTGGTTCCGGTCATGGTGGCGAGCTGAGTTGTGTTGTACCCTTGCGCGCAGAGGAGGTTGACATACTCGGCTTCGGAAGCATTGTACACAAGGCCTGGATCAACCGCCCGTGTCGGGTTAACCTGACCCGCCCCGTAGGCAAACTCTGCCTCAGGAACGTTGGACTGAAGTGGAGTTGCTGCATTTATTGATCAGGACCAAGATTTAGTTATATATTATATATTGAAACTTGATGGAGATACATTGACACGGATGTTAGGTTATTGTTCCATTACTTAACTAAGTGTCTCGTTAGCTCCTTATTCCTTATCATTGGAATATATCTCTCTAAAATTGGTGAAAAAGCTAAATTACCAATGCGTTTGTTACTTGTGGTGACCAATGAAGAGATGATGGCTGCCGGCGACCAGTGAGGGTGGACGGGCTTGACATACGCGGCGGCACCTGTGACATGGGGGCATGCCATTGATGTCCCTGAGATGATATTGTAAGGGACTACCCGGACATCTTCGTCGCTCATGGTTGGTGCCGTTAAAGGGGACCAAGCGGCCAAGATTTCGACTCCTGGGGTACTAATGTCGGGCTGTAAACATGTCGATATTTTTGGGGGAAAAGATTTGAATCGATCAGTTATTAGTTACCACATTTTCGACTGCAACCAAAAGCATCCATGAAGTGCTGCAACTTTGTACTAAATCGGCTGTTATCTCCTAGTGAGGCCAAGGCTGGGATGTTTCCCATTATCAAAAATATATATATATATATATATATATATATATATATATATAAATCCATCTGTTACCTTTAGGACTCCGGGCGTGATCAGGTTTGGGCCCCTCGACGAGAAGCCAGCAACGATTGGTGCCTTTGCATTGTAAACTGTCTCACTGTTGAATATCCTAGCCACTGGGTACCTGAAAATGTAGTGATACATACAGGGTTTTCTAGAGATGGATCATGGATATATGCAACATGGAATGTTCAGAAGAATTGTGGTGAACTGGACCTGCTCTCATTGTAGTAGCGAAGGATATCTTGGAATTGAGCTGGCCAGACGAGGACAACGGGTAGTGAGAAAGAAAAGGAGGCATCTCTGTCGTCATCGGTATCAACAAGGAACGTGTTTGGTTGGGCCGTTCTGCTCTGTAAATGGCTCACGGTGTCATCAGGTAACGTTGGTTTGTGTTTGGTTGAGCTAGTCTGTAATCAATTCACGGTGCGATCAGGTCCCGGCCTTCAGAAGCTCGATACCGCCCACTTACCTGGGTCAGTCGATCCCGTTACGGAATGCAATCCCATCGATCTCCCCCGACTCCTCCCTCCTATCCTCGCCTCTCGCACCCGACGGCGGTGGCGCCGACGCTCACACAATCCTCATCTCCTCGCCTCGCACCCGACGGCGGCGGCGCGCGGCTTTCCTTGCTGGTGAGGAACCTCGGCCTCCCTCTCCCCCTCCCTCTCCGTTAGACCTTATCCAACTTTTAACCCTAGCAAGCTCCAGGACGAAGGGATTTCTTTGGAGTGATCGCGAGAGCACAGGAAGATCCACACTGACCAAGTCAGGAATAGATCAAGAAGCATCTACATAGGTCAGATCGGGGGCAGAAGAGACTTGAAGCATCCACGGCAACCTGCGATCGAGGGAGGAGAGGACTAGAAGTGCAAGGTGCGTGCTGTTTCTTCTTCTCTCAACACCTCCACGTACATATTGTTCTGTTCAGATCGATTTGTGATTGAAAGCTAAGAAAACCTGATTCAGCAGGCGGCTTCAAAATCCCTAAGATTAATATTAACCTTGCGAATTGTCGTTCCTGTGGAAACGAGCAGTTTATGATTGAATAATTTTGTGAGATTATAGAGGAAATTTGGAGTACATTGGTTATCTTTTATCTCCTACTCTTTGCAAGCGAGACACAAATAGAAATTTCTCCCAGTCTAGCCTGAACGATAGGGAATTATATGATTTGAGGCACTACTTGTTTGGTCTGTGTCTCCCTGCAATCTGCCACAATGAGTTCCATGCTGTATGTTTTTATTCTTTGATGTTCAAGTAGAGTTGCCGTTTTGCATCTATATGTATCACATGTGTAGCTCTTTTTTGTACATCATTATGGCTCGTCTTCCATTATCTACCAGAATACGGAGGAGAAATTTGACTCTTATGATGACTAGTGTAATGCTTATGTACTATTACCTTTGGGTAATATTTGTCCTTGCATACAAGCAGAAGTGTTGGAAAATAGAAAGGAGAATAAAAATTAGAGAACTTAGAAGTGAGCGTTTATATCAACTTGTTCGTAAGAGCGACATAGGTTGTATAAGTGAGCTTCGAGTGGATAGGAGAACCTTTGATGTGTTGTGTGAAATGCTAAGAGATATTGCTGGTCTGAAAGGCACAAGGAACATGCCTCTAGAAGAGATGGTAGCTGCATTTCTATACACATTATCTCATCATTTGAAGAACAGAACGATTGGTGGGTTTTTTTTCCGGAGTGGTGAGACTGTGAGCAGGCACTTCAACACATGCCTCATAGCTGTGCTAAAGCTTCATCAATTGTTACTTAAGAAACCAGATCCTATACCTGAGGACAGCACTGATAGTAGATGGAAGTATTTCAAGGTAAACATTTGCTAAAGAAATCAACAACTGTCACAGTAGGATAGTATTAATGGGTGCATAATATGCTAATCTTTGCTGTTTGCTTGTGTGATGTTTTAGAATTGTTTGGGTGCATTGGACGGTACACATGTTTAAGGTAACTGTCCCGACTAAGCTGAAAGGAATATATAGGTCAAGAAAAGGAGATATTGTGACAAATGTGTTAGGTGTGTGTACACCTGATATGCAGTTCATCTATGTACTACCTGGTTGGGAGGGTTCAGCACATGACGGGCGTGTGCTTCGAGATGCTATCTCAAGGCCAGACGGATTACGTATCCCTCAAGGCGAGTGTTGTGTATCTGATTCAAAATTTTCGTAGGCTTGTCTTTGGTCCTTTTATGCTCATTTTTTTTTCTTTTTTGATCTGTTAAGGTTGCTATTACCTTGCTGATGCTGGTTACACAAATGCAAACGGTTTTTTGGCTCCATTCCGAGGTCAAAGGTACCATCTAGGAGGTTTCACTGCACAAAACACACCACATAGTGCAGAGGAATATTTTAACTTGTGCCATGCTAGAGCTAGGAATATTATTGAGAGGGCTTTTGGAAGACTCAAGGGTCGTTGGGGAATTTTGAGGACAGCATCCTACTTTCCAATCAAGACTCAATGTCGCATCATAATGGCATGTGCTCTATTGCACAATTTAATCCTACAAAAGATGTCTAGAGATCCATTTGAGAGTGAGGAATCAGAAGCAGGGCCATCATTTGAGGTTATAGAAGGAGAAATCAGTGAACCTGAATTTATCACCGCTGTATCAACATCTAATGAATGGACTAATTTCCGCAATAGTCTTGCTCAGGGGATGTATAATAGCTATAGAGCTAGATCCCACTAAGGTTTGTACCTTTTGTTTATGGATGTTCCCTTTTTGTAGCTTGTTGTGTTAGTTCTTACTTATCTTGCAAATGAGAATGTCCTGCAAACTAACAAATCACACTTTTTTCAGTCATGGACCATGCTGCAAGCTCAACTTCTACGGGCGCAAGGCGAAAAAATAAAAGGATTTGGGCCCCTTTTGAGGATGAGGAAAAATCAAAGCATTGTATGAGCTATCTTTAGATCCCAAGTGGAAAGGTGAAGGAGGCTTCAAGAATGGTTACTGCTCTGTTTTGGAGACTGTGCTAGCTGAGAAAATACCAGGTTGTGGCCTTACTGCAATTCCCCATATTGAGTCTAGGGTGAGACACTTTAGGACTAAGTATGGTGCAATGGAGGTTATGCTCTCAAAGAGTGGCTTTTCTTGGGATGAGAATAGAAACATGCTGCAGTGCGAGAAGCAACAATACATGCACATTGTAAGGTAAGTCACTTAAAATCAATGTATTGTATTTTTCCATCCTTTTGACCTATTTTATTTATTTTTCTCCTTGCAGGATAACATTGAAGCGAAGGGTCTTTACGGTGTTCCTTTTTCGTACTTCAATACACTAGCTGGGAAGGACATTGCAACTGGGGAAGGAGCAGAGGGCATTGGTGAGGCTGTTACAAACATGGAGAAGGAGCTGACTGGAAGGGAGTCATGTGCCGGAGGAAGATGAGGAAAGGGTGATATCCAGGGACAGGGAGCCACCTCGACCATCTTATTCTGCTGACTCAACATCATCAAGCAACAAGAGGAGGAGGAAAGACAAAGATAATGGAAAAGGGAAGGAAGCAAGCTTGCCTACTGACCCGTTATTGGCTATGATTGGTGAATTTCGTGGCGATCTGCAGAGTGTTTCACAGAACTTTGGTACTATTGCTGCTGCCATGCAACGTGAAGCTGAAGTCCAAGAGAAGACAAGGAAGGAGGAACCGGAACAAACAATTGAAGAAAAGTCTGTTAAAGAGTTGCGCAAGCTTGGTTTTACTGGTACTGAAGTCATCAAAGCTGCAAGTGTGTTTGTCAGAATCCCGAATCAAATGAGCATGCTATTCGCAATTCCAGAGTCTCTTAGGAGGGAGTTCATTTTGAACATGCTTGATGGTAAGTTTAACTAGGTAGTTTACATTCTGAAACATAAACCAGAGTTACCACTTATTCATACTATATCTAGCGTCAAACTTGCTGCAAGCTTATGTTTAAAGGATGACATTTGTCTGGTGATGACATATAGCTGAGGTTTCTTCTGTTTTGAGATTTTAAAATCACCCTTATGCCTATTGTGTTCCTTTTCTTTTGGTACGAATATGTTGTTTTGGCATATGTCTTTTTTCTTTTGAGTACTGGCTTGGCATATATGTTGTTTTATTTCATCTATCACAAACAGAAGTATTCTGTCCCACATGGTACTATTTTGTTTTTCTTTTTGCAGAAGAAGGAAAACAAAACTGATGGGAAGCTAGGAAGGATAAGCCAAAGCAATCTTGAAAAAGCTTTAAAAATTTGTTAGTGTAGCTTCAAGTATCTCAGGTTTCATTTTGTTATTGCAGTGGTTATCGTAGTCTGAAGTGTTCTCAGGCATCTAGAAATGTTAACAGCATGGTCCTTTTGAATATTCTTTTCATAATTTATGCAACTCTATTGAAGTGACATGACTTCTTTACATGCTCCAGCAGATAACTTATGCAGAGTATATTTTCTTCTTTCTGGATGTTCAGTGTAATTTTGTTAGCTATCAGTAGAGAGATTCCTGTCGTAGTAGTCAAATTCGAGGAGTGCCTTTACGTCCAGAAACCGCAGACCAAACGCTGCGACGGTATCCAATGACTTTACCACGTGCAAACAAACAAAGTGAGGAATCGGTGATCACGCCGCTGATCACTCTGAGATCCGTTCACGGTGCCTTTGACGTTACCGTTCCACAGGAAAATGGAATGCCTATTGGATCCTCCATCACTATCCTCAGTCAAATTCGAAACTAAATTTGCATCTGGCAGCGTGAAGCACAACTGCGACCATAGGTGAAGCTTGAACTGGGGGCCCCTAATTTCCCTAATTTATTAGGGGTCCTGGGCGGTCGGCCACCTTGGCCCTGCTAATCGACGGCTCTGAGCTCCTCCATGAATATTCTCTGTAACAGTTGACGTGACAGCGGTTTAAATATACTACAAAAATATAGCTAAATGTTTGTGCGCCTTATTTCTATGCTTAATTTTGCATGAGAGTTAGACCAATTTGTTTTTGCACGTAATCGCAAGTCTTCCAAATTCACAAACACAGCCGCCTCACCCCTTCCCTGCCTCATCATCTCTTGATGTGTCTTTCTACATGCATGTAGCACCGCCACTATGTCCTCCAAGTACCTGTCTGCGTAGAAGGCGCTGTTCGATGTGGAACGCCGATCACAGCACCAACGCCGCCTGACACAAGACATGTTCTGCACTACTCCTACCCACAGCCACACCAAACACTCAGATCGTGGAGCAAATCACACCACACCAAACACACGACGTGCTAGTTGATCCAACGGAACCGGACACCAAGTTGGTGTTGTTCCCTCCTCTTTGATCCACCAATGAAATCTGTACCATGCTGCTCTTCTTTTGTTTGGATCAATCTAGTTATGCGCAGCACGTCTTTGTTGTTTCAGATCGATCAGTAGATGTTTTGGATCAATAAGTTTCATGCTATTGGTCCGTCCATCTCCTGCTCCTATCACCCGATCAACCTGAAGCGACGGTGTGGCCTACCAAACCAAAGCACTCTTGAGACCTGCGCCGCCGGACGTCGCAGGGTCCGCCGGCCAGAGGATTGCAGATCGAGACGTCACGCATCACCACAACCGTGATATTGGCCGATAGCGGCGACAATTCAGTGCAGATATCGGCGGATCTGCTATCTCTATGCTATAGTGGCGACAATTCAAATAGCTAGGCGCGCACAAAAGCTAATCAGCCTGTTAGTTTGGCCTGCTGCTTATCAGCCGCTACAGTGTTCGCAGTTATTTCTTCTGCAGCGGCTACAATATTTGTAGTTATTTCTTCTGCAGCCGCTACAGTAAAACAGTTGCAGAACAGCCTGTCGAACAGCCCGCTTGGTAGCTATGAAATTGTATAATTGGACCTCTTCTCGCTATAATGGCGAAAATTGACAACTTCTTGCATGGCACCGGTGAGTGGTAACGGCATCGGGGAGGGGGCAAAGGTTTGGCTAAGGTCCTGCATTTCTACGTCGGCTCCCTGTTGGCTTGCCATGTTGTTGCTGGGAGCGACTCGAGACCCGGTTGGACCAAAGTGACATAGCGGGACAAGTTTAGGGACCATTAATTAATCGGCATTTCAAAAGCACATGGATCAAAGTGACATAACAAGACAAGGTTAGGAACCACTAGTCTGCATTTCAAAAGCACGGACACAATTGACATAGCAAGACAAGTTTAAAAACCGGCCATGCAGTTTAGTCTAAAAAAATATTATCTTCTCACCTTTTCGCATCATACAAGTTAGTATAAATAAACTATTAAGCATCATTCTTGTTGGTAACCTTAGGTTGTCTGTCATTATATTTTGATGAATAAACCGGACACATCATTGGTGCTTAAATTTAACTGAAAGATAAATCTCGAACCATTTTATATCTTCAAGCAAATATCTGCTTGACCTATTCAGTTCCTGCAGCTCACCACTCAGTAGTCAAGTTGGCTATCACATTTCCCGGGTCTACACCTACACTCGGTCGGTTCCACATAAGATCTAAATTGTTTTGGAAATACGTAAATCGGACTCCTGACTTGGTGCTTTCCATCAGACCAGATTATGGACGCTGAGGCCCCGAGGCTGCCGCCGTCAGCTGCCGGGGTTTGCAGTAAACCCATCACGCTCACGGTGAAGTTCAGCTCCTGCCTCTCTGCAGCGAACGCCAGCTCGTCGGGCTCAACGCTGACCGTGATGCCTTGCTCGGAGCTGATCTTTGCACGGTACAGCGAGTTGACTGGCCCAACATTAGTCAGTTTCCTGGGGATCTCAACGGCGAAGTCCGCGCCGTAGTTGATTACTGGGACGGCGATTGATGGGTAGTTCAGGTCAGCCATGGAGCCCATCGGCGACGAGCATGTCGTGTTGGTTCCGGTCATGGTGGCGAGCTGAGTTGTGTTGTACCCTTGCGCGCAGAGGAGGTTGACATACTCGGCTTCGGAAGCATTGTACACAAGGCCTGGATCAACCGCCCGTGTCGGGTTAACCTGACCCGCCCCGTAGGCAAACTCTGCCTCAGGAACGTTGGACTGAAGTGGAGTTGCTGCATTTATTGATCAGGACCAAGATTTAGTTATATATTATATATTGAAACT
This sequence comes from Eragrostis nindensis, assembly GCA_012490785.1. Lineage (NCBI taxonomy): Eukaryota > Viridiplantae > Streptophyta > Magnoliopsida > Poales > Poaceae > Eragrostis > Eragrostis nindensis. Next base: position 56,460 of record JAAXCT010001396.1, read on the forward strand.
TGATGGAGATACATTGACACGGATGTTAGGTTATTGTTCCCTTACTTAACTAAGTGTCTCGTTAGCTCCTTATTCCTTATCATTGGAATATATCTCTCTAAAATTGGTGAAAAAGCTAAATTACCAATGCGTTTGTTACCTGTGGTGACCAATGAAGAGATGATGGCTGCCGGCAACCAGTGAGGGCATACGCGGCGGCACCTGTGACATGGGGGCATGCCATTGATGTCCCTGAGATGATATTGTAAGGGACTACCCGGACATCTTCGTCGCTCATGGATGGTGCCGTTAAAGGGGACCAAGCGGCCAAGATTTCGACTCCTGGGGCACTAATGTAGGGCTGTTTCGATATTTTTGGGGGAAAAGATGTGAATCGATCAGTTATTAGTTACCACATTTTCGACTGCAACCAAAAGCATCCATGAAGTGCTGCAACTTTGTACTAAATCGGCTGTTATCTCCTCGTGAGGCCAAGGCTGGGATGTTTCCCATTATCCAAAAAAAAAAAAAATCATCTGTTACCTTTAGGACTCCGGGCGTGATCAGGTTTGGGCCCCTCGACGAGAAGCCAGCAACGATTGGTGCCTTTGCATTGTAAACTGTCTCACTGTTGAATATCCTAGCCACTGGGTACCTGAAAATGTAGTGATACATACAGGGTTTTCTAGAGATGGATCATGGATATATGCAACATGGAATGTTCAGAAGAATTGTGGTGAACTGGACCTGCTCTCATTGTAGTAGCGAAGGATATCTTGGAATTGAGCTGGCCAGACGAGGACAACTGGAAGTGAGAAAGAAAAGGAGGCATCTCTGTCGTCATCGGTATCAACAAGGATGATGCCGATCGCTCCACTTCTTATGAGCACATACTGATCGATATCCTGCCGTGGCGGGCATAGAAGGATGGCCCCCTTGTACATTGCACCTTCCAGCTTTTCATTGCAGCTTCTGAACAAATTGCATAGCAGGGATCATAAACTGACAAGAAGATGTCTTCGCAAAAGTATGCATATGGCCAATGAAAGATCGGAGTAGCTGTAGCTAGCTAGATTGATGCACTAGATCCATCAAAAAGTATAATTATATTAGTGTGATTTTTTCTGGGTTGGCTATGTGATCAGTGCGCGTACGTACTCTGGGGCCACCAGTAGAGATTGTTTCCCGATATCAGGGAAAGTATTTATGGAATGTGCCTGCAATGCACACAAGTTCTAGCTATATTAGTGGAAACTGTCTGTCACCTTTTTATTATTTGCAAAACAAAAAAAAAAAAAAAAAGAAGAAGAAGAAGGAGAAGTTCTAGAAAGGGCGAAGTGCTGACCAAAATGTGCTTGCCGTTGCCTAGCACCATCCTGCTGACAATCCTCCTGTCAATTGTGGTCCCTGCAGCGGTGATCATCCAGGGCGCGACGTTGCTGACGGTTCCCAGCTTGGAGCCGCAGTTGCCAGCCGGGACAGACGACAGGACGCCTCCCCTGACGGCGTGGAACGCGCCGATGGCCAACGCGTCGTCGGCGTACTCGGTCGCCGTCTCGGGCGAGATGGCCGCCGAGATCACGTCCACGCCGTCGGCAATGGCGTCGTCAAACGCCGCGAGGATGTCCTCCGAGGGCGCAGCCCTCGTGGTACTAGCTGTTAAGAATCTAGGCATTTTTCTAATTAATTTAATCTATAAATTTCCTAACAAGGTGATGGCGATGAAGAAACTGAACATAAAGTCAGGAACATACCCAGCGGAGGATCCTGCGCCGGAGGCGCTGGAAGATCCATTCCCAAGAACCATTGTTCTTGAGTATGTTCGATGTAGTCGATCTTAGTCGATGAAGGACGATGTTCGCAGTGCAGAACCGTCCGGGAAGTAGTCGATTGGAAGGGAGCAGTCGCGATGTCGCTTCCTAAAAACCTGATCGCTTGCACAACCGGTAGATGTCTCTTGCGGAACGGAGTTTCGGAGGCCTGCTCTCCCAGACGCGCAGAAGTCCGGGACGGAGAAGTCTTCGAAGGCAACAGCGAGCGGAAGTATGGAATGCGAGAGCGAGTGGGCGAGCGTTTCAGGCGTATGAAAGGCGCTATATATAGAGACCGAACAGACGCGACGCCTTCGAACGAACAGACGCGACCCTTCGTAACGAACGAACGAACGGCACGGCTTGGCTCGGCGGCGGCGGCGGCGGCGGCGGCGCGCGCGCGTATGGTTCGCCACTAGCCTCTCTCAACTTCTCTAGGGGATCAACCGGAAATCCACTTAATAAGTCGAGTCAATAAATGATAGAAATCCCATGTGGGACTAAACCATTATTACATTAATTATAGGCCTAGACTCAATAGAATTATTGCTCTATTAGGAGCTTAAAAGCCTATAAATCTCAACACCAGCACACCAATTGTAGATGGCCAGCCTCGCCCCCGGCACCGCGCCACGGGCGGTGCCGTTGGCCACCCCGTAGAGGCTCGCGTTCCCCACGACCCGGCCAGCCGCTGTCGACGCCACGTGCGTGCCATGGCCGAGGTTGTCGATTGGCTTTATTGCCGGTCCATGCAGATACCTTCCATCGTAGGCCCAGGCTCCCATTATTTTGCTGCAAAAGTAATCTTTCTTAAGTATACAATAGTCTATCGTGTTTCTTGTTTTATAATTGTTCCTCTGACGTGTTGATAACAAAAGGGACAATAGAGAGCAGCTCTTACTTGTTGCACTTGATGCGCTTAGAGCAGCGGCCCTTCCACTTGGCCGGCGGCGGTGCGAGGCCATGGTCCGAGAAGGATTCAGACCCCGGTGTGATACCGGTGTCGATCACGCCGATGATGACATCCTGCTCGAACGGAAGGCTCCGGTGCTCGTGCAGCGGCAACCCAAGGAAGTCCCATGACCTTGTAGTCTGCGGCCTGTACACCACCCTCTCATGGATCGAAAGAACACCCTCCTTGCCTAATAATAAATCCAGTTCGCACGACAAGCTAGTTTATATACATCTAGATACATATGCGTGGATGTCCTTGCCTAGAATTAATTTCTTACCGGCAAGCTTGTTCTTCTCCTCCTCCGTGAGCCGGGCTGCGAACCCGTGCAGGCTTCTCGTGTAGTGGTATACCACCCTATCCTGTGCGCTGGAACTGCACTCGACACAACCCAGATCAGTTCTGCCATCGCGATCACTACGTGAACGGAAGAAGAGGTTTCATGGTGTATACGGTATACCTGCTTCGTCCATCTAGGGCCTCGCTAAGCAACGCGTGATGGAAAGTCTTTATCTTCGCGCTGGCGTCCGCCGACTCCGTCATGTCCAGTGCCACATCAGATTGTGGTGGCGACGTAAACCTGCACGCACCGGCCTTACGGAGGTCGCCGTGAATAGAGATATCAAATTTGCTGTTTCGGTGAAATGTAAAAGTGAATGAGACAAATGAACAGTGATTGCTTTATTCCATTGAGTGTTCCATATTTATAGTACAAGTGGGAACATGAGGGCCTAAAGGCCATCTGGACTGGAGCCCAGGTTGTCTTCGGCCCATAGATCACAAACGTTCTCTAAGACTCCCCCTTGATCATGGTCGATGCAAATGGATACCATCTTGATAACACTTTTGGAATAATCCTCTAAAACCCTGTAGGAAAAAGAGGTTCTTTATGTTGTTAAGATATGCTGCGAAAACTCCTTAAAACCGGGAGAAAAAGGAGAAATGGGTTCAGCATATATTATGTCTTTGATATCTCTATTGAAAAACCCTATTGGGGAAAAATCAAGAGATAAACATTTATTCTTGTATAGATATTGCCTCATTAAAAACCTAATATGAGAAAGATTGACAATTAAAACTCATATAGAAAAAGAGTGTAATATGATGCTCGGACAGGAAATAATTCAGGGGGATGCTCCCCCTGATCCTTGCAATTTGCTAAGTCGTCGCATACCAATTCCATGTACACATTTTTTAAATGAGGAGTATGGTAGGGACTTAGTAAATAAATCAGCAAGGTTATCGCATGATTTGGTCTGCAGGATATCTATCTCTCCGCTTTCTTGAAGCTCATGAGGATAGAATAACTTTGGAGTTATATGTTTAGTGACATTAGTCTTAACATATCCTGTCTGCATCTGTGCTATACAAGCAGCATTATCCTCGTAGATAATGGTTGGTGATCCGATCGGACCAATTCCACAAGATTGCTCTATGTGGTTAATCATTCTGCGAAGCCATGCACACTCACGTGCTGCTTCATATAACGCAATTATTTCAGAATGATTCGTGGATGTAGCTACTAAAGTCTGTTTCGTAGACTTCCATGAGATAGCTGTTCCATCGTGTAAAAAACACGAAACCTGTCTGTGATCTGGCTTTATGGGGATCAGATAGATAGCCAGCATCAGTGTATCCTATTAAGCTCGGATCATGATTTTTCTGAAAGAAAAGACCAAGATCCTTAGTGCCTTGGAGATATCTAAAGATATGTTTGACACCTTCCCAATGACGTTTGGTCGGTGCTGCGCTATGTCTAGCAAGTAGATTCACTGCAAATGCAATATCAGGCCTGGTGCAATTTGCAAGATACATAAGCGCTCCAATAGCACTGAGATACGGAAACTCCGGTCCCAATATCTCTTCTCCATTTTCCCTGGGTCGAAACTGATCCTTCTCTAATTCAAGAGCACGGACGACCATGGGAGTTTTCAATGGATAAGCTTTGTCCATATTAAACTTTTCAAGTATGTTCTGGACATAGGCAGACTGGTGTACTAGAACTCCAGTGGGAAGATGTTCTAGTTGTAACCCCAAACAGAATTTGGTTTTACCCAATTCTTTCATTTCGAACTCCGCCTTTAGATGATTGCGTGCTTCCTCAATGCCTGGTGCGTTGCCAATAATGTTGATATCATCTACATACACTGAGATTATGCAAAAACCAGTAGATGATCTTTTTGTAAAGACACATGGGCAATCATCATTATTGGAGTAACCTTTGTTTAAAAGGAACTCTCTCAGTCGGTTGTACCACATCCGACCTGACTGTTTTAAGCCATATAATGACTTATTCAGTTTTACACAATACATGTTGCGTTTTGCATCCTTATTCGGTACATCGATTCCATCGGGAACACGCATGTAAATATCCGAATCTAATGACCCATAAAGATATGCGGTCACGACATCCATCAACTGCATAGATAGATGATTTTGAACTGCCAATGATATCAAGTATTGGAAAGTGATGCCACTCATCACCGGAGAATATGTTTCCACTATAAGAAACTTACCCTGGCACCACGGCTCAAAAGTGTTGCAATATGGGTATTTTTGATGCAATATTAAGCAATTGCAACTAAATATAGGCGTTGGGAGGTGTTGCAAGTGCGGCCGATGCAATAGGGTATCGCAACACCTTTTGAGACATTGCCATAACTTTGGTGTGTTGCAACGACGTGTGGTGTGTGGCGATAGCTTGCACACGCAACGCCACAATCATTGTTGCCATAGTGGTTATTGCAACAACGTATGGTAGAAATTTTGAATTGAAAAACACGTTTTAAAAATAGCAAAAATATTTTTTTAATGGGGGGAGAGCCCATCAGCCAGCCCATCCATTACCATCATCAAGTCGCAAGTGTGACATTTTTCACACACTACGCGGCAGGCAGGATTCGAACCCACAACCTCCAGCTTGCACATGGAGCCCCTCTACCACTACACCACAGCATCACATGTGCCCATGTTCTGTTTTGAATCCAAATATATTAGATTAAACCAAGTGTCAAGTGCTTGTTTCAGGCCTTAAATGAATTCAAATAGAAAAGTAGTCAAATACAAAGTTTCATAACTTATCGAGATCTACAACTTTCATTTTGGTCGTTTGTCCATCCGAGGTCGTTTGAAAGTTTTGAATTTCAAATTTGAACTCTTTCAAACTAAATTGCAACACTACACAATCAGTGGCAACGATTTTGGTTTTCGTTGCTATTTCTAAGAGTTATTGCAACGATCCAGGTTTGCGATGCTATATCTAAGACTCTTTTTGCAACAATTCAGATTTATGTTGCCATAACATAAACTTTTGGCAACACACAATAGCACTAATAGCAACGTTCTATATTCGTTGCGACATTCTCAACTATTGCAACCATTAGAAAAAACATGGCAATAACTATGTCGTAAATGCAACACAAATTTATTCGTTGCGATATATAGTAGCTATTGCAACTGTCAAAATTTAAATCGCAACACTACACAATCAGTGGCAACATGTCCTTCTATTGCAACTAAAATTGACAACTGTCGCAATAGGCTCTATGTACTGCAACCAATATCACATTGTTGCAAAAAAATTGGTGGCATTAGCCCTAAAACCTTGTAGTGTTCATTGAAATCAATGCCGGGTCTCTGCGTGAAACCTTGTGCTACCAGCCTTGCTTTATATCTCACCACCTCATTGTTCTCATTCCGCTTACGGACGAAAACCCATTTGAATCCTACAGGAAAGATTCTTGGAGGTGTAGGTATTACCGAAGTAAATACCTCTCTTTTCTTAAGCGAGGCTAACTCCGCCTGGATTGCTTCTTTCCATTGATTCCAATCTGAGCGTTGTTTACACTCTGCCATGGTTTTTGGATCAGAATCATTCAGAAAGTTGTTCGCAACCTTAGCTGAGAGATATGAGTCGACAACGGTAGTCTTACGGTCATGTGATTCTCCACTATCAACATAATTGATAGAAATTTCCTGCACCCTTTGTGATTCTGTTTCATTTACCAAAGTAATAGAATCTGGGTGTTCCGATATACCACGCTCAGTAATAGAGTGCACTGTTGAGTTGGGTTGTGGATCTTGATTATCCACAGGGTGTATACAACCCTCTTGGTGTCAATCAACATGGGGTTGATCTGCATTTACTACAGTGGAGGATTTATTCCTCTCTTTCTCTGTATTTTCCGAGAACTTGTATTCTCAGAAATTGCCGTACTTCTCCCCCTCTTATTTTGATTCGGGAGTTGAGTGGTTTTATTTGGTACCTCCACTCTTTCGGGCATATTCCTTGCAGGAACTAGAGATTTTGTGACACCTCTGTAGTCTGTAAATGCATCTGGCAGATTGTTGCAAGATTTTGCAAACTAATTATTTTCTGAACTTGAAATTCAGTTTCTTTTGTACGTGGATCAGAGGAGAAGATGCTATGATCATCCCAATTTATTTCCTGGCATTTAGTATGGTACTTATATTCTCCCCCTAATGCCGGGAAATTATCCTCATAAAAAATGCAGTCTGCGTACCGGGCTGTAAATAGATCACCCGTGAGAGGTTCTAAATACTTGATGATCGACGGAGATTGATACCCCACATAGATCCCCAATTTCCTGTGAGGGCCCATGGCGGTACGCTGCGTTGGTGAGATCGGTACGTATACAGCGCAACCGAACTTTCGCAGATGGGAAATATTTGGAGGATTTCCACGTACTAGCTAGATTCCTTGTGTTTGATTGACCCACTTAAAGGATCAAGGCACCGAGAGGGGGGGGGGGGGGGGGGGGGGGAGGGTGAATCGGTGACTCAACAATTTCTCCCAAACGTACTTAAGGCGTGAAGCTAGCAAGACTAGATATGGTGACAACAAGAAGCTAGCGATGCGCGCACACAATCTAGTCTGTGCAACAAGCAACACCCTAACAAGCAATTCTACCAAGTAGTAAAGAGACAACCTATCATGCAAGACTACTAGCACATAAGTAAATGCGGAAGCGTAAATGCTAGTAAGTAAAGAAGATAGAGATAGGAATGCTCATGATTTTTCCCGTGGTCTCGGAAGGATGGCGCCTTCCCCTACTCCACGTTGGGTCACTCCCGCCGGAGTCTCGACCCCGTCCCTCCGCTCGAAGGCGATCCCTCCTAGAGCACACTTCACCCTCCGAGTGAAGTCGCGGGCACGTCCCGCCGGGCTCGATCCCGGGTACTCTTCCGGAGGTAAGGCTCCGCACGTGATGCGTGCCAAAGGGCGCTCCACTAGTGATGCTTCTTTCGCACGGGAAGCTCCAAGACCGTGTACAAACTTGTGTTAGCTTCCACACTCTCTTTGGACAGCTCAACACCAACGCCTAACCGGTGTAGGCCTTGCCATAGACCAAGAGTAACAAACCGTAGTGACTCTCTCAAGCTCACACTAGCCTAGAGATCAAGTGGATGCAATTGCTACTCTCTCAAGCACTAGGATCACTCCAAATCCTTCACAAGTGCTTCTCTTCCTTGCTCTTGGCTTCCTCTGAGTTTCCTACACTCCAACAATGGCCAAGAGACCCCCAAGGGGCGGGCAACCAACTATATATAGGCTACCAACCCAAAACAAGCCGTTGCCCAAAAGTGCCCTGCGAAACTAGAGACCGTACAAAGGACCGTACTGTCCGGTCTCTTCCAGACCGTATTGTCCGGTCTCTATTTCCAGGCGCATCTCCATTTTCTTCTTCATCTCCAATGAAGACCGTACTGTCCGGTCCCTAGGACCGTACCATCCGGTCTATTGTCCGGTCTTCATTTCTTCCACTTCCAGAAACTTCAACTTCTCTGTCTGGAAATCCTCTGATGACCGTACCATACGGTCCTATTATCCGGTCTTCATTTTCTTAGCATCCCGAGACTTCACTTCTCTGTCTGGATCTTCAATGAAGACCGTACCATACGGTCCCTATGATCATCCTTGGTTCCTCTTCTTCTCTTCAGCCACCCTAGCCCTCGAGAGACTCACTATGCATCCATATGATCTCTAACCTAGTGTGCTCTAAGAGAACCAATTCGATCCCTCTTGATAGTCCGGTTTTTCCTATGGACTCAAGCTAACATCTACACCAAGCCAACACTTGCTTGGTCTATCATGTCCTTAGCCTTGATCCATCTTCAACCTTGACTCCATCAAGTTCTCGATTCGAATCGTCGAGGCAATCAATCACCAAGTCATCAATAAGATAGAGTTTGTGAGACGACGCTTCCATTGACATGACCATTTGAATATCCTACATGGAAATGTTAGTCACATCAATATGGTCACCCAATCACCAAAACATTCATACCTTTGGGGTTTCCAAACTCCAATGGTCATGAAGCTTACAATCTCCCCCTTTTTGGTGATTGGTGACAACACATATCAAAAGATAAGGAATGGAATGCGTAAGAGTGATCGAGAAGATTAGATATGCATGAAGAACAAGTAAAACGGAGAATAAGGTAGTCATAGCTCAAAAGGTATCACCTGCAAAATAGAGTTAGAGCACATGGGTGATATATATGGAATAAAACAAGAGCTATAACCACATCACTTGTGATGATAAGTTTATAAGATAATCCTGCAAAAGCAAGTGAGTGCACATATCATCACAAAAAGAGGAAACCTGGCAAGATAGATATAAATAAGCGCATCCAGGAAATCATACACAAACTCAGAGCAATATACAAGATATATCGATAACTAGCAAGTGTATGAACAGAAACCAAGTGCATTCTTGATGAGCTAAACACCAGCAAAAGCAAATCAAGCTCAACAAGAACCACGAAGTACCAAAAGAATATACAAATGAAGTCACAAATGGTCTCCCCCTGGACGAAAGACTGTCTCACACTCCCCTGAACTCAAGATCACTCTGCTACTCCCCACAAGATCACTCTGCTACTCCCCCTAGACCTATACAAGATCTCTCTATCTCTCTCCCCCTTTGGCACCAATGACCAAAAAGAGAAAAAGAAGGAAAGAGAAAAACTGCTACGCGTCGGAGGCTGGAGGAGGTGCAGTGGCAGCAGGTGCTGAAGAACTGGAAGAAGGCTGAGCACTGTCCTGCTGCTGCTGAGAGGGTGGCACTGGAGATGTACAAGTCCAAGTCCGCGGCATCCCCAAAGACTCCTGTGGCTGGAAGAGTGGAGTGAACGGCACAAGCTGCCTGTAAGCAATCCCCGGAGAGACTGTCTGAAGCAAGGTCTGCTCAAGCTGTGTCGTATGCTCAACTGCCTCTGGGTCTGAAGCTGAGTGGACTGAAGGAGTAGGTGAGCGACTGGGGGTCCAGGAGAAACTGCCAGTAGGTGAGGCTGCTCTAGATGGTAGATCCTGTCCTGTAGCAAGAGCCTCATCTATCTCCTCGCGAGTGTACCCGAAGTCAGTGAGATCCAATGTTGCTGTCTCAGCTGTAGTAGTCACGACCTCTGCCTGTGAAGCTGTAAGGACTGAGTCTGTCTGTACTGAGGTGGTCTGTGCTACTGTGTCAAAGTCGAGGGTACGAGCTGGCAGTGGTGATCACAAAGAAGGGACTCGTCAGCTGAAGCGGTGAGAAGCTCGGAGCTGTAGAAGCTAGAAGGGCTGACGGAGTCATGGAGAGACATGGTGAAGAACGGTACTGGTGTGAAGGTCCTGCCTCTCCAGTCAAACCAGCAAACGTGGACGACGACGGCCCCACCGTAGGTGCACCAGCAGGTGAGATGGGAGCCGTGAGTAAGGTGCTGAAAAACTGTCCCTGGCTGGCTGACTGTCCTGCCTGTGCCTGGGCAAACTGGTGCTGCTGCTGCTGCTGTAGCTGCTGAAACTGTACTGTATCTGGTGGCAGCACACCTGGAAAAGTGAGAGGAGCGAACGACGGAAGGCCTGGCAATGCGATCGCCTCAAAGCCTGTGAACAGTGACGACAAGCCAGAAGCCATCTCCCTCTGAGTGAGTACAACACTGTCTAGCATCTGTCGATCCCTCTCCCTATCCTCTCGCTGACTCTGGAGCTCTCTACGGATAGCTGCAAGCTCTGCACGTAGTACTGAGTCTGTCTGAGCTGGAGCTGTAGCTGAGCCTGAAGGTCCTGTTCTAGAGTCCGGAGTCACGTCCTCAGGAATGGACTCCATCTGGCTACCAGTGTGGATATGCTGCTCTGTCTCGGTAGCCGTGTCTCCTAGGCCCTGTGAGGAACTCCCCTGTGAGGCTGACTCCCGGGTAGCAACCCGTCTGTCGGAGGCAGGTAAGGGAGTGTATGCTGTGGTCTTCTTGGGCAGCTCATCGTAGTCCTCCTGAGACAACAACTGTAGCCTCCTCAGGATATAGCAAATCGGTGGTGCGAAGGCTAAGTGTCTAGCAGCTATGCTCTCTGCAATGACGTCCTCCATCTGGCTCAGTATCAAATCCACCAAGTCAAAACCTCTGTGCCTCAGTATCAGCATAACGACCCACTGTGAAAGTATAGAAAACTGATCCCTGTATCCACTCCTCGGCACAATGGTCCTGCTAAGAATACTCCTGAGAACTCTGCCCTCATATGTCAGTTTGGTGTGAGCTCGGCTGAAGTTCTCCGGGTGAGGTGGAGGGAAAGCAATACTCATATCCTCATCTGACGGGAGGTGTCCCCCAAGAGGTCTGCGGGGAGGCTCCATCCCTGGGTGAGCAAGAGGAAACACCCTGGTCTCGTGCTGAACAGTCTCAAGGGCCACTACGAGGTCCTCCCTCGTCACTCTGTGGGGCTGTCCTCTGAGCATGAACCATATGGCAGACCGATCTGGGGCAATCCACAGAGAAGCGTAGAAATCCATCACTATGTCATAGTCCCAACGCATCTGAGTGGTGATGATCTCCTCGAGGCCCGGGATGTATGTCAAGTGCTGTGTGAAGTCTGTCCCGGCACCTCTGCTGGCAGCCTGTATGCTGCAGTGCTGGTGAGTGAAGCCTGTCAGCTCCACCAGTTCTCAGTCTGCTCCTCAGACCAGCTGCTATCCTCTGCTGTAGTAAGGTCCAGAAGCAACCTCCTGCCTGTGGTTCCCTCCTGGCAGGTACCCAAGCCTCCTCACTGACTCTCCTGAACTTCTTGAGGACGGGGCCTGGCAGCCTGAGAGCGTCCTTAGCAAGTACGTCCCTGAGAGTAGCAGTCCTGTCGAGTGCACAGAACTTGGCAGCCATCCTCTGCCTGTCAGCCTCGGTGACCTCGTCACCGGAGCTGGAAGAACTCTCCTCCTCTGGCTCTGGCCGAGCCTACTGCTCCTGCGCGGTCCTCGACGTACCAACCTCGCGGGTGGACGGAGTCCGCTGCACTGTAGCTCTGGCCCTGGAAGACCTCCTCGGAGTCTCCCCCTGTCCTCCAGCAGGTGGGTCCCTGATCCGGAACCCTGTGTCTCTGCCAGTAGGAAGGTCCACCTCAGCTGCCCTGAGAGCCCGATCCCACTCTGGATCACCTGTCCTCTGCTTCTTCTTCTTGGGCTGTGGATCTGGAGCCTTGGCCTTGCCCTTGTCACGATCACCTCTGCCCCTGCCTCTGCCTCTGCCACCTGCCATCTGGGCTGCAGACAAGATAGGGCGAGTGAGCTTGGCTCACCAACCCGTCCACTGACGGCTGACTGCCAAAGATAGGACTAAGGGCTTGGCCCTCAATCCGTCCACTGTCTCTGCTCTGCTGTCAACTGCCCACTGTCCGCTGACAACTGCCACTGCACGGTAGGAATAAGACAGGGTATATGAGTATAGAATAACCTACTATAATCTACAAGCAAGAATCGTAGGTGAGCGCGTAAATCTAGATGAAGTCCTAGCGCAGAGGTAAAGGACACAATGCCGGCAAATATGCACAGGGGAACTACGGCATTGTCGATTATGAGTGGAGATCAACTAGTGTACATAGATCATATGCAATAGACTCAATGTACCACTAATCGAGGAAATGCTAGTGTCGAGCTAGTGTATGGTATGGAATCGGAAATCGACACAAAGCGACCAACTACCAACATGTCATAGACAAATAAAGTGCGAAACTCGAACACTATGACACATGGCAAGCAAATGACCTGAATTGCATTGAAGACGATCCAATTTCACCACAAATGCAATAAAGGTTCGATTTTCGAATTGAATTTCTAGGGATTTAATCGACGAAGAAGGAATGGCTCAAACCCTAGATACGAATTGTAATCGAGGCTACTGTGCAAACTCTGTGTCTCAGTGGCTCACCGGAGCGATCAATCGACGTGATCGTCGAAGAGGGGGTGCTCGGGTCCGGTGAGGGCCGCCGGGGAAGAAAAGCTTCCACGCGCGCGATCGGGATGAGTTGGTGGCGCGCGCGGGTGGTGCAGCTCCCCTTCGCGGTGCTTGTCGACGGCGAGGTCGACGACCTCTTCTCCGGCGACGGCGCGCGGGCAAGCAAAGCGACAGCGGCTCGGCGTGGAGGTGCGACGCGGCGCGGCTGGTGCTAGGGTTGCGCGGGCAAGCGTGCACGCGGTGGAGGAGCAAGTGCGGTGGCGCGCGGCTGCTGGTGGAGTGGAGATCGTCGGCGGAGTGCTCGACGGCGGCGGCGAGGTGTACGGCGGCGCGCGCGCGGGAGGCGAGGTGGTGGCGGGAGCACTGGTGCGGTGAGCGGCGATTTTGGGGGAGGAGAAGCACAGTAACCCGTCGGGCGGCCGTTAGGTTAGGTCTAATTTCGAATTGACGGCCACGATCAATTTGAAATAGAATCAATGGATTGGATTGGAATCATTCTCCCGATGAAGTTTACCAGACCGTATGGTACTGTCTTCAGAATCGTATTGTACGGTCTCCTTCAACCCTGACAGTTACTCTATAGAGACCGTATTGTACGGTCTTCAGGACCGTATTGTATGGTCTCCATTCTGCCTCAGGTTTTAAGGATCTCGTGCAAAAGCACACCGTATTGTACTGTCCCTATGACCGTATTGTACGGTCCAGTCCAGAAAAGCTGATTTTCAAGGAATTTCCTTCTAAGTCCAAGTTTCTCGCACAAAAACCAAATAAACACCAAACATGGACTAGAAGGAGAACTCTCAAACACTCATTTGAAAATAAACCAATATAGGTTGCGCATAGGCTTATAGTAATTTTTCGAACGGCAAATAAGAAGCATCCAATAAGAACCAAAAGAGATAAAACCAAAGGAGGGGTATGTATGAGCCCTTTGCCTATGATCCGTGCAAGTAGATTTAACCTTGAGGATCATTTAGCAAGACTCAATGGGCATGAAGCACAATTCTTTTCTTTCGTCACACTTCTATGAGATGTGGGATCATATTGCGAATGAAGCACTTCCTCATAGTGTGACCACTCCTTTGTGATTTCCTATATGCAATGCATGAGACAAGCATATCATACAAATGCAAGGGGAATTTAAACATGCCATGTGATATGCAAGCAAAGTTAAGACAACGCATAAAGGAAACCTACTCAAGGTCAAGTTTGAGCCTCTCTCAAGCTTACTCACTATGAGCCAAACCTTGCCTTGAGCCCGTCGGTCCACCAACTCAAGCATCCCCCATGCTCATAGCTATCTTGAGAAAGTTAGACCTTGAACTAATTTTTTTGTTCTTTTCTTTTAGTTATTTACATATGCATGGATGCAAACATACTAGTTCACAAAGGAGCACCTAGCTACCATGCAAGCAATGCAAGAAAGAAAACTACTATGATACAAGTTACCTCCTTGAAGAGTAGATTTGTCGATGAAACACTCGAAGCTTGTGGTGGACGTTCATGGATCATCATCATGGCACACGGTCCACCACCATCACCCTTCTAGGTCTTGTTCTTGGGAGCCCACTCGCACTTGGTTGGCCTCTCAAGGTCAACTATGCATTTGGGCACCCAAATCTTCCTCATCATCCTCCTCTTGTCGGGTGATCCAAGAGCCTTTGCCTTCACCCTTCCTCTCTTGTCCTAAAGAGCTTGTAGTGTGTATTCTCATGGAACAAGTTAGGGTTAGGCAAAACTTTGAAACTTCTCACCTTGGGACAATTCTTGCTAGTGTGCCCGTCACGGCAACACTTCTCACAATAGTAGTCGTCCGCCATGAGGGGGACTACCCAAGGTGGAATGTCATCGTCCTTGCCGATAAGGTTGATGGCGGCGGGGTAGGAGCCGAGTCCCTTGTGCCCGGGGTTGTTCACAAGGTTGCGACCAAGTATCTCCTTATGCATGGTCCTTCCCCTTGTGAGCCTCTCGAAGCCGTCCATCACCGAAGCTCTCTCCTCCTTGAGTTGATGATATTCCTTCAAGATTTTCTCATCAAGAGAGATGCTCTCAAGAGAGGGAGTTAGTTCATCACAAGTAATATATGAAGAATCGGAAATAGATGAACTAGTAGAAGAAGTGTTACACTTTCGAGGATGGATTAATGTTCTTCCTCAAGAACCTTGAACTTGTCGTTGAGCCTCTTGTGATCAACCATGAGCTTGTCGTAGCTTTCATCCAAGGTTATGAGCGAAGTGGAAAGGTGCTTGATCTCATCCTCTAGTGACTTGGACTTCTCCTTGAGCTTCATGTGGTCCTCCTCAAGCTTGTCATAGTCCTCATCTAGAGTCTTGTGGGAGATGGATAAGTCCCTAAGTTCATCTTCAAGTTGACGAACTCGGAAAGCGGCCACTTCATGTTCCTTCTCCAACCGAGCAATGGTCTTGTCCTTTTTCTTGAGCATCTTGCCGGTTAGGAGAATGCTATCCAAGAGTTCCTCAAAGGTTGGCTTATCCTCCTCACCAAACTCTTCCTCGGACTCGCTCTTCTCATCATCACTACTATCATCATCTTTGGCCATCAAGCAAGTAGGAGGTGGAGGTAGAGTCTCGGACATGTTTGTGAGAGCAATGCCGGCCATCTTCTTGCCCTTGGAGGATGAGTCATCACTTTCTTCTTCATCACTTTCATCGTCCGTGACCCACTCTCCAACATAGAGACCCTTGCGAGATGATCTTCTCTTGTCTTTGCCTCTAGAGCTTTCCTTCTTGACAAACCTCTTCCTTGCCTTGGACTTGCTTCTAGGGTCTTCTTCTTCATCATCGCTTGACTCTTGAGTCTTCTTCTTGCTCTTCTTGATTGGCTTTGGGCATTCCTTGGCAAAGTGACCTTTCTCCCCACAATTGTAGCACTCGGCATCCTTCTTGTTGATGAACCTTCTCTTGAAGAAGTTGCTTCTCTTCATGAGGAGTGCTAGGTCATTTGGATGAAGTTGCAACAAGTCTTCTTCATCTTCTTCAAGCTCTTCATCACTTGAATCTTGAGTCACCACCTTCTTCATCTTCTTCTTGCTTGACCCCTCGGATGCAAAAGCAAGATTCTTGGAGGGCTTCTCATCAAGCTTCTTGTCAAGGTTGTAGCACTCGAAGGCGGTGATCTTCCCAAGTAGCTTGTGGGTTGTGAGGCCTTGAATGTCGGTGTTGAAGAGACATGTGATGAGTGCTCCATATTTCTCCCTTGGGAGAATCCTCATGATCTTCCGCACAAGGTCACCTTCATCAATCTTCTCCTTCACACCGAGCGAGTTGATATCCTCTACAAGCACATTCAAGAGAGAGTAAGTATCATTGATTAGCTCATCCGAAGACATGGTAAAGGCATCATATTTGTCCTTAAGGACATAGTATCTTTCCTCTTTCACATCCGAGTAACCCTCATGAACTTGTTGGATTTGAGTCCACACTTCATGAGTGGTACCCGCGGACTTGACTCGAGCAAAGACCTCTTTAGTGATAGCTTCAAACAAGGCATTTTTAGCTTTAGCATTTGCCTTTGCAAGATTCACATCAAGAGTACCAATGGGAGTTCTTAGAGAGACACCGGAGCTTGTCACCTCCTATGCGATAGGATCGAGAGCCTCGAGGTAAGCTTGCATGCGAGCTTTCCAATAGGCATAGTCGGTCCCATCGAACGGGGGCGGTCCCCTTCCTTCTCTTCCTCCCGGCATCCTTACTCAAGGCGGTTAAGCCCTATTTGAGCAACGAGGCTCTGATACCACTTGAAAGGATCAAGGGCACCGAGAGGGGGGGGGGGGGGGTGAATCGGTGACTCAACAATTTCTCCCAAACGTACTTAAGGCGTGAAGCTAGCAAGACTAGATATGGTGACAAAAAGAAGCTAGCGATGCGCGCACACAATCTAGTCTATGCAACAAGCAACACCCAACAAGCAATTCTACCAAGTAGTAAAGAGACAACCTATCATGCAATTCTATGAGCACATAAGTAAATGCGGATCTATTATGTCTTTGATATCTCTATTGAAAAACCCTATTGGGGAAAAATCAAGAGATAGACATTTATTCTTGTACAGATATTGCCTCATTAAAAACCTAATATGAGAAAGATTGACAATTAAAACTCATATAGAAAAAGAGTGTAATATGATGCTCGGACAGGAAATAATTTAGGGGGATGCTCCCCCTGATCCTTGCAATTTGCTAAGTCGTCGCATACCAATTCCATGTACACATTTTTTAAATGAGGAGTATGGTAGGGACTTAGTAAATAAATCAGCAAGGTTATCGCATGATTTGGTCTGCAGGATATCTATCTCTCCGCTTTCTTGAAGCTCATGAGGATAGAATAACTTTGGAGTTATATGTTTAGTGACATTAGTCTTAACATATCCTGTCTGCATCTGTGCTATACAAGCAGCATTATCCTCGTTAGATAATGGTTGGTGATCCGATCGGACCAATTCCACAAGATTGCTCTATGTGGTTAATCATTCTGCGAAGCCATGCACACTCACGTGCTGCTTCATATAACGCAATTATTTCAGAATGATTCGTGGATGTAGCTACTAAAGTCTGTTTCGTAGACTTCCATGAGATAGCTGTTCCACCGTGTAAAAAACACGAAACCTGTCTGTGATCTGGCTTTATGGGGATCAGATAGATAGCCAGCATCAGTGTATCCTATTAAGCTCGGATCATGATTTTTCTGAAAGAAAAGACCAAGATCCTTAGTGCCTTGGAGATATCTAAAGATATGTTTGACACCTTCCCAATGACGTTTGGTCGGTGCTGCGCTATGTCTAGCAAGTAGATTCACTGCAAATGCAATATCAGGCCTGGTGCAATTTGCAAGATACATAAGCGCTCCAATAGCACTGAGATACGGAAACTCCGGTCCCAATATCTCTTCTCCATTTTCCCTGGGTCGAAACTGATCCTTCTCTAATTCAAGAGCACGGACGACCATGGGAGTTTTCAATGGATAAGCTTTGTCCATATTAAACTTTTCAAGTATTTTCTAGACATAGGCAGACTGGTGTACTAGAACTCCAGTGGGAAGATGTTCTAGTTGTAACCCCAAACAGAATTTGGTTTTATCCAATTCTTTCATTTCGAACTCCGCCTTTAGATGATTGCGTGCTTCCTCAATGTTTGGTGCGTTGCCAATAATGTTGATATCATCAACATACACTGAGATTATGCAAAAACCAGTAGATGATCTTTTTGTAAAGACACATGGGCAATCATCATTATTGGAGTAACCTTTGTTTAAAAGGAACTCTCTCAGTCGGTTGTACCACATCCGACCTGACTGTTTTAAGCCATATAATGACTTATTCAGTTTTACACAATACATGTTGCGTTTTGCATCCTTATTCGGTACATCGATTCCATCGGGAACACGCATGTAAATATCCGAATCTAATGACCCATAAAGATATGCGGTCACGACATCCATCAACTGCATAGATAGATGATTTTGAACTGCCAATGATATCAAGTATCGGAAAGTGATGCCACTCATCACCGGAGAATATGTTTCATTGAAATCAATGCCGAGTCTCTGCGTGAAACCTTGTGCTACCAGCCTTGCTTTATATCTCACCACCTCATTGTTCTCATTCCGCTTACGGACGAAAACCCATTTGAATCCTACAGGAAGGATTCTTGGAGGTGTAGGTATTACCGAAGTAATACCTCTCTTTTCTTAAGCGAGGCTAACTCTGCCTGGATTGCTTCTTTCCATTGATTCCAATCTGAGCATTGTTTACACTCTGCCATGGTTTTTGGATCAGAATCATTCAGAAAGTTGTTCGCAACCTTAGCTGAGAAATATGAGTCGACAACGGTAGTCTTACGGTCATGTGATTCTCCACTATCAACATAATTGATAGAAATTTCCTGCACCCTTTGTGATTCTGTTTCATTTCCCAAAGTAATAGAATCTGGGTGTTCCGATATACCACGCTCAGTAATAGAGTGCACTGTTGAGCTGGGTTGTGGATCTTGATTATCCACAGGGTGTATACAACCCTCTTGGTGTCGATCAACATGGGGTTGATCTGCATTTACTACAATGAAGGATTTATTCCTCTCTTTTCTCTGTATTTTCCAAGAACTTGTATTCTCAGAAATTGCCGTACTTCTCCCCCTCTTATTTTGATTGGGGAGTTGAGTGGTTTTATTTGGTACCTCCACTCTTTCGGGCATATTCCTTGCAGGAACTAGAGATTTTGTGACACCTCTGTAGTCTGTAAATGCATCTGGCAGATTGTTTGCAAGATTTTGCAAACTAATTATTTTCTGAACTTGAAGTTCAGTTTCTTTTGTACGTGGATCAGAGGAGAAGATGCTATGATCATCCCAATTTATTTCCTGGCATTTAGTATGGTACTTATATTCTCCCCCTAATGCCGGGAAATTATCCTCATGAAAAATGCAGTCTGCGTACCGGGCTGTAATAGATCACCCGTGAGAGGTTCTAAATACTTGATGATCGACGGAGATTGATATCCCACATAGATCCCCAATTTCCTGTGAGGGCCCATGGCGGTACGCTGCGGTGGTGAGATCGGTACGTATACAGCGCAACCGAACTTTCGCAGATGGGAAATATTTGGAGGATTTCCACGTACTAGCTAGATTCCTTATGTTTGATTGACCCACTGAAAGGATCAAGGGCACTGAGAGGGGGGGGGGGGGGGGGGTGAATCGGTGACTCAACAATTTCTCCCAAACGTACTTAAGGCGTGAAGCTAGCAAGACTAGATATGGTGACAACAAGAAGCTAGCGATGCGCGCACACAATCTAGTCTATGCAACAAGCAACACCATAACAAGCAATTCTACCAAGTAGTAAAGAGACAACCTATCATGCAAGACTACTAGCACATAAGTAAATGCGGAAGCGTAAATGCTAGTAAGTAAAGGAGATAGAGATAGGAATGCTCATGATTTTTCCCGTGGTCTCGGAAGGATGGCGCCTTCCCCTACTCCACGTTGGGTCACTCCCGCCGGAGTCTCGACCCCGTCCCTCCGCTCGAAGGCGATCCCTCCTAGAGCACACTTCACCCTCCGAGTGAAGTCGCGGGCACGTCCCGCCGGGCTCGATCCCGGGTACACTTCCGGAGGTAAGGCTACGCACGTGATGCGTGCCAAAGGGCGCTCCACTAGTGATGCTTCTTTCGCACGGGAAGCTCCAAGACCGTGTACAAACTTGTGTTAGCTTCCACACTCTCTTTGGACAGCTCAACACCAACGCCTAACCGGTCCAGGCCTTGTCATAGACCAAGAGTAACAAACCGAAGTGACTCTCTCAAGCTCACACTAGCCTAGAGATCAAGTGGATGCAATTGCTACTCTCTCAAGCACTAGGATCACTCCAAATCCTTCACAAGTGCTTCTCTTCCTTGCTCTTGGCTTCCTCTGAGTTTCCTGCACTCCAACAATGGCCAAGAGACCCCCCAAGGGGCGGGCAACCAACTATATATAGGCTACCAACCCAAAACTAGCCGTTGCCCAAAAGTGCCCTGCGAAACTAGAGACCGTACAAAGGACCGTACTGTCCGGTCTCTTCCAGACCGTATTGTCCGGTCTCTATTTCCAGGCGCATCTCCATTTTCTTCTTCATCTCCAATGAAGACCGTACTGTCCGGTCCCTAGGACCGTACCATCCGGTCAATTGTCCGGTCTTCATTTCTTCCACTTCCAGAAACTTCAACTTCTCTGTCTGGAAATCCTCTGATGACCGTACCATACGGTCCCTTGACCGTACCATACGGTCCCATTGTCCGGTCTTCATTTTCTCAGCATCCCGAGACTTCACTTCTCTGTCTGGATCTTCAATGAAGACCGTACCATACGGTCCCTAGGACCGTACTGTCCGGTCTCTACCGGATAAGCTGAAAACTTGATCCACTCTTGATCCTTGCTTCCAACTTCTTCATCCTTGGTTCCTCTTCTTCTCTTCAGCCACCCTAGCCCTCGAGAGACTCACTATGCATCCATATGATCTCTAACCTAGTGTGCTCTAAGAGAACCAATTCGATCCCTCTTGATAGTCCGGTTTTTCCTATGGACTCAAGCTAACATCTACACCAAGCCAACACTTGCTTGGTCTATCATGTCCTTAGCCTTGATCCATCTTCAACCTTGACTCCATCAAGTTCTCGATCCGAATCGTCGAGGCAACCAATCACCAAGTCATCAATAAGATAGAGTTTGTGAGACGACGCTTCCATTGACATGACCATTTGAACATCCTACATGGAAATGTTAGTCACATCAATATGGTCACCCAATCACCAAAACATTCATACCTTTGGTGTTTCCAAACTCCAATGGTCATGAAGCTTACACCCACGTCTCTACAATCTACAACTAGAGTAATTAATGCACATAAGCTCCCACAGAAAAGGGCGGCTAGCATGCCACTTGCGAGGAATTTCTAGTGACAAATAACACACAAGTTGTTGCGGTGGTATGCAACCAAGTGATTGGAATGTTAAATAATTTGGCCAGTTTAGCCCTTGTTGAATTATACAAACTACTAAAAGCATGCCTTGCTCTATCTTGTGCGTTGTGCCACTGCTCACATACTAAATGGCATCAAGTAGGGATGCTACATTTTAGAAATTATCATTGATCAACATTTTTTTGACCTAAACAATACATATGTGACCTTTGCCTCATTGCTAATTTGAGTTGAGTTAATTGAAGAACTAAATTATTTAGCCACAATTTGCCTCTTTTTTAGTCCTATTTTTTTGCTGCATTTTATGTCGTGCCAATCCAACAAAAGCCCTTATTTAATTTCCTTATTTGTATCTAATTGGTTTTCTTACCATTGTATTTCTATTGACAAAGGTCTATTGAACAGCTAGAATTTGTAGCTAGATAGGTCTCTTTATCGTCACTTCGTATTAGGTATTTCTGCCTACACTTCGCTCAAATGATAGGGTTGCCCCCTTGCATGTACTCGCATAGAAGATTTTTCTATTTCTTTAAATAGAAATTGCTAAAAAAATAACAATTTTGCTATTGTGATTGGGGCTGCCCCTTTTTTAACCTTAGTGAAATTTAACCGATTTGTTTATTTTGGTATTTGAGTGTTTTTAATGAGAGATAAAATCTTTCTTTTGATGCCTTGCTAATTTAATGTTTTGACGGGAGCGTCCGGTGTAATTTCATCGATTTTTGGATTTCGATCGTATCTAAGATCCTGTTTTATCTGGGTTGCTAACTCAATGGTAGAGTACTCGGCTTTTAAGTGCGACTATGATCTTTTACACATTTGGATGAAGCAACAAATTCGTCCAGACTCTTGGTAGAGTCTAGAAGACCACGACTGATCCTTAAAGGTAATGAATGGAAAAAATAGCATGTCGTAATAAAATCAATTTCTTTTTTTTTTATTTTTTGAATAAAAAAATTCCGATTTTCTGGGTCTAGTGAATAAATGGATAGAGCCTGGCTCTAATTCTGGTAAAATAAAAAGCAACGAGCTTAACTTCTTAATTGAAAGGATTCCCCGATCTAATTAGACGTTAAAAATGGATTAGTGCCTGATGCGGGGAAAGGTTGGGTTTTCCTATCAGTGGACTATGCGTTCTCTTTGTTCAATGTTCAGAATAGGAACTTCTGCCATCATAATGATCGTGTCTAGGATCACAACTATTCTAATTTTATGTCAGGTTCAATGACAAGAAAGACAATGTATTACAGAATGTTATGAGGTCTGTAATGTCAACTAGCTTGATGCCTTGTGTTCTCTGATCTTTAATACTCAGCAAGACTTATCTATCAACATGGCCAACTACAACCGACTCCTAGTATGCAAAGGCTACAAGGGTAGGCTAACTAGAGTAATTAATGCACATAAGTACACATTGAAAAGGGAGTCTAGTGTGCTACTCGGGAGGGCTTTCAGACGAGAAATGACATACAAGTGTTGTCGGTGGTGGCATGGGATCAAATGATTGAAATATGTAACATTCTAGCCCGTTTCACCTTGATGATACTTAGAAAGTACTAAAAAGCATGTCATTCTCTCTATTATTTGTCGTGCCAATGCTCTCATGCCACTGCTATCATAGCAATTATTCTTTGTTGTGGAGGAATGAAAATGGTTGCCGATGAGCTCTGAATATCTTTGTTACACATAAACTATAAGTTGGTGAGTGGCATGCTCGTTCATGGTCCGTCCACCACAATAAAACTTGGCACCGACATGTGGGCCTACCCTGCCCTGCCACATGCTTCCTCACTCACCTCCATCTACGGCTCAACCCTACCCGCCTCGACATCCACGTGCCTCCCCCCCTCCTCTAGTATTGTTCCCACCGCCCCAAATCCAACTCGCTGCTCCAATTTTACCGTATCTAGTTCGCCATTTGTTCCCCTACTCTTCCTCCAGTCCCACTAAATTGAACCACGACGGCATGCGACTTAGGGAGGAGCAGTGCCATCGGAGTTATAAAACAATGTTAGGTAGACTGTAATGTCAACTAGCTAGATTCATTGTGTTGGATTGACCCACGTCTCCATGATCTACAACTAGAGTAATTATGCACATAAGCACCCATAGAAAAAGGTGGCTAGCGTGCCACTTGCGAGGAACTTCTAGTGAGAAATAACACACAAGTCTGTTGCGGTGGCATGCAACCAGCAGGTGATTTGAATATTAAATAATTTGGCCAGTTTCACCCTTGTTGAATTATACAAACTACTAAAAGCATGCCTTGCTCTATCTTGTGCGGTGCCACTGCTCACACACTAAATGGCATCTAGTAGGGATGCAACATTTTAGTAATTGTCATTCTCACGCAACTTCTATTTAAGTACTGATGATTAGTGGTGGGCACAACATTTGAAGGGGTACATGAATTTATAAGACTGGCCGTCTGCCTACCATCTACATGCATGTTAGAGGTCTACAATATTTCTATGTTGTGTGGTATTGCTTTCTATCGGGCGATATGCGTTCCTCAAGAAAAACTAATTGAATCTAGCAGATTTAATAGACGCTTTGGCACGCTCCATACCTCTTCCACTCATTTCATGCAAGAGCAGTTCTGGCTTTGATTATGAGAGCTTGCTTTCATACTAACAGTATAAATTGGTTGCCGGTGAGTTCTTAATATCTTTATTACACATAAAACTGTGAGTTGGTGAGAGGCATAGTCGTTCATGGTCCTCCACAATAAAACTTGGCACCGACATGTGGGCCTGGCCTGTCCCGCCGCAAGCTTGCTCACTCGCCACCATCCACAGCCCAACCCTACCCGCCTCAACATCCATGTGCCTCCCCTCCTCCTCTAGCATTGTCGCCATTCCCGCCACACACGAAATCCATCTCGCTGTTCCAATTTCACTGCATCTAATTTGCCATTGTTGCCCTACTCTTCCTCTAGTCTCTGAACTGAACCACGACGACACGTGACTTAGGGAGGAGCAGTGCCATCGGAGCTATATGAAGGTTAAACTGTGCCATCAAATCTGGGCAGGAGGGATGCAACAATCAGACTCGATGAAAGATTCTATATGCTCTCATATGCACGAGAATGAGGAGAAGAAATTAGGAGCACTAGACGATAGTTAAATGCAGCCGATGGCGGATTTAGGGTCTGGCTTGCGGTAGCAAAAGATTTGATTGTATTTACCAGTTTTATTTCTACCGATAACAATAGGAATTTGAAGCTCCCATTCAACCATAAAATCCCACTATCTCAAGTAGTCAAAAATTGTGTAAAATATACAAGGTTCTTCTACTTGAGTTAAAGTCCATAAAAACAGTTCACGGTCTGGCCATTTTATGTGATAGTTTGATTACTTTGCAGGATTACATCAATTAAAACTCTTGCATCTCCACCCCAAAAATTCGAGAGCTTCCATGTTTCTTTTTCTCTAAAAATTTTAACAGGAACCTCTCCAAACGAAGTAGTCTTGGATCTGACATGCTACCTTATTCTATTAACTACTAGGGATCTGAGACATTAATGCACAAATTCTGGATACAAAATAGTCCCTAGCATCATACACACCCAATGACGCTGCAGGAAAACTATACCCTATGCACAACCCCACGTAGACTTGTTCCCCATCCTCACCGCTCCCATCTATAAATGGAGCTCACTCCATTTCCCTTATTCAGATACATGAAGCTAAGAGAGAAAGCGTTGTCCTAAAAGCCCACAACATTTCCTCTTGTACTACCTAGTCATTATGGCCTATCCCAAAGTAGCTTCTCTTCTTTGTGTTCTTGTTTTTCTCTTTTCCAAGGGAAATGCAACATTAATTCCCGAACAAGAGACCCGATTCACTGTATACGTGAAACAGGTTGCTAGTGTCCAAACTGTAACCAATATGTTGTGATTAACAGCCCAGAACCTAATGGGTTTGGTACAACAGCCGTTATGGACTGGGAGATGACTGATGGTTTTGGTACCAGTGCAACGGTAATTGGGCGTGCGCCGGGTGAGCACATGCAAACAGGTCAAGCAACCCCTGTCTGGTCAATGTTTTTTGCCTTGATCTTCCAGAGCGGGAGGTAATAACCTTTTCCCTTAAATAACAGTGTTCTATGCTCGCTTGTGAATATATTCTTTCTATTTACATAGATATTTGTTTTGATTGTTGATAACATTGTTAACGTTTCAAGAAGTTGCAGTATACATTAAAAAAGGTTACGTTCAGAAACCAAGGCCATTATTCCTCTTAGGATGTATGTGTACAATAGTAAAAAAGTATACTATTACGTAGCTGTTTTTACACAACTCCACCCTTATGAGAATGTGTTAACTGCAGTATGACACACTTTTACTTGCAATACGGGGGTACATATATACTACATGGTTTCTAATTTAGTACTGTATGCAAAAAAGGTACGCTGGGTCAACAATTCAAGTGACGAGGCCTTCGACTACAGCCTCTGTGTGGAGCATTGCTGGAGGGACTGGAACATTTAGTTTGGCTCGTGGTCTTGTTCGTCGTACTATAATCATTAACAACGGTGATTGGAACATACAGGAACTCGACATTCACGTGTTCTACACTCCCGATACTCTCCTTGGCGGTAAGTACAATGTTTCATATATGTGTATGGTAATAAGTTATGCTACTCTGGTAAAGAGGGCCTGCATGATTACTATAATGGACAAATGGAATCCTAATCCATTACAACTACTCCATCCAGTCCTCTAATAATTGTTTTTTTTTAAAGAAAACAACAAGGTTCACCCAACTAAACTTTAAACACAAATATATCCATGTGGCTTAATTGCTTTTAGCAATTATTTTGAAAAGCTATTTGTTGTCAAAATTTCAAAAGTCTTACTCAAAAATTATCCAAAGTGACATGTATTTATCGATCGTAGGGAGCAGTAAATTCTCCTTAAATAACAGCCAGAAAATTGCATGTGCATACATAAATGACGTCTGAATTCCTAATGATGTATATGTCACACAGGTTTCTAGGACTAAACAAGAGATCTGAGCTTCCTACAAACACTCCGGCTCTTCTTCGTGCGTATCTAAAGGAAATTCTGCCAATAGTTCCATCAACTTTTATGTTTGTTTCCTATAAATAATCGCAGCTCTGTATTCTGGATAACAGATACATTTGCGCGTCTCTAAGGACTTTTGTGATTTCTATCATTGTAATATCTTGTTCTCCATTAATTGATGTTGTCTTCAAAACAATGGTGTACTTCGTGGAATATGGCGGGGACATGTTTGTTTGCAATATCAGTGTATTTCTCCTCCCGGCCCGCTTCTCCGGGCCGAGAGGAGCCGGCACGCATGTTTATCGTGAAAACTGTCATTTCTGGCCAATTTGAGCTCTAAGTTCATTTTCTAACAATATATATGGTTACTACAGGCTATTCAATGTGAAAATACACGGTCTGGGGTGTTACAATCAATATACATGGTCGTTCCACAAGAGTTAAACTCTGCGTAAAGTAGTTAAACGACTAGTCACTTTATTTAATATTGCAATAATTTTTTATTGTTACTCATGCCGTGGTAGGACGCGGTGAAGGAGAGCTCGGGTCACGTGGGCGTGGAGAAGTACCTCGCGGAGCAGTTCAGCAGCTGGGCGTCGTTCCGCCCCCAGTACATGATCGGCTCCGGCAACAACAAGGACTGCGAGGAGTGGTTCTTCGACAGTAATCACCACAACACCACCCAATCCATCCCGTTCTTCTCAACAATTAATCTCCATGAAGATACGGCGGAAAAGGAAAGCAAATGTTCAATTTTGTTGTACAAATAATCGCCGCAGGAATCGTGCGGAAGCGGCCGGTGCCGATCCCGTGGAACGGGATGCAGCTGACCAACATCTCCCACGTCAGGGACCTCTCCAGCATGCTGGCGGCCGCCGTGGAGAACCCCGGCACGGCGGCGGGGAAGATCTTCAACTGCGTCAGCGACCACGCCGTCACGCTCGATGGCATGGCCAGGCTTTGCGCCGCCACGGCCGGCGCCGACGTCAAGATCGTGCACTACGACCCCGCCGCCGTCGGCGTCGACGCCAAGAAGGCGTTCCCCTTCCGCAACATGGTAACAATAATAAGAGTTGCACTGCTCTGCTCTTCCGCGGGTTGCAGTTTCATGGCCAACAATGTGAACTGAACAAATATAATGCAGCATTTCTACGCGGAGCCGCGGGCGGCGAAGGAGCAGGGCCGGCTCTATGGTTTCGAAGACCCTGGGGCGAACACAAATCTGGAGCCCCTATATATATATATATATATATATATATATATATATATATATAAACTCCCTAGGTGTGAAATATTATTTCACACCCCAGCCAACCAACCAAGCCACGTCACACCCCATCCAACCCACCAGCAACTCGACCAGACCTAAACCCAGACGCACCTGCCTGAAAACCACCCAGCCCGGCCAATTAAAAAACCAGGGCAAAAAACCCGAACCATTTTATACAAGCACAAACACATATCAGACCGAAGTGTAAATATTTCATGGATTCTGTACTCACGCACACGACCTGTCATCAAGGCGCGGCCTTTCCATTTGAATCTCCGTGATCAATGCAAACAATTATGGCATTTGCAGAGCCCCTGATAAAGAGACGAGGTTTCCGTTCATTCTCGTTGCTGGCGGCAGGCAATTGAGGCGTCCAGGTCTGCCTCGATATCTGAACGGCGGCAGGCAGTGGCTTCGGTCATTTCAAAAAAAAAACTCGACCTGCGGGGGGTATGACGGCCCCCTGGCATTTTTTTAAGGAGAACGATCGTCTCACACAGATCGAGAAAACCCCCGAACCCTCCTCCGCACCATACACAGGGACTCAGCAGGCCAGTGAGAATCGGCGCGAGTACTTAACCTGTGCTTTGGAGCAACGGAGGAGCGAGGGGATTTTTTTGAGCACTGCAGAGACCAGAGCCATATTGCAGGAATAGTCTCCACAGTGCCTTGGTGCCTGCGGTCATCGAACCCGGGCCACTCGGCCACAGCGTCAACAGGAGCCAACGCTCCTGGAGCTAGTGGCCCTGGCCACTCGGGACGGACCAGCTAGGCGGCTTCGGTCATTTCGACGGCACCGGCCTCGTCATCCCGGACGGCAGGCGCGCTAGCTCGTGGCAGCCGTATCACCTGGCGCGCAAGGTACACAACCAATCATCTCTTGTCGCACCAGAATCTTGAAATTTCTGCTCCGATTGATGGCAATGTTTGACTGCTCCTCGAACCATCCAGGCACTTGTTTCAATGGAGTGGGGGAATCACCTTGTTGATCGGGTGCCGGGGAACCCTGGATCTCTAAATTTTCTTTTTCACGCCCAGGTCAAGCAGGCACAATGCAGATCGCAACCAATCAATCGAGGTGACTGATCGCATTACCCTCTTGTGAGTCGAATTGCATCTCCTTCCATTCCCATAAAAATTCTCGCTATCTAATGCATGTTTTTTTTTTGCCGGATCGAAAGCCAATTGTTCTTGCAAATGGATTAGTCAGAATCCCTATTTGGAGCAGGCCGGAAGAGCTCAACCACCAATTGATTTTTGTTATCGCCTGATTGAGATGGTGCCAGAGAACCAAATCCCGTCAGCGGCGGCTATATTCGTCGACCAGACCAACGCCATCTGACCATGCTGCCCGACTGAACATCGTACCCCAAAGAGGCCGACTCCATTGGCGGGCCGACGGACAGGAAGAACTTCGGCGCCAGTGGATCGGAGCGAGCACGGGCCTGTACTTCGAATCCTATCGAATGGAAGTAACAGGCTTGAGATCCGACCATAACATGTGTGTATGTGAGATCCGGCCATGACATATTGAGAATTCCAGGTGCGTACGTGTTTGTTCATTTAGATGTTCTTAAAAACAAGTGTTTGTTCATTTAGAGAGAAACTAGCACGTATTCCCTCAAATGGAATGGATCAGGTATATTTATTTTCCCACGTCCCCGCTCCTTTTTTCTGCAGATACAATCCTTGTTGGTGCAGGCAAGAGATTAGGATTCAACTCCATCGACCGGTGCATGTGGCGCGACGGGAACAATGTCAAGGGTCCAATACGATGCCAGGAGGAAGAAACCATTTTTAGTGCTGCCTGCCTAGGTCTGCTCGAAGCATTAATGCTGATAAGATCCGGCAGAATAGAAGAGAAGAGAAGAGAAGCAGAATATCCTACTGCACTATATATATTTCTTCCATTCAAATATATTAGATTCGAGGCACACCGGCCGATGCTCTCACAAAGAAATGTACCTTTTTGTAGGCAAATGTACTTGCTTTTGTGAGTAACAATTTACTACCACACACGATGGAAGACGAAATATTAATTTGTTCCAACTATGAATGCTTCGCTATTGTTGCCAACGATGGAGTAGGTCATATTGGACATGCATGTTTTCGCTCAGCGAACATGATGTTTGGATATATGTTAATAACCACAGTCTCCATGAGAATTTGTGATCACACTTGATTTGTTTTTCTCATCACACTGTTAGCATTTTATGATCACAACTGATGAAGACCTAATTCTAGCGGGACAAATTCACAGATAATCAATTCTTTTTTTTAAGATTTTGTGATCAGACCTTATTTGGTTTTGTGATCGTGCTAGGTACCATTTTATGATCATAAATCAATGAAGTACTATTTGGAGCTCAGCTCCCTAAGAAAATTAATTTTCAAAAAAATTTAAAATGAATATATACGTGGTCAATCATGTGTGAGCTGTAAGTGTTTGAAAATATTTGCCATCTGAATAATTTATCATGTTGGACTTGCTTGATTTATCTTGGCAACAATCACAAATTCTCATGAAGATTTTCTGAGCACAATTTATCTTATTGTTCTTGCTTCTCTTCCATTCAAATATGCCTATGCCCAAGTATCTCGATAGTTTCCTATCGGTAATAGAGCAGTGCGATGCCAATAACGATACATTTTTTTATACCAAAGAAATGTACTTGTTTTTGTGATCTGACTGTGTAACATTTTACTATCACACACGATGGAAAATGAATACTAATTTGTTCCAACTATAAATGCTCCGCTATTGTTTCCATGAGAATGTTAAGTCATATTGGGCATGCATGTTTTCGCTCAGCGGTCATGATGTTTGGATATATGTTGGTAACGACAGTCTCCATGAAAACTTTGTGACCACACTTCATTTGTTTTTATGATCACAACTGATGAAGGCTTGATTCAAGCGAAACAAATTCATGGATAATCATTTCTTTTTTTTTAAGATTTTGTGATCAGACCTTATTTTTTTTTATCAAGCTAGGTACCATTTTATGATTATAAATCAATGAAGTACTATTTGGAGCTCCTTAAGAAAATATTTTTTCACAAAATTTTAAAATGAATATATACATGGTCAATCATGTATGAGCTGTAAATGTTTGAAAATATTTGCCATCTGAATAATTTATCATGTTGGACTTGCTTGATTTATCTCGGCAACAATCACCAATTCCCTTGAAGATTTTCTGAACACAATTTATCCTATTGGTCTTGGTTGATTTCTTTTCCATTGAAATAACCCTAAGCTCAAGCATCTCGATAGTTTGTCCCGTTGGTAATAGAGCTGTGCGATGCCAATAGCAATACATTTTTATACCAAAGAAATGTACTTGTTTTTGTGATCTCACTGTGTAACATTTTACTATCACACACGATGGAAGACGAAAGACTAATGTGTTCCAACTGTAAATGCTCCATTATAGTTGCCATCAGAATGATTGACCATATTGGACATGCTTGTTTTTGCTCTGTGATCATAATTTTCAGTTTTCTTGATCAACCACACAGCCTCCACGAAAACTTTGAGCTCATACTTCTTTAGTTTGTTTTTTCTGATCACATTGTTCGCATTTTACGATCATAACCGATGAAAACTGGATTTGAGTTGACTCTATAAACATGTTCCAATATAATATGCTTAAGAACGGAAGTAGAACTTTTGTAATGTTTGAGAGCAATGTATTTAATTTAGTTCAATTCAAGTTCAAGGACAAGCATTTTTTTCCTTTTCAAGATTTTGTGATCAGACATAATTCATTTTTGTGATCTTACCCTTAACATTTTATGATCATAAATCAATGAAGTACTATTTGGAGTGGTCAATCCAGTAGAATGCTGATTGCGAAATGGGAGATGGCTTGGACAATATAGAAGCAACAAAATTGGAATTATGCAAGGATACAATGGATCTTGAAGGTTAACTAAAGATTAAGAAACAAGGAGATGATAGATAAGAGGGTTGAATGTTCTGTATCCACCAAGCAAGCATACTAGTGGGTCCCAGTAGTTTGTGTTCTTGCCAACAGAAGTGTTATGCTCCAAAAAAATATACTTTTTGGATACCATTTATGGAAAAAATATTTATTTTTGTAATCCCAATGGGTAACATTTTATGATCATGCAAGATGGTGGACTAATTTCAAACCAAATCTGTCCAAGATGTTAATGTTTGAAATATTTGCCATCTCAATAATTAATCATCTTGAACTGCATGTTATCTCGGTGACAACCAGGAAGCTCCAATAAGATTTGCAAAAGAAATATCCTTCTGACAAAAATTGTCCTATGCAAAAGATACTTCTGGGATACAATTTACAAAACCAATATATTCTTTTTGTGACCTCACTGGATGACATTTTCTGACCACACACGATGGAAGACTAATTTCAAACTAAATATGTCCTTCATGTAAATGTTTGATATTATTTGCCATCTGAGTAATTTATAATGTTGGGCATGCATATTTTTAGCTTGGTGACAACCACAAAGTCTCATGAAGATTTTTATGATCACATTTCGATTGTTTTTGCCATCCTACAGGTTAAAATTTATGATCATATAAATCATACAGATAGCTTTTGAGATCAATTTGTTTCTAAATGTTAAATCCAGGTCCTTCTCCTAACCTCCCCAAATTTCTAAACAAATCAGTAACATTTTACGATCAGAATGGTTGACTATTAAATCAGGGACTTAATTTCAATACGAACAAACACCTTTGAAGTGGCGGGAAGACCTGCATGCTGAGCCTGTGGTTCAAAAGAAAAAACTAGGAGGGTGTCAGTCTGGTAGGAACAAATTGTCTCAAATGCATTTGAGGTTTTTACGATTCGAGATAGCATTTTTTAAGTACCAAAATTATCTGATCATAAAAGTCTATTTGCTATTGCTAAATACATATGAATTTTGTTGTTCCGGATTGAAATATTTACTATTCGTTGACATTTTTTTTTTGCAATTAGATTCACCGATGTTTTACATTCACAGATGTTCTACATTCAATCCACGATGGTGCTAGATTCACTCATGTTTATATTAATAACGTTCAGAGGATGTACTTCTCACCCCAAGGTTCTAAAATGCTCCCCATCAAATCTTTCTCGATTTTACACTCTCAATGTCGTAAAATTCACCCCAGCTACTTTGTGTATTTTTATGAACTGATGTGCGGACAAATTAGTCCCAAATCTCGTTTTACGCAGTTGTAAATATCCAACTGTTTGGGTTCTTCTACAAATATACGAGTTCAAGTGAACTCAGATTTTTCGATCAAATCTACTCAGATTTTGCGCTCAAAATATTTAGCTTCCAGCACTCATCTGAAAAGGGCTCGCGGATGTCTCCAAATATTTTAAAATACTAGCTAGAATACAAACGACCCTGCTATCAGAACCATTTTTTGCGGCTAAACATTCCAAATATTTTAATACTTCCCAATTTGCGGCTGGGCATTCCAATTTGCAACGTGGCTCAATTAACTCCATGGGCCGGACAGCCTAGCAGCTTTAAAACACAGTGGCGCAAACTGGAAACCAGGAGTAAAAATCGGTGGGCATTGAACCATAAATTAACCAGCAGAAAAAACCAGGCTCAGGTGCCGATTGGGTGGGCGCAGCCTGTTGCCTGTATAGGTCCGGAGTGTGAAATAATATATCACACCCAGGGAGTGAATTAGCGCTGCTCTATATATATATATATATATATGTATGTATGTATACTTCACTCAAAAAATATGTACACTAAAGAAAAAAAAAGATAACAGCAAGCATAAATCAACTGTTAAAACACTTAAAAAAGTTCATTGAGAAAAATGCTAACAAATCACCTCGGATAAGAATTACACTCCAAATCAGCTGGTCACTTGTGATTTGCGAAAAATACTCCTAGCATTTCTCGATGCAAAATCATCAATGATAGTATCAAGATCAATGGAGTCTAAGATATTCCTCTCAATACAGCAGATAGCCAATCCATTCAATCTTTCTTGTGACATAGTTGACCTCAAATAATTTTTCAATATCTTCAGTTTTGAGAAACTTCTTTCAGCTGACGCCACAGTCACATGTACAGTTAATAAGATTCGATAGGCAATTGAAACATTTGGGTAGCAATCTGCATCTATGACAAACTGAAGAATCTCATGTGCTGACATCAAACCATCGGGCAAGGTCATTTGCAACACTTTTAATTCTTAAAAAAAAAATCATTCAACTCAACATCGGATGAGTTACCATGGGTAAAAGTCTGTACAAAATCAGTGCAACATTTTCGTAGATCATCATCATCCAATGACTTCAAATTTCTTGAGTTGAATAAGAAGCCAAACACTTTTTCAAATGTCTTCAGTTGCTCAAATCTACTAGTCAATGAAGCAATGGCCGTATCAATTATGACTAGGAAATAATTAACTCTGAATGATTCCATGGCTGATTGTCTTCATTTTGCTCACCAGCATTTCTACTTTCATCAAAATGCTTTTTTCTGGTACTATGACGTTTGGTAGGAAAATCTGGCTCTATACCCAAGTCACACGCAATTGATTTTGCACTGTACAAGCTAGATGTGAAGCCCTCATTTCTGTACTTCTACCCGACATGTGGGCCTACCCTGCCCTGCCGCAAGCGTGCTCACTCGCCTCCATCTATGGCCCGACCCTACCCGCCTCGACATCCACGTGCCTCCCCTCCTCCTCTAGCATTGTTCCCACAGCCCCCAGATCCATCTCGCTGCTCCAATTTCACCGCATCTAGTTCGCCATTTATTCCCCTACTCTGCCTCCAGTCCCACTGAATTGAACCACGACGGCCTGCGACTTAGGGAGGAGCAGTGCCATCGGAGTTATAAAAGAATGTCAGGTACAC
This sequence comes from Eragrostis nindensis, assembly GCA_012490785.1. Lineage (NCBI taxonomy): Eukaryota > Viridiplantae > Streptophyta > Magnoliopsida > Poales > Poaceae > Eragrostis > Eragrostis nindensis. The sequence continues at coordinate 91,068 of JAAXCT010001396.1, forward strand.
TGTAATGTCAACTCGCTAGATTCCTTGTGTTTCATTGACCCACGTCTCTATGATCTACAACTAGAGTAATTAATGCACATAAGCTCCCACAGAAAAGGTTGGCTAGCATGCCACTTGCGAGGAATTTTCAGTGACAAATAACACACAAGTTGTTGCGGTGGTATGCAACCAAGTGATTGGAATGTTAAATAATTTGGCCAGTTTAGCCCTTGTTGAATTATACAAACTACTAAAAGCATGCCTTGCTCGATCGTGTGCGTTGTGCCACTGCTCACATACTAAATGGCATCAAGTAGGGATGCTACATTTTAGAAATTATCATTCATCAACATTTTTTCGACCTAAACAATACATATCTGACCTTTGCCTCATTGCTAATTTGAGTTTGTTATGCGTTCTGTTTGTTCAATGTTCAGAATAGCATTTTCTGCTGTCATAATGATCGTGTCTAGGATCACAATTTTTTCTAGTTTTATGTCAGGTACCCTGACAAGAAAGACAATGTATTATAGAATGTAATGAGGTCTGTAATGTCAACTAGCTTGATGCCTTGTGTTCTCCGATCTTTAACTAGAGTAATTAATGCACATAAGTACACATTGAAAAGGGTGGCCAGTGTGCTACTCGCGAGGGCTTTAAAATGAGAAATGACATACAAGTTGTTGTCGGTGGTGGCATGGGATCAAGTGATCGAAATATTTAACAGTCTAGCCCGTTTCACCTTGTAGATACATAGAAAGTACTTAAAAACATGTCATTCTCTCTATTCGTTCTTGTGCCTTTTCTCTCATGCCACTGCTCTCATACCAACTATTCTTTGTCAGTGGAGGAATGAAATGGTTGCCGATAAGCTCTGAATATCTTTGTTACACATAAAACAATGAGTTGGTGAGTCCTCCACAATAAAACTTGGCACCGACATGTGGGCCTGCCCTGCCCTGCCGCAAGCTTGCTCATTCGCCTCCATCTATGGCCCGACCCTACCCGCCTCGACATCCACGTGCCTCCCCTCCTCCTCTAGCATTGTTCCCACCGCCCCCTAAATCCATCTCGCTGCTCCAGTTTCACTGCATCTAGTTCGCCATTTGTTCCCCTACTCTTCCTCCAGTCCCACTGAATTGAACCACGACGGCCTGCGACTTAGGGAGGAGCAGTGCCATCGGAGTTATAAAAGAATGTTAGGTACACTGTAATGTCAACTAGCTAGATTCCTTGTGTTTGATTGACCCATGTCTCTACGATCTACAACTAGAGTAATTAGTGCACATAAGCTCCCACAGAAAAGGGTGGCTAGCATGCCACTTGCGAGGAATTTCTAGTGACAAATAACACACAAGTTGTTGCGGTGGTATGCAACCAAGTGATTGGAATGTTAAATAATTTGGCCAGTTAGCCCTTGTTGAATTATACAAACTACTAAAAGCATGCCTTGCTCTATCTTGTGCGTTGTGCCACTGCTCACATACTAAATGGCATCAAGTAGGGATGCTACATTTTAGAAATTATCATTCATCAACATTTTTTCGACCTAAACAATACTTATCTGACCTTTGCCTCATCGCTAATTTGAGTTTGTTATGCGTTCTCTTTGTTCAATGTTCAGAATAGGATTTTCTGCTGTTATAATGATCGTGTCTAGGATCACAATTTTTTCTAGTTTTATGTCAGGTACCCTGACGAGAAAGACAATGTATTATAGAATGTAATGAGGTCTGTAATGTCAACTAGCTTGATGCCTTGTGTTCTCCGATCTTTAACTAGAGTAATTAATGCACATAAGTACACATTGAAAAGGGTGGCCAGTGTGCTACTCGCGAGGGCTTTAAAATGAGAAATGACATACAAGTTGTTGTCGGTGGTGGCATGGGATCAAGTGATTGAAATATTTAACAGTCTAGCCCGTTTCACCTTGTAGATACATAGAAAGTACTTAAAAACATGTCATTCTCTCTATTCGTTGTTGTGCCTTTTCTCTCATGCCACTGCTTTCATACCAACTATTCTTTGTCAGTGGAGGAATGAAATGGTTGCCGATAAGCTCTGAATATCTTCGTTACACATAAAACAATGAGTTGGTGAGTCCTCCACAATAAAACTTGGCACCGACATGTGGGCCTGCCCTGCCCTGCCGCAAGCTTGCTCACTCGCCTCCATCTATGGCCCGACCCTACCCGCCTCGACATCCACGTGCCTCCCCTCCTCCTCTAGCATTGTCCCCACCGCCCCCCAAATCCATCTCGCTGCTCCAGTTTCACCGCATCTAGTTCGCCATTTGTTCCCCTACTCTTCCTCCAGTCCCACTGAATTGAACCACGACGGCCTGCGACTTAGGGAGGAGCAGTGCCATCGGAGTTATAAAAGAATGTTAGGTACACTGTAATGTCAACTAGCTAGATTCCTTGTGTTTGATTGACCCACGTCTCCACGATCTACAACTAGAGTAATTAATGCACATAAGCTCCCACAGAAAAGGGTGGCTAGCATGCCACTTGCGAGGAATTTCTAGTGACAAATAACACACAAGTTGTTGCGGTGGTATGCAACCAAGTGATTGGAATGTTAAATAATTTGGCCAGTTTAGCCCTTGTTGAATTATACAAACTATTAAAAGCATGCCTTGCTCTATCTTGTGCGTTGTGCCACTGCTCACATACTAAATGGCATCAAGTAGGGATGCTACATTATAGAAATTATCATTGATCGACATTGTTTTGACCTAAACAATACATATCTGACCTTTTGCCTCATTGCTAATTTGAGTTTCTTATGCGTTCTCTTTGTTCAATGTTCAGAAATCTGCTATCATAATGATCGTGTCTAGGATCACAAGTATTCTAATTTCATCTCAGGTCCAATGACAAGAAAGACAATGTATTACAGAATGTTATGAGGTCTGTAATGTCAACTAGCTTGATGCCTTGTGTTCTCTGATCTTTAACTAGAGTAATTAATGCATATAAGTACACATTGAAAAGGGAGTCCAGTGTGCAACTCGCGAGGGCTTTCAGACGTGAAATGACATACAAGTGTTGTCGGTGGTGGCATGGGATCAAGTGATTGAAATATGTAACATTCTAGCCCGTTTCACCATGATGATACCTAGAAAGTACTAAAAGCATGTCATTCTCTCTATTCTTTGTCGTGCCAATGCCCTCATGCCACTGCTATCATAGCAATTATTCTTTGTTGTGGAGGAATGAAAATGGTTGCCGATGAGCTCTGAATATCTTTGTTACACATAAAACTATAAGTTGGTGAGTGGCATGCTCGTTCATGGTCCGTCCACCACAATAAAACTTGGCGCCGACATGTGGGCCTACCCTGCCCTGCCACATGCTTCCTCACTCACCTCCATCTACGGTTCAACCCTACCCGCCTCGACATCCACGTGCCTCCCCCCCTCCTCTAGTATTGTTCCCACCGCCCCAAATCCAACTCGCTGCTCCAATTTTACCGTATCTAGTTCGCCATTTGTTCCCCTACTCTTCCTCCAGTCCCACTAAATTGAACCACGACGGCATGCGACTTAGGGAGGAGCAGTGCCATCGGAGTTATAAAACAATGTTAGGTAGACTGTAATGTCAACTAGCTAGATTCCTTGTGTTGGATTGACCCACGTCTCCATGATCTACAACTAGAGTAATTATGCACATAAGCACCCATAGAAAAAGGTGGCTAGCTTGCCACTTGCGAGGAACTTCTAGTGAGAAATAACACACAAGTCTGTTGCGGTGGCATGCAACCAGCAGGTGATTTGAATATTAAATAATTTGGCCAGTTTCACCCTTGTTGAATTATACAAACTACTAAAAGCTTGCCTTGCTCTATCTTGTGCGGTGCCACTGCTCACACACTAAATGGCATCTAGTAGGGATGCAACATTTTAGTAATTGTCATTCTCACGCAACTTCTATTTAAGTACTGACGATTAGTGGTGGCACAACATTTGAAGGGTACATGAATTTATAAGACTGGCCGTCTGCCTACCATCTACATGCATGTTAGAGGTCTACAATATTTCTATGTTGTGTGGTATTGCTTTCTATCGCGCGATATGCGTTCCTCAAGAAAAATAATTGAATCTAGCAGATTTAATAGACGCTTTTGCACGATTCATACCTCTTCTACTCATTTCATGCAAGAGCGGGTCTGGCTTTGATTATGAGAGCTTTCATACTAACATATAAAAAGGCTGCCGGTGAGTTCTTAATACCTTTATTACACATAAAACTGTGAGTTGGTAAGAGGCATAGTCGTTCATGGTCCTCCACAATAAAACTTGGCCGACATGTGGGCCTGGCCTGTCCCGCCGCAAGCTTGCTCACTCGCCTCCATCAACAGCCCAACCCTACCCGCCTCGACATCCACGTGCCCCCCCTCCTCCTCTAGCATTGTCGCCATTCCCGCCACACAACAAATCCATCTCACCGCTCCAATTTCACTGCATCTAATTTGCCATTGTTGCCCTACTCTTCCTCTAGTCTGAACCGAACCACGACGACACGCGACTTAGGGAGGAGCAGTGCCATCGGAGCTATATGAAGGTTAAACTGTGCCATCAAGTCTGGGCTGGAGGGATGCAACAATCAGACTCGATGAAAGATTCTATATGCTCTCATATGCACTAGGCGATAGTTAAATGCAGCCGATGGCGGATCTAGGGTCTGGCATGCGGTAGCAAAAGATTTGATTGTATTTACCAGTTTTATTTCTACCGATAACAATAGGAATTTGAAGCTCCCATTCAACCAGAATATGGCACTATCTCAAGTAGTCAAAAAGTGTGTAAAATATACAAGGTTCTTCTACTTGAGTTAAAGTCCATAAAAACAGTTCACGGTCTGGCCATTTTATGTGATAGTTTGATTACTTTGCAGGATTACATCAATTAAAACTCTTCCATCTCCACCCCAAAAATTCGAGAGCTTCCATGTTTCTTTTTCTCGAAAGATTTTAACAGGAACCTCTCCAAACGAAGTAGTCTTGGATCTGACATGCTACCTTATTCTATTAACTACTAGGGATCTAAGACATTAATGCACAAATTCTGGATACAAAATAGTCCCTAGCATCATACACAGCCAATGACACTGCAGGAAAACTATACCCTATGCACACTCCCACGTAGACTTGTTCCCCATCCTCACCGCTCCCATCTGTAAATGGAGCTCACTCCATTTCCCTTATTCAGATACATGAAGCTAAGAGAGAAAGCGTTGTCTTAAAAGCCCACAACATTTTCTCTTGTACTACCTAGTCATTATGGCCTATCCCAAAGTAGCTCCTCTTCTTTGTGTTCTCGTTTTTCTCTTTTCCAAGGGAAATGCAACATTAATTCCCGAACAAGAGACCCGATTCACTGTATACATGAAACAGGTTGCTAGTGGTCCAAACCGTAACCAATATGTTGTGATTGACAGCTCAGAACCTAATGAGTTTGGTACAACAGCCGTTATGGACTGGGAAATGACTGATGGGGTAATTGGGCGTGCACAGGGTGAGCACATGCAAACAGGTCAAGCAACCCCTGTCTGGTCGATGTTTTTTGCCTTGATCTTCCAGAGCGGGAGGTAATAACCTTTTCCCTTAAATAACAGTGTTCTATGCTCGCTTGTGAATATATTTTTTCTATTTACATATATATTTGTTTTGATTGTTGATAACATTGTTTATGTTTCAAGAAGTTGCACTATACATAAAAAAGGTTATGTTCAGAAACCAACGCCATTATTCCTCTTAGGATGTATGTGTAGAATAGTAAAAAAGTATAATATTACGTAGCTGTTTCTAGACAACTCCACCCTTATGAGAATGTGTAACTGCAGTATGACACACTTTTACTTGCAATATGGGGTACATATATACTACATGGTTTCTAATTTAGCACTGTATGCAAAAAAGGTACGCTGGGTCAACAATTCAAGTGACGGGGCCTTCGACTACAGCCTCTGTGTGGAGCATTGCTGGAGGGACTAGAACATTTAGTTTGGCTGGTGGTCTTGTTCGTCGTACTGTAATCATTAACAACGGTGATTGGAAGATACAGGAACTCGACATTCACGTGTTCCACACTCCCGATACTCTCCTTGGTGGTAAGTACAATGTTTCATATATGTGTATGGTAATAAGTTATGCTGCTCTGGTAAGGAGGGCCTGAATGATTACTATAATGGACGAAATGCAATCCTAATCCATTACAACTACTCCATCCAGTCCTCTAATAATTGTTTTTTTTAAGAAAACTACAAGGTTAACCCAACTAAACTTTAAACACAAATATATCCATGTGGCTTAATTGATTTTAGCAATAAATTTGAAAAGCTATTTGTTGCCGAAATTTCAAAAGTCTTACTCAAAAATTATCCAAAGCGACATGTATTTATCGATCGTAGGGAGTAGTAAATTCTCCTTAAATAACAGCAAAAACTTGCATGTGCATACATAAATGACGTCTGAATTCCTAATGATGTGTATTTCACACAGGTTTCTAGGACTAAACAAGAGATCTGAGCTTCGTACAAACACTCCGGCTCTTCTACGTGCGTATCTTAAGGAAATTCTGCCGACAGTTCCATCACCTTTGATGTTTGTTTCCTATAAATAATCGCAGCTCTGTATTCTGGATTACAGATACATTTGCGCGTCTCTAAGGACTTTTGTGATTTCTGTCATTGTAATATCTTGTTCTCCATTAATTGATGTTGTCTTCAAAAACAATGGTGTACTTTGTGGAATATGGCGGGGACATGTTTGTTTGCAATATCAGTGTATTTCTCCTCCCGGCCCGCTTCTCCGGGCCGAGAGGAGCCGGCACGCATGTTTATCGCGAAAACTGCCATTTCTGGCAAATTTTAGCTCTAAGTTCATTTTCTAACAATATATATGGCTACTACAGGCTAGTCAATGTACATGGTCTGGGGTGTTACAATCAATATACATGGTCGTTCCACAAGAGTTAAACTGTGCGTAAAGTAGTTAAACGACTAGTCACTTTATTTAATATTGCAATAATTTTTTATTGTTACCTTAATTAAAACTTCAATCTTGTTATTTATCATTCATCAACATGTTTCAACCTAAAAAATACATATCTAACCTTTTCCTCGTAGCTAATTTGTGAGTTTTCAAGCTTTTCTCTTTGTACAGTGTTTAGAATGGGAACCTCTGCCATCATAATAATCATGTCTTAGAGCACACCTTTTCTCATTTTATTTTCGAGGTACAATGATAAGAACGACGATTTATGAAACAATGTTATGTAGACTGTAATGTCAACCAGCTAGATTCCTTGTGTTGCACTGACCCACGTCCCTACGATCTATAACTATAGTAATTAATTCACATAAGGAAACAAAGAAAAGGGTGGCTAGCATGCCACTGCTCTCATACCAATTGTTCTTTGCCGGTGGAGGATTGAAATGGTTGCCGATAAGTTCTGAATATCTTTGTTACACATAAAACTATGAGTTGGTGAGTGGCATGCTCGTTCATGGCCCGTCCTCCACAATAAAACTTGGCGCTGACATGTGGGCCTGCCCTGCCCTGCCGCAAGCTTCCTCACTTGCCTCCATCTACGACCCGACCCACTCGCCTCCTCTAGCTTTGTCCCCCCCCCCCCCCCCCCCCCCCCCCCAAAAAAAAAAATCCATCTCGCTGCTCCAATTTCACCGCATCTAGTTTGCCATTTGTTCCCCTACTCTTCCTCCAGTCCCACTGAATTGAACCACAACTGCCATCAGAGTTATAAAAGAGTGTTAGGTACACTGTAATGTCAACTAGCTAGATTACTTGAGTTTGATTGACCCACATCTCTACGATCTACAACTAGAGTAATTAATGCACAAAAGCTCCCATAGAAAAGGGTGGCTAGCATGCCACTTGCAAGGAATTTCTAGTGAGAAATAACACACAAGTTGTTGTGGTGGTATGCTACCAGGTGATTGGAATGTTAAATAATTTGGCCAGTTTAGCCCTTGTTGAATTATACAAACTACTAAAAGCATGCCTTGCTTTGTCTTGTGCCTTGTGCCACTGCTCACATACTAAATGGCATCGAGTAGGGATGCTACATTTTAGAAATTATCATTCATCAACATTTTTTCGACCTAAACAATACATATCTGACCTTTGCCTCATTGCTAATTTGAGTTTGTTATGCGTTCTCTTTGTTCAATGTTCAGAATAGGAAATTCTGCCATCATAATGATCGTGTCTAGGATCACAACTTTTCTAATTTTATGTCAGGTGCAATGAAAAGAAAGACAATGTATTATAGAATGTTATGAGGTCTGTTGTGTCAACTAGCTTGATGCCTTGTGTTCTCTGATCTTTAACTAGAGTAATTAATGCACATAAGTACACATTGAAAAGGGACTCCAGTGTGCTACTCGCGAGAGCTTTCAGATGAGAAATGACGTACAAGTTGTTGTCGGTGGTGGCATGGGATCAACCGATTGAAATATTTAACAGTCTAGCCCGTTTCATCTTGTTGATACATAGAAAGTACTTGAAAACATGTCATTCTCTCTATTTTTTGTAGTGCCTTTTCTCTCATGCCACTGCTCTCATCGCAACTATTCTTTGTCAGTGGAGGAATCAAATGGTTGCCGATGAGCTCCGAGTATCTTTGTTACACATAAAACTATGAGTTGGTGAGTCGCAAGCTCGCTCATGGTCCGTCCTCCACAATAAAACTTGGCGCCGACATGTGGGCCTGCCCTGCCCTGCCGCAAGCTTGCTCACTCACCTCCATCTACAGCCCGACCCTACCCGCCTCGAGATCCTTGTGTCTCTCCTCCTCCTCTAGCATTGTTCCCACTGCCCCCCAAATCCATCTCGCTGCTCCAATTTCACCGCATCTAGTTCGCTATTTGTTCCCCTACTCTTCCTCCAGTCCATTTATGAGCATAAGCTCCCACAGAAAAGGGTGGCTAGCATGCCACTTGCGAGGAATTTCTAGTGAGAAATAACACACAAATTGTTGCGGTGGTATGCAACCAGGTGATTGGAATGTTAAATAATTTAGCTAGTTTAAACCTTGTTGAATTATACAAACTACTAAAAACATGCCTTGCCCTATTTTGTGCGTTGTGCCACTGCTCACATACTAAATGGCATCAAGTAGGGATGCAACATTTTAGAAATTATCATTCATCAACATTTTTTCGACCTAAACAATACATATCTGACCTTTGCCTCATTGCTAATTTGCGTTTGTTATGCGTTCTCTTTGTTCAATGTTCAGAATAGGAAATTCTGCCACCATAATGATCGTGTCTAGGATCACAACTTTTCTAGTTTTATGTCAGGTACCATGACAAGAAAGACAATGTATTATACAGTGTAATGAGGTCCGTAATGTCAACTAGCTTGATGCCTTGTGTTCTCTGATCTTCAACTAGAGTAATTAATGCACATAAGTACACATTGAAAAGGGTGGCCAGTGTGCTACTCGCAAGGGCTTTCAGATGAGAAATGACATACAAGTTGTTGTCGAGTGTGGCATGGGATCAGGTGATTGAAATATTTAACAGTCTAGCCCGTTTCACCTTGTAGATACATAGAAAGTACTTAAAAACATGTCATTCTCTCTATTCGTTGTTGTGCCTTTTCTCTCATGCCACTGCTCTCATACCAATTATTCTTTGTTAGTGGAGGAATGAAATGGTTGCCGATGAGCTCTGAATATCTTTGTTACACATAAAACAATGAGTTGGTGAGTGGCATGCTTATTCATGGTCCGTCCTCCACAATAAAACTTGGCACCGACATGTGGGCCTACCCAGCCCTGCCGCAATCGTGCTCACTCGCCTCCATCTATGGCCCGACCCTACCCGCCTCGACATCCACGTGCCTCCCCTCCTCCTGTAGCATTGTTCCCACCGCCCCCAAATCCATCTCGCTGCTCCAATTTCACCGCATCTAGTTCGCCATTTGTTCCCCTACTCTGCCTGCAGTCCCACTGAATTGAACCACGACGGCCTGCGACTTAGGGAGGAGCAGTGCCATCGGAGTTATAAAAGAATGTCAGGTACACTGTAATGTCAACTCGCTAGATTCCTTGTGTTTGATTGACCCACGTCTCTATGATCTGCAACTAGAGTAATTAATGCACATAAGCTCCCACAGAAAAGGTTGGCTAGCATGCCACTTGCGAGGAATTTTCATTGACAAATAACACACAAGTTGTTGCAGTGGTATGCAACCAAGTGATTGGAATGTTAAATAATTTGGCCAGTTTAGCCCTTGTTGAATTATACAAACTACTAAAAGCATGCCTTGCTCGATCGTGTGCGTTGTGCCACTGCTCACATACTAAATGGCATCAAGTAGGGATGCTACATTTTAGAAATTATCATTCATCAACATTTTTTCGACCTAAACAATACATATCTGACCTTTGCCTCATTGCTAATTTGAGTTTGTTATGCGTTCTGTTTGTTCAATGTTCAGAATAGGATTTTCTGCTGTCATAATGATTGTGTCTAGGATCACAATTTTTTCTGGTTTTATGTCAGGTACCCTGACAAGAAAGACAATGTATTATAGAATGTAATGAGGTCTGTAATGTCAACTAGCTTGATGCCTTGTGTTCTCCGATCTTTAACTAGAGTAATTAATGCACATAAGTACACATTGAAAAGGGTGGCCAGTGTGCTACTCGCGAGGGCTTTAAAATGAGAAATGACATACAAGTTGTTGTCGGTGGGGCATGGGATCAAGTGATTGAAATATTTAACAGTCTAGCCCGTTTCACCTTGTAGATACATAGAAAGTACTTAAAAACATGTCATTCTCTCTATTCGTTGTTGTGCCTTTTCTCTCATGCCACTGCTCTCATACCAACTATTCTTTGTCAGTGGAGGAATGAAATAGTTGCCGATAAGTTCTGAATATCTTCGTTACACATAAAACAATGAGTTAGTGAGTCCTCCACAATAAAACTTGGCACCGACATGTGGGCCTGCCCTGACCTGCCGCAAGCTTGCTCACTCGCCTCCATCTATGGCCCGACCCTACCGCCTCGACATCCACGTGCCTCCCCTCCTCCTCTAGCATTGTTCCCACCCCCCCCCCCCCCCCCCCCCCCCCCCCCCCCCCAATCCATCTCGCTGCTCCAGTTTCACCGTATCTAGTTCGCCATTTGTTCCCCTACTCTTCCTCCAGTCCCACTGAATTGAACCACGACGGCCTGTGACTTAGGGAGGAGCAGTGCCATCGGAGTTATAAAAGAATGTTAGGTACACTGTAATGTCAACTAGCTAGATTCCTTGTGTTTGATTGACCCACGTCTCTACGATCTACAACTAGAGTAATTAATGCACATAAGCTCCCACAGAAAAGGGTGGCTAGCATGCCGCTTGCAAGGAATTTCTAGTGACAAATAACACACAAGTTGTTGCGGTGGTATGCAACCAAGTGATTGGAATGTTAAATATGGCCAGTTTAGCCCTTGTTGAATTATACAAACTACTAAAAGCATACCTTGCTCTATCTTGTGCGTTGTGCCACTGCTCACATACTAAATGGCGTCAAGTAGGGATGCTTCATTTTAGAAATTATCATTGATCAACATTTTTTTGACCTAAACAATACATATCTGACCTTTGCCTCATTGCTAATTTGAGTTTGTTATGCGTTCTCTTTGTTCAATGTTCAGAATAGGAGCTTCTGGTATCATAATGATCGTGTCTTGGATCACAACTATTCTAATTTTATGTCAGGTTCAATGACAAGAAAGACAATGTATTACAGAATGTTATGAGGTCTGTAATGTCAACTAGCTTGATGCCTTGTGTTCACTGATCTTTAACTAGAGTAATTAATGCACATAAGTACACATTGAAAAGGGAGTCCAGTGTGCTACTCGCGAGGGCTTTCAGACGAGAAATGACATACAAGTGTTGTCGGTGGTGGCATGGGATCAAGTGATTGAAATACGTAACATTCTAGCCCGTTTCACCTTGATGATACCTAGAAAGTACTAAAAAGCATGTCATTCGTGCCATTGCTCTCATGCCACTGCTATCATAGCAATTATTCTTTGTTGTGGAGGAATGAAAATGGTTGCCGATGAGCTCTGAATATCTTTGTTAAACATAAAACAATAAGTTGGTGAGTGGCATGCTCGTTCAAGGTCCGTCCACCACAATAAAACTTGGCGCCGACATGTGGGCCTACCCTGCCTTGCCACATGCTTCCTTACTCACCTCCATCTACGGTTCAACCCTACCCGCCTCGACATCCACGTGCCTCCCCCCCTCCTCTAGTATTGTTCCCACCACCCCAAATCCAACTCGCTGCTCCAATTTTACCGTATCTAGTTCGCCATTTGTTCCCCTACTCTTCCTCCAGTCCCACTAAATTGAACCACGACGGCATGCGACTTAGGGAGGAGCAGTGCCATCGGAGTTATAAAACAATGTTAGGTAGACTGTAATGTCAACTAGCTAGATTCCTTGTGTTGGATTGACCCACGTCTCCATGATCTACAACTAGAGTAATTATGCACATAAGCACCCATAGAAAAAGGTGGCTAGCGTGCCACTTGCGAGGAACTTCTAGTGAGAAATAACACACAAGTCTGCTGCGGTGACATGCAACCAGCAGGTGATTTGAATATTAAATAATTTGGCCAGTTTAACCCTTGTTGAATTATACAAACTACTAAAAGCATGCCTTGCTCTATCTTGTGCGGTGCCACTGCTCACACACCAAATGGCATCTGGTAGGGATGCAACATTTTAGTAATTGTCATTCTCACGCAACTTCTATTTAAGTACTGACGATTAGTGGTGGCACAACATTTGAAGGGGTCATGCAAGAGGTCTACAATATTTCTATGTTGTGTGGTATTGCTTTCTATCGGGCGATATGCGTTCCTCAAGAAAAATAATTGAATCTAGTAGATTTAATAGACGCTTTTGCACGATTCATACCTCTTCTACTCATTTCATGCAAGAGCGGGTCTGGCTTTGATTATGAGAGCTTGCTTTCATACTAACAGTATAAAATGGCTGCCGGTGAGTTCTTAATACCTTTATTACACATAAAACTGTGAGTTGGTAAGAGGCATAGTCGTTCATGGTCCTCCAAAATAAAACTTGGCCGACATGTGGGCCTGGCCTGTCCCGCCGCAAGCTTGCTCACTCGCCTCCATCAACAGCCCAACCCTACCCGCCTCGACATCCACGTGCCCCCCCTCCTCCTCTAGATTTGTCGCCATTCCTGCCACACAACAAATCCATCTCACCGCTCCAATTTCACCGCATCTAATTTGCCATTGTTGCCCTACTCTTCCTCTAGTCTCTGAACCGAACCACGACGACACGCGACTTAGGGAGGAGCAGTGCCATCGGAGCTATATGAAGGTTAAACTGTGCCATCAAATCTGGGCAGGAGGGATGCAACAATCAGACTCGATGAAAGATTCTATATCCTCTCATATGCACGCGAATGAGGAGAAGAAATTAGGAGCACTAGACGATAGTTAAATGCAGCCGATGGCGGATCTAGGGTCTGGCATGCGGTAGAGAAAGATTTGATTGTATTTACCAGTTTTATTTCTACCGATAACAATAGGAATTTGAAGCACCCATTCAACCATAAAATGGCACTACCTCAAGTAGTCAAAAAGTGTGTAAAATATACAAGGTTCTTCTACTTGAGTTAAAGTCCATAAAAACAGTTCACGGTCTGGCCATTTTATGTGATAGTTTGATTACTTTGCAGGATTACATCAATTAAAACTCTTGCATCTCCACCCCAAAAATTCGAGAGCTTCCATGTTTCTTTTTCTCGAAAGATTTAAACAGGAACCTCTCCAAACGAAGTAGTCTTGCATCTGACATGCTACCTTATTCTATTAACTACTAGGGATCTGAGACATTAATGCACAAATTCTGGATACAAAATAGTCCCTAGTATCATACACAGCCAATGACACTGCAGGAAAACTATACCCTATCCACACCCCCACGTAGACTAGTTCCGCATCCTCACCGCTCCCATCTATAAATGGAGGTCACTCCATTTCCCTTATTCAGATACATGAAGCTAAGAGAGAAAGCGTTGTCCTAAAAGCCCACAACATTTTCTCTTGTACTACCTAGTCATTATGGCCTATCCCAAAGTAGCTCCTCTTCTTTGTGTTCTTGTTTTTCTCTTTTCCAAGGGAAATGCAACATTAATTCCCGAACAAGAGACCCGATTCACTGTATACGTGAAACAGGTTGCTAGTGGTCCAAACCGTAACCAATATGTTGTGATTGACAGCCCAGAACCTAATGAGTTTGGTACAACAGCCGTTATGGACTGGGAAATGACTGATGGTTTTGGTACCAGTGCAACGGTACTTGGGCGTGCACAGGGTGAGCACATGCAAACAGGTCAAGCAACCCCTGTCTGGTCGATGTTTTTTGCCTTGATCTTCCAGAGCGGGAGGTAATAACCTTTTCCCTTAAATAACAGTGTTCTATGCTCGCTTGTGAATATATTCTTTCTATTTACATATATATTTGTTTTGATTGTTGATAACATTGTTTATGTTTCAAGAAGTTGCACTATACATAAAAAAGGTTATGTTCAGAAACCAACGCCATTATTCCTCTTAGGATGTATGTGTAGAATAGTAAAAAAGTATAATATTACGTAGCTGTTTCTAGACAACTCCACCCTTATGAGAATGTGTAACTGCAGTATGACACACTTTTACTTGCAATATGGGTTACATATATACTACATGGTTTCTAATTTAGTACTGTATGCAAAAAAGGTACGCTGGGTCAACAATTCAAGTGACGGGGCCTTCGACTACAGCCTCTGTGTGGAGCATTGCTGGAGGGACTGGAACATTTAGTTTGGCTCGTGGTCTTGTTCGTCGTACTGTAATCATTAACAACGGTGATTGGAACATACAGGAACTCGACATTCACGTGTTCTACACTCCCGATACTCTCCTTGGTGGTAAGTACAATGTTTCATATATCTGTATGGTAATAAGTTATGCTGCTCTGGTAAGGAGGGCCTGAATGATTACTATAATGGACAAAATGGAATCCTAATCCATTACAACTACTCCATCCAGTCCTCTAATAATTGTTTTTTTAAAGAAAACTACAAGGTTAACCCAACTAAACTTTAAACACAAATATATCCATGTGGCTTAATTGCTTTTAGCAATAAATTTGAAAAGCTAATTGTTGTCGAAATTTCAAAAGTCTTACTCAAAAATTATCCAAAGCGACATGTATTTATCGATCGTAGGGAGTAGTAAATTCTCCTTAAATAACAGCAAAAAACTTGCATGTGCATACATAAATGACGTCCGAATTCCTAATGATGTGCATTTCACACAGGTTTCTAGGACTAAACAAGAGATCTGAGCTTCCTACAAACACTCCGGCTCTTCTTCGTGCGTATCTTAAGGAAATTCTGCCAACAATTCCATCACCTTTGATGTTTGTTTCCTATAAATAATCGCAGCTCTGTATTCTGGATTACAGATACATTTGCGCGTCTCTAAGGACTTTTGTGATTTCTGTCATTGTAATATCTTGTTCTCCATTAATTGATGTTGTCTTCAAAAACAATGGTGTACTTTGTGGAATATGGCGGGGACATGTTTGTTTGCAATATCAGTGTATTTCTCCTCCCGGCCCGCTTCTCCGGGCCGAGAGGAGCCGGCACGCATTCAGGGGGATAGACATTTATTCTTGTATAGATATTGCCTCATTAAAAACCTAATATGAGAAAGATTGACAATTAAAACTCATATAGAAAAAGAGTGTAATATGATGCTCGGACAGGAAATAATTCAGGGGGATGCTCCCCCTGATCCTTGCAATTTGCTAAGTCGTCGCATACCAATTCCATGTACACATTTTTTAAATGAGGAGTATGGTAGGGACTTAGTAAATAAATCAGCAAGGTTATCGCATGATTTGGTCTGCAGGATATCTATCTCTCCGCTTTCTTGAAGCTCATGAGGATAGAATAACTTTGGAGTTATATGTTTAGTGACATTAGTCTTAACATATCCTGTCTGCATCTGTGCTATACAAGCAGCATTATCCTCGTTAGATAATGGTTGGTGATCCGATCGGACCAATTCCACAAGATTGCTCTATGTGGTTAATCATTCTGCGAAGCCATGCACACTCACGTGCTGCTTCATATAACGCAATTATTTCAGAATGATTCGTGGATGTAGCTACTAAAGTCTGTTTCGTAGACTTCCATGAGATAGCTGTTCCACCGTGTAAAAAACACGAAACCTGTCTGTGATCTGGCTTTATGGGGATCAGATAGATAGCCAGCATCAGTGTATCCTATTAAGCTCGGATCATGATTTTTCTGAAAGAAAAGACCAAGATCCTTAGTGCCTTGGAGATATCTAAAGATATGTTTGACACCTTCCCAATGACGTTTGGTCGGTGCTGCGCTATGTCTAGCAAGTAGATTCACTGCAAATGCAATATCAGGCCTGGTGCAATTTGCAAGATACATAAGCGCTCCAATAGCACTGAGATACGGAAACTCCGGTCCCAATATCTCTTCTCCATTTTCCCTGGGTCGAAACTGATCCTTCTCTAATTCAAGAGCACGGACGACCATGGGAGTTTTCAATGGATAAGCTTTGTCCATATTAAACTTTTCAAGTATTTTCTGGACATAGGCAGACTGGTGTACTAGAACTCCAGTGGGAAGATGTTCTAGTTGTAACCCCAAACAGAATTTGGTTTTACCCAATTCTTTCATTTCGAACTCCGCCTTTAGATGATTGCGTGCTTCCTCAATGTCTGGTGCGTTGCCAATAATGTTGATATCATCAACATACACTGAGATTATGCAAAAACCAGTAGATGATCTTTTTGTAAAGACACATGGGCAATCATCATTATTGGAGTAACCTTTGTTTAAAAGGAACTCTCTCAGTCGGTTGTACCACATCCGACCCGACTGTTTTAAGCCATATAATGACTTATTCAGTTTTACACAATACATGTTGCGTTTTGCATCCTTATTCGGTACATCGATTCCATCGGGAACACGCATGTAAATATCCGAATCTAATGACCCATAAAGATATGCGGTCACGACATCCATCAACTGCATAGATAGATGATTTTGAACTGCCAATGATATCAAGTATCGGAAAGTGATGCCACTCATCACCGGAGAATATGTTTCCACTATAAGAAACTTACCCTGGCACCACGGCTCAAAAGTGTTGCAATATGGGTATTTTTGATGCAATATTAAGCAATTGCAACTAAATATAGGCGTTGGGAGGTGTTGCAAGTGCGGCCGATGCAATAGGGTATCGCAACACCTTTTTGAGACATTGCCATAACTTTGGTGTGTTGCAACGACGTGTGGTGTGTGGCGATAGCTTGCACACGCAACGCCACAATCATTGTTGCCATAGTGGTTATTGCAACAACGTATGGTAGAAATTTTGAATTGAAAAACACGTTTTAAAAATAGCAAAAATATTTTTTTTAATGGGGGGAGGGCCCATCAGCCAGCCCATCCGTTACCATCATCAAGTCGCAAGTGTGGCATTTTTCACACACTACGCGGCCGGCAGGATTCGAACCCACAACCTCCAGCTTGCACATGGAGCCCCTCTACCACTACACCACAGCATCACATGTGCCCATGTTCTGTTTTGAATCCAAATATATTAGATTAAACCAAGTGTCAAGTGCTTGTTTGAGGCCTTAAATGAATTCAAATAGAAAAGTTGTCAAATACAAAGTTTCATAACTTATCGAGATCTACAACTTTCATTTTGGTCGTTTGTCCATCCGAGGTCGTTTGAAAGTTTTGAATTTCAAATTTGAACTCTTTCAAACTAAATTGCAACACTACACAATCAGTGGCAACGATTTTGGTTTTCGTTGCTATATCTAAGAGTTATTGCAACGATCCAGGTTTGCGATGCTATATCTAAGACTCTTTTTGCAACAATTCAGATTTATGTTGCCATAACATAAACTTTTGGCAACACACAATAGCACTAATAGCAACGTTCTATATTCGTTGCGACATTCTCAACTATTGCAACCATTAGAAAAAACATGGCAATAACTATGTCGTAAATGCAACACAAATTTATTCGTTGCGATATATAGTAGCTATTGCAACTGTCAAAATTTAAATCGCAACACTACACAATCAGTGGCAACATGTCCTTCTATTGCAACTAAAATTGACAACTGTCGCAATAGGCTCTATGTACTGCAACCAATATCACATTGTTGCAAAAAAATTGGTGGCATTAGCCCTAAAACCTTGTAGTGTTCATTGAAATCAATGCCGGGTCTCTGCGTGAAACCTTGTGCTACCAGCCTTGCTTTATATCTCACCACCTCATTGTTCTCATTCCGCTTACGGACGAAAGCCCATTTGAATCCTACAGGAAAGATTCTTGGAGGTGTAGGTATTACCGAAGTAAATACCTCTCTTTTCTTAAGCGAGGCTAACTCTGCCTGGATTGCTTCTTTCCATTGATTCCAATCTGAGCGTTGTTTACACTCTGCCATGGTTTTTGGATCAGAATCATTCAGAAAGTTGTTCGCAACCTTAGCTGAGAAATATGAGTCGACAACGGTAGTCTTACGGTCATGTGATTCTCCACTATCAACATAATTGATAGAAATTTCCTGCACCCTTTGTGATTCTGTTTCATTTACCAAAGTAATAGAATCTGGGTGTTCCGATATACCACGCTCAGTAATAGAGTGCACTGTTGAGTTGGGTTGTGGATCTTGATTATCCACAGGGTGTATACAACCCTCTTGGTGTCAATCAACATGGGGTTGATCTGCATTTACTACAGTGGAGGATTTATTCCTCTCTTTTCTCTGTATTTTCCGAGAACTTGTATTCTCAGAAATTGCCGTACTTCTCCCCCTCTTATTTTGATTGGGGAGTTGAGTGGTTTTATTTGGTACCTCCACTCTTTCGGGCATATTCCTTGCAGGAACTAGAGATTTTGTGACACCTCTGTAGTCTGTAAATGCATCTGGCAGATTGTTGCAAGATTTTGCAAACTAATTATTTTCTGAACTTGAAATTCAGTTTCTTTTGTACGTGGATCAGAGGAGAAGATGCTATGATCATCCCAATTTATTTCCTGGCATTTAGTATGGTACTTATATTCTCCCCCTAATGCCGGGAAATTATCCTCATCAAAAATGCAGTCTGCGTACCGGGCTGTAAATAGATCACCCGTGAGAGGTTCTAAATACTTGATGATCGACGGAGATTGATATCCCACATAGATCCCCAATTTCCTGTGAGGGCCCGTGGCGGTACGCTGCGGTGGTGAGATCGGTACGTATACAGCGCAACCGAACTTTCGCAGATGGGAAATATTTGGAGGATTTCCACGTACTAGCTAGATTCCTTGTGTTTGATTGACCCACTTAAAGGATCAAGGGCACCGAGAGGGGGGGGGGGGGGGGGGGTGAATCGGTGACTCAACAATTTCTCCCAAACGTACTTAAGGCGTGAAGCTAGCAAGACTAGATATGATGACAACAAGAAGCTAGCGATGCGCGCACACAATCTAGTCTGTGCAACAAGCAACACCCTAACAAGCAATTCTACCAAGTAGTAAAGAGACAACCTATCATGCAATACTACTAGCACATAAGTAAATGCGGAAGCGTAAATGCTAGTAAGTAAAGGAGATAGAGATAGGAATGCTCATGATTTTTCCCGTGGTCTCGGAAGGATGGCGCCTTCCCCTACTCCACGTTGGGTCACTCCCGCCGGAGTCTCGACCCCGTCCCTCCGCTCGAAGGCGATCCCTCCTAGAGCACACTTCACCCTCCGAGTGAAGTCGCGGGCACGTCCCGCCGGGCTCGATCCCGGGTACTCTTCCGGAGGTAAGGCTACGCACGTGATGCGTGCCAAAGGGCGCTCCACTAGTGATGCTTCTTTCGCACGGGAAGCTCCAAGACCGTGTACAAACTTGTGTTAGCTTCCACACTCTCTTTGGACAGCTCAACACCAACGCCTAACAGGTGTAGGCCTTGCCATAGACCAAGAGTAAGAAACCGAAGTGACTCTCTCAAGCTCACACTAGCCTAGAGATCAAGTGGATGCAATTGCTACTCTCTCAAGCACTAGGATCACTCCAAATCCTTCACAAGTGCTTCTCTTCCTTGCTCTTGGCTTCTTCTGAGTTTCCTGCACTCCAACAATGGCCAAGAGACCCCTCAAGGGGCGGGCAACCAACTATATATAGGCTACCAACCCAAAACTAGCCGTTGCCCAAAAGTGCCCTGCGAAACTAGAGACCGTACAAAGGACCGTACTGTCCGGTCTCTTCCAGACCGTATTGTCCGGTCTCTATTTCCAGGCGCATCTCCATCTTCTTCTTCATCTCCAATGAAGACCGTACTGTCCGGTCCCTAGGACCGTACCATCCGGTCAATTGTCCGGTCTTCATTTCTTCCACTTCCAGAAACTTCAACTTCTCTGTCTGGAAATCCACTGATGACCGTACCATACGGTCCTATTGTCCGGTCTTCATTTTCTTAGCATCCCGAGACTTCACTTCTCTGTCTGGATCTTCAATGAAGACCGTACCATACGGTCCCTATGACCGTACTGTCCGGTCTCTACCGGATAAGCTGAAAACTTGATCCACTCTTGATCCTTGCTTCCAACTTCTTCATCCTTGGTTCCTCTTCTTCTCTTCAGCCACCCTAGCCCTCGAGAGACTCACTATGCATCCATATGATCTCTAACCTAGTGTGCTCTAAGAGAACCAATTCGATCCCTCTTGATAGTTCGGTTTTTCCTATGGACTCAAGCTAATATCTACACCAAGCCAACACTTGCTTGGTCTATCATGTCCTTAGCCTTGATCCATCTTCAACCTTGACTCCATCAAGTTCTCGATCCGAATCGTCGAGGCAACCAATCACCAAGTCGTCAATAAGATAGAGTTTGTGAGACGACACTTGCATTGACATGACCATTTGAATATCCTACATGGAAATGTTAGTCACATCAATATGGTCACCCAATCACCAAAACATTCATACCTTTGGGGTTTCCAAACTCCAATGGTCATGAAGCTTACAATCTCTCCCTTTTTGGTGATTGGTGACAACACATATCAAAAGATAAGGAATGGAATGCGTAAGAGTGATCGAGAAGATTAGATATGCATGAAGAACAAGTAAAACGGAGAACAAGGTAGTCATAGCTCAAAAGGTATCACCTGCAAAATAGAGTTAGAGCACATGGGTGATATATATGGAATAAAACAAGAGCTATAACCACATCACTTGTGATGATAAGTTTATAAGATAATCCTGCAAAAGCAAGTGAGTGCACATATCATCACAAAAAGAGGAAACCTGGCAAGATAGATATAAATAAGCGCATCCACGATAGCATACACAAACTCAGAGCAATATACATGATATATAGATAACGAGCAAGTGTATCTAAAGAAACCAAGTGCATTCTTGATGAGCTAAACACCAGCAAAAGCAAATCAAGCTCAACAAGAACTACGAAGTACCAAAAGAATATACAAATGAAGTCACAAATGGTCTCCCCCTGGACGAAAGACTGTCGCACACTCCCCCTGAACTCAAGATCACTCTGCTACTCCCCACAAGATCACTCTGCTACTCCCCCTAGACCTATACAAGATCTCTCTATCTCTCTCCCCCTTTGGCACCAATGACCAAAAAGAGAAAAAGAAGGAAAGAGAAAAACTGCTACGCGTCGGAGGCTGGAGGAGGTGCAGTGGCAGCAGGTGCTGAAGAACTGGAAGAAGGCTGAGCACTGTCCTGCTGCTGCTGAGAAGGTGGCACTGGAGGTGTCCAAGTCCAAGTCCGTGGCATCCCCAGAGACTCTTGCTGCTGGAAGAGTGGAGTGTATGGCACAAGCTATCTGTAAGCAATCCCGGAAGAGACTGTCTGAAGCAGGGTCTGCTCAAGCTATGTCGGATGCTCAACTGTCTCAGAGTCTGAAGCAGAGTGGACTGAAGGAGTGGGTGAGCGACTGGGGGTCCAGGAGAAACTACCAGTAGGTGAGGCTGCTCTGGATGGTGGATCCTGTCCTGTAGCAAGAGCCTCATCTATCTTCACGCGAGTGTACCCAAAATCAGTAAGATCCGCTGCTGCTGTCTCAGGTGTAGTAGTCACGACCTCTGCTTGTGAAGCTGTAAGAACTGAGTCTGTCTGTACTGAGGGGGTCTGTGCTACTGTGTCAAAGTCGAGAGTACGAGCTGGCAGTGGTGACACAAAGAAAGGACTCGTCAGCTGAAGCGGTGAGAAGCTCGGAGCTGTAGAAGCTAGAAGGGCTGACGGAGTCATAGAGAGGCCTGGTGAAGAACAGTACTGGTGTGAAGGTCCTGCCTCTCCAGTCAAACCAGCAAGCGTGGACGTCGACGGCCCCACCGTAGGTGCACCAGCAGGTGAGATGGGAGCCGTGAGTAAGGAGCAGAAAAACTGTCCCTGGCTGGATGACTGTCCTGCCTGTGCCTGGGCAAACTGGTGCTGCTGCTGCTGCTGTAGCTGCTGAAACTGTACTGTATCTGGTGGCAGCACACCTGGAAAAGTGAGAGGAGCGAACGACGGAAGGCCTGGCAATGCGATCGCCTCAAAGCCTGTGAACAGTGACGACAAGCCAGAAGCCATCTCCCTCTGAGTGAGTACAACACTGTCTAGCATCTGTCGATCCCTCTCCCTATCCTCTCGCTGACTCTGGAGCTCTCTACGAATAGCTGCAAGCTCTGCACGTAGTACTGAGTCTGTCTGAGCTGGAGCTATAGCTGAGCCTGAAGGTCCTGCTCTAGAGTCCGGAGTCACGTCCTCAGGAATGGACTCCATCTGGCTACCAGTGTGGATATGCTGCTCTGTCTCGGTAGCCGTCTCTCCTAGGCCCTGTGAGGAACTCCCCTGTGAGGCTGACTCCCGAGTAGCAACCCGTCTGTCGGAGGCAGGTAAGGGAGTGTATGCTGTGGTCTTCTTGGGCAGCTCATCATAGTCCTCCTGAGACAACAACTGTAGCCTCCTCAGGATATAGCAAATCAGTGGTGCGAAGGCTAAGTGTCTAGCAGCTATGCTCTCTGCAATGACGTCCTCCATCTGGCTCAGTATCAAATCCACCAAGTCAAAACCTCTGTGCCTCAGTATCAGCATAACGACCCACTGTGAGAGTATAGAAAACTGATCCCTGTATCCACTCCTCGGCACAATGGTCCTGCTAAGAATACTCCTGAGAACTCTGCCCTCATATGTCAGTTTGGTGTGAGCTCGGCTGAAGTTCTCCGGGTGAGGTGGAGGGAAAGCAATACTCATATCCTCATCTGACGGTAGGTGTCCCCCAAGAGGTCTGCGGGAGGCTCCATCCCTGGGTGAGCAAGAGGAAACACCCTGGTCTCGTGCTGAACAGTCTCAAGGGCCGCTACGAGGTCCTCCCTCGTCACTCTGTGGGGCTGTCCTCTGAGCATGAACCATATGGCAGACCGATCTGGGGCAATCCACAGAGAAGCGTAGAAATCCATCACTATGTCATAGTCCCAACGCATCTGAGTGGTGATGATCTCCTCGAGGCCCGGGATATAGGTCAAGTGCTGTGTGAAGTCTGTCCCGGCACCTCTGCTGGCAGCCTGTATGCTGCAGTGCTGGTGAGTGAAGCCTGTCAGCTCCACCAGTTCTCAGTCTGCTCCTCAGACCAGCTGCTATCCTCTGCTGTAGTAAGGTCCAGAAGCAACCTCCTGCCTGTGGTTCCCTCCTGGCAGGTACCCAAGCCTCCTCACTGACTCTCCTGAACTTCTTGAGGACGGGGCCTGGCAGCCTGAGAGCGTCCTCAGCAAGTACGTCCCTGAGAGAAGCAGTCCTGTCGAGTGCACAGAACTTGGCAGCCATCCTCTGCCTGTCAGCCTCGGTGACCTCGTCACCGGAGCTGGAAGAGCTCTCCTCCTCTGGCTCTGGCTGAGCCTGCTGCTCCTGCGCGGTCCTCGACGTACCAACCTCGCGGGTGGACGGAGTCCGCTGCACTGTAGCTCTGGCCCTGGAAGACCTCCTCGGAGTCTCCCCCTGTCCTCCAGCAGGTGGGTCCCTGATCCGGAACCCTGTGTCTCTGCCTGTAGGAAGGTCCACCTCAGCTGCCCTGAGAGCCCGATCCCACTCTGGATCACCTGTCCTCTGCTTCTTCTTCTTGGGCTGTGGATCTGGAGCCTTGGCCTTGCCCTTGTCACAATCACCTCTGCCCCTGCCTCTGCCTCTGCCTCTGCCACCTGCCATCTGGGCTGCAGACAAGATAGGGCGAGTGAGCTTGGCTCACCAACCCGTCCACTGACGGCTGACTGCCAAAGATAGGACTAAGGGCTTGGCCCTCAATCCGTCCACTGTCTCTGCTCTGCTGTAAACTGCCCACTGTCCGCTGACAACTGCCACTGCACGGTAGGAATAAGACAGGGTATATGAGTATAGAATAACCTACTATAATCTACAAGCAAGAATCGTAGGTGAGCGCGTAAATCTAGATGAAGTCCTAGCGCAGAGGTAAAGGACACAATGCCGGCAAATATGCACAGGGGAACTACGGCATTGTCGATTATGAGTGGAGATCAACTAGTGTACATAGATCATATGCAATAGACTCAATGTACCACTAATCGAGGAAATGCTAGTGTCGAGCTAGTGTATGGTATGGAATCGGAAATCGACACAAAGCGACCAACTACCAACATGTCATAGACAAATAAAGTGCGAAACTCGAACACTATGACACATGGCAAGCAAATGACCTGAATTGCATTGAAGACGATCCAATTTCACCACAAATGCAATAAAGGTTCGATTTTCGAATTGAATTTCTAGGGATTTAATCGACGAAGAAGGAATGGCTCAAACCCTAGATACGAATTGTAATCGAGGCTACTGTGCAAACTCTGTGTCTCAGTGGCTCACCGGAGCGATCAATCGACGTGATCGTCGAAGAGGGGGTGCTCGGGTCCGGTGAGGGCCGCCGGGGAAGAAAAGCTTCCACGCGCGCGATCGGGATGAGTTGGTGGCGCGCGCGGGTGGTGCAGCTCCCCTTCGCGGTGCTTGTCGACGGCGAGGTCGACGACCTCTTCTCCGGCGACGGCGCGCGGGCAAGCAAAGCGACAGCGGCTCGGCGTGGAGGTGCGACGCGGCGCGGCTGGTGCTAGGGTTGCGCAGGCAAGCGTGCACGCGGTGGAGGAGCAAGTGCGGTGGCGCGCGGCTGCTGGTGGAGTGGAGATCGTCGGCGGAGTGCTCGACGGCGGCGGCGAGGTGTACGGCGGCGCGCGCGCGGGAGGCGAGGTGGTGGCGGGAGCACTGGTGCGGTGAGCGGCGATTTTGGGGGAGGAGAAGCACAGTAACCCGTCGGGCGGCCGTTAGGTTAGGTCTAATTTCGAATTGACGGCCACGATCAATTTGAAATAGAATCAATGGATTGGATTGGAATCATTCTCCCGATGAAGTTTACCAGACCGTATGGTACTGTCTTCAGAATCGTAATGTACGGTCTCCTTCAACCCTGACAGTTACTCTATAGAGACCGTATTGTACGGTCTTCAGGACCGTATTGTACGGTCTCCATTCTGCCTCAGGTTTTAAGGATCTCGTGCAAAAGCACACCGTATTGTACTGTCCCTATGACCGTATTGTACGGTCCAGTCCAGAAAAGCTGATTTCAAGGAATTTCCTTCTAAGTCCAAGTTTCTCGCACAAAAACCAAATAAACACCAAACATGGACTAGAAGGAGAACTCTCAAACACTCCTTTGAAAATAAACCAATATAGGTTGCGCATAGGCTTATAGTAATTTTTCAAACGGCAAATAAGAAGCATCCAATAAGAACCAAAAGAGATAAAACCAAAGGAGGGGTATGTATGAGCCCTTTGTCTATGATCCGTGCAAGTAGATTTAACCTTGAGGATCATTTAGCAAGACTCAATGGGCATGAAGCACAATTCTTTTCTTTCGTCACACTTCTATGAGATGTGGGATCATATTGCGAATGAAGCACTTCCTCATAGTGTGACCACTCCTTTGTGATTTCCTATATGCAATGCATGAGACAAGCATATCATACAAATGCAAGGGGAATTTAAACATGCCATGTGATATGCAAGCAAAGTTAAGACAACGCATAAAGGAAACCTACTCAAGGTCAAGTTTGAGCCTCTCTCAAGCTTACTCACTATGAGCCAAACCTTGCCTTGAGCCCGTCGGTCCACCAACTCAAGCATCCCCCATGCTCATAGCTATCTTGAGAAAGTTAGACCTTGAACTAATTTTTTTGTTCTTTTCTTTTAGTTATTTACATATGCATGGATGCAAACATACTAGTTCACAAAGGAGCACCTAGCTACCATGCAAGCAATGCAAGAAAGAAAACTACTATGATACAAGTTACCTCCTTGAAGAGTAGATTTGTCGATGAAGCACTCGAAGCTTGTGGTGGACGTTCATGGATCATCATCATGGCACACGGTCCACCACCATCACCCTTCTAGGTCTTGTTCTTGGGAGCCCACTCGCACTTGGTTGGCCTCTCAAGGTCAACTATGCATTTGGGCACCCAAATCTTCCTCATCATCCTCCTCTTGTCGGGTGATCCAAGAGCCTTTGCCTTCACCCTTCCTCTCTTGTCCCTAAAGAGCTTGTAGTGTGTATTCTCATGGAACAAGTTAGGGTTAGGCAAAACTTTGAAACTTCTCACCTTGGGACAATTCTTGCTAGTGTGCCCGTCACGGCAACACTTCTCACAATAGTAGTCGTCCGCCATGAGGGGGACTACCCAAGGTGGAATGTCATCGTCCTTGCCGATGAGGTTGATGGCGGCGGGGTAGGAGCCGAGTCCCTTGTGCCCGGGGTTGTTCACAAGGTTGCGACCAAGTATCTCCTTATGCATGGTCCTTCCCCTTGTGAGCCTCTCGAAGCCATCCATCACCGAAGCTCTCTCCTCCTTGAGTTGATGATATTCCTTCAAGATTTTCTCATCAAGAGAGATGCTCTCAAGAGAGGGAGTTAGTTCATCACAAGTAATATATGAAGAATCGGAAATAGATAAACTAGTAGAAGAAGTGTTACACTTTTCGAGGATGGATTAATGTTCTTCCTCAAGAACCTTGAACTTGTCGTTGAGCCTCTTGTGATCAACCATGAGCTTGTCGTAGCTTTCATCCAAGGTTATGAGCGAAGTGGAAAGGTGCTTGATCTCATCCTCTAGTGACTTGGACTTCTCCTTGAGCTTCATGTGGTCTTCCACAAGCTTGTCATAGTCCTCATCTAGAGTCTTGTGGGAGATGGATAAGTCCCTAAGTTCATCTTCAAGTTGACGAACTCGGAAAGCGGCCACTTCATGTTCCTTCTCCAACCGAGCAATGGTCTTGTCCTTTTTCTTGAGCATCTTGCCGGTTAGGAGAATGCTATCCAAGAGTTCCTCAAAGGTTGGCTTATCCTCCTCACCAAACTCTTCCTCGGACTCGCTCTTCTCATCATCACTACTATCATCATCTTTGGCCATCAAGCAAGTAGGAGGTGGAGGTAGAGTCTCGGACATGTTTGTGAGAGCAATGCCGGCCATCTTCTTTCCCTTGGAGGATGAGTCATCACTTTCTTCTTCTTCACTTTCATCGTCCGTGACCCACTCTCCAACATAGAGACCCTTGCGAGATGATCTTCTCTTGTCTTTGCCTCTAGAGCTTTCCTTCTTGACAAACCTCTTCCTTGCCTTGGACTTGCTTCTAGGGTCTTCTTCTTCATCATCGCTTGACTCTTGAGTCTTCTTCTTGCTCTTCTTGATTGGCTTTGGGCATTCCTTGGCAAAGTGACCTTTCTCCCCACAATTGTAGCACTCAGCATCCTTCTTGTTGATGAACTTTCTCTTGAAGAAGTTGCTTCTCTTCATGAGGAGTGCTAGGTCATTTGGATGAAGTTGCAACAAGTCTTCTTCATCTTCTTCAAGCTCTTCATCACTTGAATCTTGAGTCACCACCTTCTTCATCTTCTTCTTGCTTGACCCCTCGGATGCAAAAGCAAGATTCTTGGAGGGCTTCTCATCAAGCTTCTTGTCAAGGTTGTAGCACTCGAAGGCGGTGATCTTCCCAAGTAGCTTGTGGGTTGTGAGGCCTTGAATGTCGGTGTTGAAGAGACATGTGATGAGTGCTCCATATTTCTCCCTTGGGAGAATCCTCATGATCTTCCGCACAAGGTCACCATCATCAATCTTCTCCTTCACACCGAGCGAGTTGATATCCTCTACAAGCACATTCAAGCGAGAGTAAGTATCATTGATTAGCTCATCCGAAGACATGGTAAAGGCATCATATTTGTCCTTAAGGACATAGTATCTTTCCTCTTTCACATCCGAGTAACCCTCATGAACTTGTTGGATTTGAGTCCACACTTCATGAGTGGTACCCGCGGACTTGACTCGAGCAAAGACCTCTTTAGTGATTGCTTCAAACAAGGCATTTTTAGCTTTAGCATTTGCCTTTGCAAGATTCACATCAAGAGTACCAATGGGAGTTCTTAGAGAGACACCGGAACTTGTCACCTCCTATGCGATAGGATCGAGAGCCTCGAGGTAAGCTTGCATGCGAGCTTTCCAATAGGCATAGTCGGTCCCATCGAACGGGGGCGGTCCCCTTCGTTCTCTTCCTCCCGGCATCCTTACTCAAGGCGGTTAAGCCCTATTTGAGCAACGAGGCTCTGATACCACTTGAAAGGATCAAGGGCACCGAGAGGGGGGGGGTGAATCGGTGTCTCAACAATTTCTCCCAAACGTACTTAAGGCGTGAAGCTAGCAAGACTAGATATGGTGACAACAAGAAGCTAGCGATGCGCGCACACAATCTAGTCTATGCAACAAGCAACACCCTAACAAGCAATTCTATCAAGTAGTAAAGAGACAACCTATCATGCAATTCTACGAGCACATAAGTAAATGCGGATCTATTATGTCTTTGATATCTCTATTGAAAAACCCTATTGGGGAAAAATCAAGAGATAGACATTTATTCTTGTATAGATATTGCCTCATTAAAAACCTAATATGAGAAAGATTGACAATTAAAACTCATATAGAAAAAGAGTGTAATATGATGCTCGGACAGGAAATAATTCAAGGGGATGCTCCCCCTGATCCTTGCAATTTGCTAAGTCGTCGCATACCAATTCCATGTACACATTTTTTAAATGAGGAGTATGGTAGGGACTTAGTAAATAAATCAGCAAGGTTATCGCATGATTTGGTCTGCAGGATATCTATCTCTCCGCTTTCTTGAAGCTCATGAGGATAGAATAACTTTGGAGTTATATGTTTAGTGACATTAGTCTTAACATATCCTGTCTGCATCTGTGCTATACAAGCAGCATTATCCTCGTTAGATAATGGTTGGTGATCCGATCGGACCAATTCCACAAGATTGCTCTATGTGGTTAATCATTCTGCGAAGCCATGCACACTCACGTGCTGCTTCATATAACGCAATTATTTCAGAATGATTCGTGGATGTAGCTACTAAAGTCTGTTTCGTAGACTTCCATGAGATAGCTGTTCCACCGTGTAAAAAACACGAAACCTGTCTGTGATCTGGCTTTATGGGGATCAGATAGATAGCCAGCATCAGTGTATCCTATTAAGCTCGGATCATGATTTTTCTGAAAGAAAAGACCAAGATCCTTAGTGCCTTGGAGATATCTAAAGATATCTTTGACACCTTCCCAATGACGTTTGGTCGGTGCTGCGCTATGTCTAGCAAGTAGATTCACTGCAAATGCAATATCAGGCCTGGTGCAATTTGCAAGATACATAAGCGCTCCAATAGCACTGAGATACGGAAACTCCGGTCCCAATATCTCTTCTCCATTTTCCCTGGGTCGAAACTGATCCTTCTCTAATTCAAGAGCACGGACGACCATGGGAGTTTTCAATGGATAAGCTTTGTCCATATTAAACTTTTCAAGTATTTTCTGGACATAGGCAGACTGGTGTACTAGAACTCCAGTGGGAAGATGTTCTAGTTGTAACCCCAAACAGAATTTGGTTTTATCCAATTCTTTCATTTCGAACTCCGCCTTTAGATGATTGCGTGCTTCCTCAATGTTTGGTGCGTTGCCAATAATGTTGATATCATCAACATACACTGAGATTATGCAAAAACCAGTAGATGATCTTTTTGTAAAGACACATGGGCAATCATCATTATTGGAGTAACCTTTGTTTAAAAGGAACTCTCTCAGTCGGTTGTACCACATCCGACCTGACTGTTTTAAGCCATATAATGACTTATTCAGTTTTACACAATACATGTTGCGTTTTGCATCCTTATTCGGTACATCGATTCCATCGGGAACACGCATGTAAATATCCGAATCTAATGACCCATAAAGATATGCGGTCACTGTGACACCCCTGGTGTCTCATTTCCTTTTTGCCATTTGCTGGACACTAAAACCTTGTTGGAGAGAAAAATCAAAGTTATTACATAAACCGATAATAAAGTTTGAATTTAATTTAAATTGAGAGATAAAATATAAAGAAGCTTTAAATTTTGAACAGAACTGTGTGCAACCAAAAATATATGTGAAAGACCTCAGTATAATGAAAGTACAGTAAAATTTTTGAAGTCAAACTCAAATTGGAAGTGCTCCAAATAATTCAAACAAGTTCAAAATTTAAACACCTTTAATTAATTTTCGAATTCAAATTTGAAAGCTTCTAGAAGACCTTCCAGCACATCTGTCCTCTCCAGGTGTCAACCTTCACCCATGCAAAAATTGGGAATTTTTGGAAGCCTTTTACCCCTTCAAATTGGATTTACAAGAGAGGGAGGGAATTCTGCCGAAAAAGAGAAATCCCTGCGGGACCCATTCGTCAGCCACTCATCTGCCTCTCTCTTCTCTCTCGCTGCTCTCCCACGCGCGATGCATGGCCGCCACGCACACCAGCGCCGCTCCAGCTCACCCCCACTCCCTCTGGCGATCAAAACGGCAGCCCAGCACTCTCTCTCACTCCCTCCTCGCACATTCCGCCGTTTCATCGCTCGCTCCGCCCCCAGTCATCTCCAACTCACCACGCCGCCGCCATGGACGCCGGGGCTTGAAGCCCGCCGTGTCGCCGCGTCCATCCACCACAGCTCAAGCTAGACCCCGCCTAAGCTTCGCTGTGACGCCCTCTTCACTCCCCGAGCGCACCTCGACCACATCGACGACTCCTTCAACCGGAATCGAGCCATCTTCCCCGGAGCTCTCCACCAACCGCCGTCGACCTCACCGCCGATTTCTCGGTCTACGGTGAGCCTCCGACCAATTCCTCGCGTTGGCTAGACCTTCTCACTCTTGCGCATCTCTGGAGGTTGATCTCGTTCGCGATTGTGCAGTCTTTCGGTCGCTATCCGCTCGCCACCGTCCGCCGCCGAGTCGCCGTCCCCGAGCTCCGCCTCTCCACGGTGCCACGCATCTCCGGTGAGCCTCCTCCCTCGCCGACCACGTCGGCGGATTGCCCGAGGTTCACTGATGCTCGCGCACTAGCACATTCACGTGGAGGTCCATCCCTCATCGCCGGCGAGCCGCGCCACTGCCGCGCCGCCGTGCGCGCCGACCGCGCCAGTGCGCGCGCTGGGTTCTATTCGGTTCAGTGGCAGTTTTGTAATTAAGTTAAACATTCTCAGAATTTGAACGAACTTCAAAAATCGATGTAAAAAGATTTTGAAGTCGAAAAATTGCAAACTAAATTTTGTTGGGTTCCTCTTGAGTAGATCTATCCATAGAGTATCTTGGTGCTCAATGTTCTGATGTATTTTTGCCTGTATGATTTTTGGAAGCTAAACCATGTTTAATTCATAGTAAATGATTGGCTTGTGCTAAAATTGCAAACTAGGACTTTTTGGAATCCTTGGAACATGCTCTGTCCAGTTGTTCATGATGTGCATCTTGATTCTGTATATTTTGACCTGTATGATTTTTATAAGTCTAGCACCAATTAATTCATAGTTAATTATTTTCCTGTCACAAAAATGCAAACTCATGCTTGTTAGAATCCTCTTGCCATGCTCTGTCCAGTGATGTATTACATGTACATTGTTTCTGTAGAAATAATTAATTAAGTGTTTCTCTTTGATAAACTTGTCATCTTCTTTATAATTATTCTGGTGCTCTATAAATCATGAACCTGTGCATGCATGATCCTTAGATGATGTTATATCAGCCTGCTGACTGTTATCATCAGTTTTGCTTCTGGGATTTTGTAGGATTTAATTTCTGTTGCCACATTGTTTTAGGCTTTTAAATAATTCTACTAGGTATAAAATTATGAAAATTGGGCGCATGATGTGTTGTTGCATGTTAGTATCAGTAGTAGGTCAGTCATATCCAGATATGCTTTTAAAGAATTTTCTTGTTTATCTTTGATTGCTATGTTGTTAACTTAACTAGATAATTAAATAAGTCAATGAAGGAAATACTTCAGACGAAAGTATACAAATTTTATGAACATTTCAGAACTGAAATCACCATTACGAAACTGAAACCAAGTCACCCCATTGCATATACATGTTGAGTTATATTGTCTTTGTATTCCTTCTATTCACATATAATGCATTTTTAGGAAACGATAATCAAGAAGTTGGAGAGGATTTTCAGCAGGATATCTCCACTCAAGAAACTGACTTTGCAGCAGCTAACTTAGTTGCTGAACCTCAAGGCAAGCACCGGTGCATCCCACCCCGTTTGCAAATATTTTTGTTTCTGGAAATGATAATGCTAGTGTGTCTAGTATGTATGTGCACTTAAGTTTATAGGAGTTGTTTGAAAATCCTCCTGCATGTTTCCCCAAATGTCCTATGTTGTTTATGTGTCTATCCTAGTAGCTCGGTAGAATGTCTGCTATGCTTAGTTGAAGTATGTCGCATCGATCAAGTATTGTATTTCGGGAATGAAACTTGATCACTAAATTGAAGATAATGGAATGAGTTTATGTTTATTCGCTGAGACCGGGCAGGATGACATATGCATGTATAGTTGTAGCAACATATGGAGGTGTTGGCTACTGTAGCCCTGCCTAGTCGATTAAGGACCGATTCGTTGTTGGCCCTCTTGATCGAGCATTGAACAGTACCGGGTACATACTAGTTTTATGGGAACTAGCAAACTTAGTAGCATGTATGGTGGCAATGTTAGACGGTACCCTGTACAAGTGTATTGGGCAGGTTCAGGCCATGGGAGGTACGAGGTACCGTTGGTGGGACGGCTGCCCAATCCCTGAGACTAGACCCGCCTTTATTGTTTACTGTCTTGCAAAATGTTGCCGTATATGACTTTTGTGCATATACGTCGTGTATCTCGGGTTTTCCCAGCTGGTGTAAATCGATTGCAGTCGCTGTCCCTCGCAGTAATGAGTCCCGCTCGTGAATTGCGCCTTCACGTAGTACACATGGCTTGATGATGATAATGAACGGTTGTTAGAATGATGGAATATTGTTGATATTACTCTCATACTTGTTGTTCATATATTATATGTTAAATTGCTCGTTACTGTCTTTTCTCACTTATGCTATTGTTTAATGAAGATAAAACTTGGCTAAAACATGCTAGAAAGAACTGTTGCTGCTTAAGTGCGAGTCTTTTAAATTCAGCCTTCCTATGCAAACCTTGCATGTCTAGAGGTCATTTGACGGGTAAGACTTGCTGAGTAAATAGTACTCAGGCTTTGTGCCATTGTTGTTTTCAGGTAGTGCAGATATTACTTTACCTGTTGGTGTTCTGCCTTGGGATGTGCAAGTCCCTGAGGGTTGGATCGCCCAATGGGAATCTGATTCGCCGCTGCAGTAATGTGTTTGCTGCTAGTGTGATTATCTGAATGGGCATCGGATGATCACTCATGCTATATCGATGAGAGTAGTGTAGCTCTCGTGTATCTTTCGTTTTCGAACTTGTCGTTTAAAATTTCGCTTCCACTGAACTCTGAATCTTGTTGTAATAAAGATAATAACCTTGTTAATTAAGATGAAAGTGTTGTATTATCTCGTGTCTGCTTAAACAGCACCGTGGGACAAAGATCCTGTGGATCGGACTGTTAGAGCTGGCATCAGAGCTGGTCCAAGATAATACAAACACTTTAACGCCGTATTTTGAAAACTACGATATACGGTGAGGATACGTTAGTATTGCCCACATAAGGATGTTAGTGTTCAGGTGGCAATAGAGGTTGTTTGTGTACTTTTCTGTAACGACGCACCGACGCCCAGGTAAGAAGGTAAGGATCATGCATGGCTCAGTGATATTTCTGGTACATGAACCATCGAGTTCATGAGGTGATTTCTGGTACATGGACCATCGCGTTCATGAGGATGATTGGAGCCATGCATTTGCTTTCTGTACAGATACGTCACCTGAGTAGGTTGTGTGAGGTGACGTTGTGTGTTTTTCTGCAGGTACACTAACTACGTTAGAGGTCGCACCGTTTGCTAGACTAACACGGTCGAGAGACGAGTATGCCACCGAAATTACGTATGCCGAGATAATGGTATTATTTTCCTTTGGTGAGGAACGAATAATTAGGTTACAAAAGATGTTGCATCATGGCATCCCCAAGATTCTGAACTAAAATGTTGCCTTCCCTTGACCACTCACTTCTGTATAAAGTTTGAAATTTACAAACTTGAAAATTTTCGAATTCAAATGGACTTATATCAGCCAAAATGTTAATCTGTCTCGATTCTGTCCTGCCACTTCAAAAACTCATAACTCCTGATTCCCTTATCCAATGGATGCAAATAAATACTTGCTGGAAAGATCTTGAAATTATCTTTCATATCCAAGTGGTCTCATGTGTTTCTGATTCCTGGTGTGGTCAGTAGAGTCGAAATACCGATGCTCTGTCGATCTGTTTTTCTCTGCAGAACTTGTCACTTTGAAAATTCATAAGTCCAGTTATACTTGGAGTTTGGTCGAGTTTAAACCCAATTGGGAAAGCTGGGAAAGTCTTCTGTAACATGGTTCCATGAACCTGTTTCGACCTTCTATTTTGCTGGTCGAATTATGCATGTTTTTGACTGCTGTACAGAAAAGACAGATTCAGTTTCTAGTGCTATTCCAGTTTTCGATTGCTCCTTGAAGCTGGAAAATGTGAAATACCATTTGCTGAGCTTTGCATGAGTGTCTTGTTGAATAGCCTTTTACCTGTTGAGGAGAAGTTTTGACTTATCAATTCTTATCCTTGCAGATGGCTGACGAGAACCACAACATGCTGGCTGCCCGCATTCGGGAACTTGAGGAGCAGTTGGTAGAGCTGCAAAATGAACGTGATGAGGAAGTTCAGTACCTCAAGGATGTGAATGAAATCCATGAGCTGGAGCTCGAACAAGCATGACTCAATTTGGGTTGTTGTGGACAGGCTTACAAAGTCAGCACATTTCTACCGGTCAATACACGCTATACTGTTCAAAAATATGCAAAGCTATACATAGAAAGGATCCTATGTCTTCATGGTGTGCCCAAGACAATTATTTCCGACAGAGGTTCTCAGTTCGTTGCTCGTTTCTGGGAACAACTTCATGCATCTTTGGACACCAAGTTAATTCGGAGTTCTGCTTATCATCCTTCTACCGATGGACAAACTGAGCGTGTCAATCAAATATTGGAAGACATGCTTAGGGCCTGTGTTTTGACACATACGGGTAGTTGGGAGGAGTATTTACCTCTTGCTGAATTTTGTTACAACAACAGTTATCAGGAGAGTATAAAAATGTCACCCTATGAGGCATTGTATGGACGAAGTTGTAGAACCCCACTCAACTGGTCTGAGCCTGGAGAAAGGGTGATATTCGGTCCTGATCTGGTAATAGATGCCGAAGAAAAAGTCAAAACCATTCAAGCCAATCTTAAGGCTGCAAAGTGTCGACAAGAAAAATATGCCAATCAACGGCGTCGACCTCTGGCTTTTAAAGAAGAAGATTATGTCTATCTCCGAGTATCGCCTATGAAAGGTATTCAGCGCTTCGGAGTTAGAGGAAAGCTAGCGCCACGCTACATTGGTCCATTTCAAATTATCGAGAAATGTGGTCCTGTGGCATACAAGCTTAAATTGCCCACAAATTTATCGGGTGTCCATGACATATTCCATGTCTCACAGCTCAAGAAATGTCTCAAGCCTCCGGTTGACGTAGTTTTGGAAGACATGGAGCCTCTCCAATCAGATTTGACATACTCCGAATTTCCGATCAAAGTCCTCGATGAAAAAGAACGAGTGACTCGAAAAAGGATACTCAAATTCTTTAAAATCCAATGGAGTAACCATTCGGAAGATGAATCCACTTGGGAACTGAAGAATTTCTGCGTACTCATTACCCGGAATTCTGGTCATCACTCCCAGGTATCGAATAAAATTCTTCCGATGTTTTACCTTCCTCTAAAACTTCTTTTTCCTTAATCTCGGGACGAGATTTCTTTAAGGAGGGAGGGTTGTGACACCCCTGGTGTCTCATTTCCTTTTTGCCATTTGCTGGACACTAAAACCTTGTTGGAGAGAAAAATCAAAGTTATTACATAAACTGATAATAAAGTTTGAATTTAATTTAAATTGAGAGATAAAATATAAAGAAGCTTTAAATTTTTGAACAGAACTGTGTGCAACCAAAAATATATGTGAAAGACCTCAGTATAATGAAAGTACAGTAAAATTTTTGAAGTCAAACTCAAATTGGAAGTGCTCCAAATAATTCAAACAAGTTCAAAATTTAAACACCTTTAATTAATTTTCAAATTCAAATTTGAAAGCTTCTAGAAGACCTTCCAGCACATCTGTCCTCTCCAGGTGTCAACCTTCACCCATGCAAAAATTGGGAATTTTTGGAAGCCTTTTACCCCTTCAAATTGGATTTACAAGAGAGGGAGGGAATTCTGCCGAAAAAGAGAAATCCCTGCGGGACCCATTCGTCAGCCACTCATCTGCCTCTCTCTTCTCTCTCGCTGCTCTCCCCACGCGCGATGCATGGCCGCCACGCACACCAGCGCCGCTCCAGCTCACCCCCACTCCCTCTGGCGATCAAAACGGCAGCCCAGCACTCTCTCTCACTCCCTCCTCGCACATTCCGCCGTTTCATCGCTCGCTCCGCCCCCATTCATCTCCAACTCACCACGCCGCCGCCATGGACGCCGGGGCTTGAAGCTCGCCGCGTCGCCGCGTCCATCCACCTCAGCTCAAGCTAGACCCCGCCTAAGCTTCGCTGCGACGTCCTCTTCACTCCCCGAGCGCACCTCGACCTCATCGACGACTCCTTCAACCGGAATCGAGCCATCTTCCCCGGAGCTCTCCACCAACCGCCGTCGACCTCACCGCCGATTTCTCGGTCTACGGTGAGCCTCCGACCAATTCCTCGCGTTGGCTAGACCTTCTCACTCTTGCGCATCTCTGGAGGTTGATCTCGTTCGCGATTGTGCAGTCTTTCGGTCGCTATCCGCTCGCCACCGTCCGCCGCCGAGTCGCCGTCCCCGAGCTCCGCCTCTCCACGGTGCCACGCATCTCCGGTGAGCCTCCTCCCTCGCCACCACGTCGGCGGATTGCCGAGGTTCACTGATGCTCGCGCACTAGCACATTCACGTGGAGGTCCATCCCTCATCGCCGGCGAGCCGCGCCACTGCCGCGCCGCCGTGCGCGCCGACCGCGCCAGTGCGCGCGCTGGGTTCTATTCGGTTCAGTGGCAGTTTTGTAATTAAGTAAACATTCTCAGAATTTGAACGAACTTCAAAAATCGATGTAAAAAGATTTGAAGTCGAAAAATTGCAAACTAAATTTTGTTGGGTTCCTCTTGAGTAGATCTATCCATAGAGTATCTTGGTGCTCAATGTTCTGATGTATTTTTGCCTGTATAATTTTTGGAAGCTAAACCATGTTTAATTCATAGTAAATGATTGGCTTGTGCTAAAATTGCAAACTAGGACTTTTTGGAATCCTTGGAACATGCTCTGTCCAGTTGTTCATGATGTGCATCTTGATTCTGTATATTTTGACCTGTATGATTTTTGTAAGTCTAGCACCAATTAATTCATATTTAATTATTTTCCTGTCACAAAAATGCAAACTCATGCTTGTTAGAATCCTCTTGCCATGCTCTGTCCAGTGATGTATTACATGTACATTGTTTCTGTAGAAATAATTAATTAAGTGTTTCTCTTTGATAAACTTGTCATCTTCTTTATAATTATTCTGGTGCTCTATAAATCATGAACCTGTGCATGCATGATCCTTAGATGATGTTATATCACCCTGCTGACTGTTATCATCAGTTTTGCTTCTGGGATTTTGTAGGATTTAATTTCTGTTGCCACATTGTTTTAGGCTTTTAAATAATTCTACTAGGTATAAAATTATGAAAATTGGGCGCATGATGTGTTGTTGCATGTTAGTATCAGTAGTAGGTCAGTCATATCCAGATATGCTTTTAAAGAATTTTCTTGTTTATCTTTGATGCTATGTTGTTAACTTAACTAGATAATTAAATAAGTCAATGAAGGAAATACTTCAGACGAAAGTATACAAATTTTATGAACATTTCAGAACTGAAATCACCATTATGAAACTGAAACCAAATCACCCCATTGCATATACATGTTGAGTTATATTGTCTTTGTATTCCTTCTATTCACATATAATGCATTTTTAGGAAACGATAATCAAGAAGTTGGAGAGGATTTTCAGCAGGATATCTCCACTCAAGAAACTGACTTTGCAGCAGCTAACTTAGTTGCTGAACCTCAAGGCAAGCACCGGTGCATCCCACCCCGTTTGCAAATATTTTTGTTTCTGGAAATAATAATGCTAGTGTGTCTAGTATGTATGTGCACTTAAGTTTATAGGAGTTGTTTGAAAATCCTCCTGCATGTTTCCCCAAATGTCCTATGTTGTTTATGTGTCTATCCTAGTAGCTCGGTAGAATGTCTGCTATGCTTAGTTGAAGTATGTCGCATCGATCAAGTATTGTATTTCGGGAATGAAACTTGATCACTAAATTGAAGATAATGGAATGAGTTTATGTTTATTCGCTGAGACCGGGCAGGATGACATATGCATGTATAGTTGTAGCAACATATGGAGGTGTTGGCTACTGTAGCCCTGCCTAGTCGATTAAGGACCGATTCGTTGTTGGCCCTCTTGATCGAGCATTGAACAGTACCGGGTACATACTAGTTTTATGGGAACTAGCAAACTTAGTAGCATGTATGGTGGCAATGTTAGACGGTACCCTGTACAGGTGTATTGGGCAGGTTCAGGCCATGGGAGGTACGAGGTACCGTTGGTGGGACGGCTGCCCAATCCCTGAGACTAGACCCGCCTTTATTGTTTACTGTCTTGCAAAATGTTGCCGTATATGACTTTTGTGCATATACGTCGTGTATCTCGGGTTTTTCCCAGCTAGTGTAAATCGATTGCAGTCGCTGTCCCTCGCAGTAATGAGTCCCCGCTCGTGAATTGCGCCTTCACGTAGTACACATGGCTTGATGATGATGATGAACGGTTGTTAGAATGATGGAATATTGTTGATATTACTCTCATACTTGTTGTTCATATATTATATGTTAAATTGCTCGTTACTGTCTTTTCTCACTTATGCTATTGTTTAATGAAGATAAAACTTGGCTAAAACATGCTAGAAAGAACTATTGCTGCTTAAGTGCGAGTCTTTTAAATTCAGCCTTCCTATGCAAACCTTGCATGTCTAGAGGTCATTTGACGGGTAAGACTTGCTGAGTAAATAGTACTCAGGCTTTGTGCCATTGTTGTTTTCAGGTAGTGCAGATATTACTTTACCTGTTGGTGTTCTGCCTTGGATGTGCAAGTCCCTGAGGGTTGGATCGCCCAATGGGAATCTGATTCGCCGCTGCAGTAATGTGTTTGCTGCTAGTGTGATTATCTGAATGGGCATCGGATGATCACTCATGCTATATCGATGAGAGTAGTGTAGCTCTCGTGTATCTTTCGTTTTCGAACTTGTCGTTTAAAATTTCGCTTCCACTGAACTCTGAATCTTGTTGTAATAAAGATAATAACCTTGTTAATTAAGATGAAAGTGTTGTATTATCTCGTGTCTGCTTAAACAGCACCGTGGGACAAAGATCCTGTGGATCGGACTGTTAGAGTCACGACATCCATCAACTGCATAGATAGATGATTTTGAACTGCCAATGATATCAAGTATCGGAAAGTGATGCCACTCATCACCGGAGAATATGTTTCATTGAAATCAATGCCGAGTCTCTGCGTGAAACCTTGTGCTACCAGCCTTGCTTTATATCTCACCACCTCATTGTTCTCATTCCGCTTACGGACGAAAACCCATTTGAATCCTACAGGAAGGATTCTTGGAGGTGTAGGTATTACCGAAGTAAATACCTCTCTTTTCTTAAGCGAGGCTAACTCTGCCTGGATTGCTTCTTTCCATTGATTCCAATCTGAGCACTGTTACACTCTGCCATGGTTTTTGGATCAGAATCACTCAGAAAGTTGTTCGCAACCTTAGCTGAGAAATATGAGTCGACAACGGTAGTCTTACGGTCATGTGATTCTCCACTATCAACATAATTGATAGAAATTTCCTGCACCCTTTGTGATTCTGTTTCATTTCCCAAAGTAATAGAATCTGGGTGTTCCGATATACCACGCTCAGTAATAGAGTGCACTGTTGAGCTGGGTTTGGATCTTGATTATCCACAGGGTGTATACAACCCTCTTGGTGTCAATCAACATGGGGTTGATCTGCATTTACTACAGTGGAGGATTTATTCCTCTCTTTTCTCTGTATTTTCCGAGAACTTGTATTCTCAGAAATTGCCGTACTTCTCCCCTTCTTATTTTGATTCGGGAGTTGAGTGGTTTTATTTGGTACCCTCCACTCTTTCGGGCATATTCCTTGCAGGAACTAGAGATTTTGTGACACCTCTGTAGTCTGTAAATGCATCTGGCAGATTGTTTGCAAGATTTTGCAACTAATTATTTTCTGAACTTGAAATTCAGTTTCTTTTGTACGTGGATCAGAGGAGAAGATGCTATGATCATCCCAATTTATTTCCTGGCATTTAGTATGGTACTTATATTCTCCCCCTAATGCCGGGAAATATCCTCATCCAAATGCAGTCTGCGTTACCGGGCTGTAAATAGATCACCCGTGAGAGGTTCTAAATACTTGATGATCGACGGAGATTGATATCCCACATAGATCCCCAATTTCCTGTGAGGGCCCATGGCGGTACGCTGCGGTGGTGAGATCGGTACGTATACAGCGCAACCGAACTTTCGCAGATGGGAAATATTTGGAGGATTTCCACGTACTAGCTAGATTCCTTGTGTTTGATTGACCCACTGAAAGGATCAAGGGCACCGAGAGGGGGGGGGGGGGGGGGGGGGGTGTGAATCGGTGACTCAACATTTCTCCCAAACGTACTTAAGGCGTGAAGCTAGCAAGACTAGATATGGTGACAACAAGAAGCTAGCGATGCGCGCACACAATCTAGTCTATGCAACAAGCAACACCCTAACAAGCAATTCTACCAAGTTGTAAAGAGACAACCTATCATGCAAGACTACTAGCATATAAGTAAATGCGGAAGCGTAAATGCTAGTAAGTAAAGGAGATAGAGATAGGAATGCTCATGATTTTTCCCGTGGTCTCGGAAGGATGGCGCCTTCCCCTACTCCACGTTGGGTCACTCCCGCCGGAGTCTCGACCCCGTCCCTCCGCTCGAAGGCGATCCCTCCTAGAGCACACTTCACCCTCCGAGTGAAGTCGCGGGCACGTCCCGCCGGGCTCGATCCCGGGTACACTTCCGGAGGTAAGGCTACGCACGTGATGCGTGCCAAAGGGCGCTCCACTAGTGATGCTTCTTTCGCACGGGAAGCTCCAAGACCGTGTACAAACTTGTGTTAGCTTCCACACTCTCCTTGGACAGCTCAACACCAACGCCTAACCGGTCTAGGCCTTGTCATAGACCAAGAGTAACAAACCGAAGTGACTCTCTCAAGCTCACACTAGCCTAGAGATCAAGTGGATGCAATTGCTACTCTCTCAAGCACTAGGATCACCTCCAAATCCTTCACAAGTGCTTCTCTTCCTTGCTCTTGGCTTCCTCTGAGTTTCCTGCACTCCAACAATGGCCAAGAGACCCCCCAAGGGGCGGGCAACCAACTATATATAGGCTACCAACTCAAAACTAGCCGTTGCCCAAAAGTGCCCTGCGAAACTAGAGACCGTACAAAGGACCGTACTGTCCGTTCTCTTCCAGACCGTATTGTCCGGTCTCTATTTCCAGGCGCATCTCCATTTTCTTCTTCATCTCCAATGAAGACCGTACTGTCCGGTCCCTAGGACCGTACCATCCGGTCAATTGCCCGGTCTTCATTTCTTCCACTTCCAGAAACTTCAACTTCTCTGTCTGGAAATCCACTGATGACCGTACCATACGGTCCCTTGACCGTACCATACGGTCCTATTGTCCGGTCTTCATTTTCTCAGCATCCGAGACTTCACTTCTCTGTCTGGATCTTCAATGAAGACCGTACCATACGGTCCCTAGGACCGTACTGTCCGGTCTCTACCGGATAAGCTGAAAACTTGATCCACTCTTGATCCTTGCTTCCAACTTCTTCATCCTTGGTTCCTCGTCTTCTCTT
Organism: Eragrostis nindensis; assembly: GCA_012490785.1. NCBI lineage: Eukaryota > Viridiplantae > Streptophyta > Magnoliopsida > Poales > Poaceae > Eragrostis > Eragrostis nindensis. The sequence goes on from JAAXCT010001396.1 coordinate 133,753, forward strand.
CAGCCACCCTAGCCCTCGAGAGACTCACTATGCATCCATATGATCTCTAACCTAGTGTGCTCTAAGAGAACCAATTCGATCCCTCTTGATAGTCCGGTTTTTCCTATGGACTCAAGCTAACATCTACACCAAGCCAACACTTGCTTAGTCTATCATGTCCTTAGCCTTGATCCATCTTCAACCTTGACTCCATCAAGTTCTCGATCCGAATCGTCGAGGCAACCAATCACCAAGTCATCAATAAGATAGAGTTTGTGAGACGACGCTTCCATTGACATGACCATTTGAACATCCTACATGGAAATGTTAGTCACATCAATATGGTCACCCAATCACCAAAACATTCATACCTTTAGGGTTTCCAAACTCCAATGGTCATGAAGCTTACACCCACGTCTCTACAATCTACAACTAGAGTAATTAATGCACATAAGCTCCCACAGAAAAGGGCGGCTAGCATGCCACTTGCGAGGAATTTCTAGTGACAAATAACACACAAGTTGTTGCGTGGTATGCAACCAAGTGATTGGAATGTTAAATAATTTGGCCAGTTTAGCCCTTGTTGAATTATACAAACTACTAAAAGCATGCCTTGCTCTATCTTGTGCGTTGTGCCACTGCTCACATACTAAATGGCATCAAGTAGGGATGCTACATTTTAGAAATTATCATTGATCAACATTTTTTTGACCTAAACAATACATATGTGACCTTTGCCTCATTGCTAATTTGAGTTGAGTTAATTGAAGAACTAAATTATTTAGCCACAATTTGCCTCTTTTTTAGTCATATTTTTTGCTGCATTTTATGTCGTGCCAATCCAACAAAAGCCCTTATTTAATTTCCTTATTTGTATCTAATTGGTTTTCTTACCATTGTATTTCTATTGACAAAGGTCTATTGAACAGCTAGAATTTGTAGCTAGATAGGTCTCTTTATCGTCACTTCATATTAGGTATTTCTGTCTACACTTCGCTCAAATGATAGGGTTGCCCCCTTGCATGTACTCGCATAGAAGATTTTTCTATTTCTTTAAATAGAAATTGCTAAAAAAATAACAATTTTGCTATTGTGATTGGGGCTGCCCCTTTTTTAACCTTAGTGAAATTTAACCGATTTGTTTATTTTGGTATTTGAGTGTTTTTAATGAGAGATAAAATCTTTCTTTTGATGCCTTGCTAATTTAATGTTTTGACGGGAGCGTCCGGTGTAATTTCATCGATTTTTGGATTTCGATCGTATCTAAGATCCTGTTTTATCTGGGTTGCTAACTCAATGGTAGAGTACTCGGCTTTTAAGTGCGACTATGATCTTTTACACATTTGGATGAAGCAACAAATTCGTCCAGACTCTTGGTAGAGTCTAGAAGACCACGACTGATCCTTAAAGGTAATGAATGGAAAAAATAGCATGTCGTAATAAAATCAATTTCTTTTTTTTTATTTTTTGAATAAAAAAATTCCGATTTTCTGGGTCTAGTGAATAAATGGATAGAGCCTGGCTCTAATTCTGGTAAAATAAAAAGCAACGAGCTTAACTTCTTAATTGAAAGGATTCCCCGATCTAATTAGACGTTAAAAATGGATTAGTGCCTGATGCGGGGAAAGGTCGGGTTTCCTATCAGTGGACTATGCGTTCTCTTTGTTCAATGTTCAGAATAGGAACTTCTGCCATCATAATGATCGTGTCTAGGATCACAACTATTCTAATTTTATGTCAGGTTCAATGACAAGAAAGACAATGTATTACAGAATGTTATGAGGTCTGTAATGTCAACTAGCTTGATGCCTTGTGTTCTCTGATCTTTAATACTCAGCAAGACTTATCTATCAACATGGCCAACTACAACCGACTCCTAGTATGCAAAGGCTACAAGGGTAGGCTAACTAGAGTAATTAATGCACATAAGTACACATTGAAAAGGGAGTCTAGTGTGCTACTCGCGAGGGCTTTCAGACGAGAAATGACATACAAGTGTTTGTCGGTGGTGGCATGGGATCAAATGATTGAAATATGTAACATTCTAGCCCGTTTCACCTTGATGATACTTAGAAAGTACTAAAAGCATGTCATTCTCTCTATTATTTGTCGTGCCAATGCTCTCATGCCACTGCTATCATAGCAATTATTCTTTGTTGTGGAGGAATGAAAATGGTTGCCGATGAGCTCTGAATATCTTTGTTACACATAAACTATAAGTTGGTGAGTGGCATGCTCGTTCATGTTCCGTCCACCACAATAAAACTTGGCACCGACATGTGGGCCTACCCTGCCCTGCCACATGCTTCCTCACTCACCTCCATCTACGGCTCAACCCTACCCGCCTCGACATCCACGTGCCTCCCCCTCCTCTAGTATTGTTCCCACCGCCCCAAATCCAACTCGCTGCTCCAATTTTACCGTATCTAGTTCGCCATTTGTTCCCCTACTCTTCCTCCAGTCCCACTAAATTGAACCACGACGGCATGCGACTTAGGGAGGAGCAGTGCCATCGGAGTTATAAAACAATGTTAGGTAGACTGTAATGTCAACTAGCTAGATTCGTTGTGTTGGATTGACCCACGTCTCCATGATCTACAACTAGAGTAATTATGCACATAAGCACCCATAGAAAAAGGTGGCTAGCGTGCCACTTGCGAGGAACTTCTAGTGAGAAATAACACACAAGTCTGTTGCGGTGGCATGCAACCAGCAGGTGATTTGAATATTAAATAATTTGGCCAGTTTCACCCTGTTGAATTATACAAACTACTAAAAGCATGCCTTGCTCTATCTGTGCGGTGCCACTGCTCACACACTAAATGGCATCTAGTAGGGATGCAACATTTTAGTAATTGTCATTCTCACGCAACTTCTATTTAAGTACTGACGATTAGTGGTGGGCACAACATTTGAAGGGGTACATGAATTTATAAGACTGGCCATCTGCCTACCATCTACATGCATGTTAGAGGTCTACAATATTTCTATGTTGTGTGGTATTGCTTTCTATCGGGCGATATGCGTTCCTCAAGAAAAACTAATTGAATCTAGCAGATTTAATAGACGCTTTGGCACGCTCCATACCTCTTCCACTCATTTCATGCAAGAGCGGTTCTGGCTTTGATTATGAGAGCTTGCTTTCATACTAACAGTATAAAATGGTTGCCGGTGAGTTCTTAATATCTTTATTACACATAAAACTGTGAGTTGGTGAGAGGCATAGTCGTTCATGGTCCTCCACAATAAAACTTGGCACCGACATGTGGGCCTGGCCTGTCCCGCCGCAAGCTTGCTCACTCGCCACCATCCACAGCCCAACCCTACCCGCCTCAACATCCATGTGCCTCCCCTCCTCCTCTAGCATTGTCGCCATTCCCGCCACATACGAATCCATCTCGCTGTTCCAATTTCACTGCATCTAATTTGCCATTGTTGCCCTACTCTTCCTCTAGTCTCTGAACTGAACCACGACGACACGTGACTTAGGGAGGAGCAGTGCCATCGGAGCTATATGAAGGTTAAACTGTGCCATCAAATCTGGGCAGGAGGGATGCAACAATCAGACTCGATGAAAGATTCTATATGCTCTCATATGCACGCGAATGAGGAGAAGAAATTAGGAGCACTAGACGATAGTTAAATGCAGCTGATGGCGGATTTAGGGTCTGGCTTGCGGTAGCAAAAGATTTGATTGTATTACCAGTTTTATTTCTACCGATAACAATAGGAATTTGAAGCTCCCATTCAACCATAAAATGCCACTATCTCAAGTAGTCAAAAATTGTGTAAAATATACAAGGTTCTTCTACTTGAGTTAAAGTCCATAAAAACAGTTCACGGTCTGGCCATTTTATGTGATAGTTTGATTACTTTGCAGGATTACATCAATTAAAACTCTTGCATCTCCACCCCAAAAATTCGAGAGCTTCCATGTTTCTTTTTCTCTAAAAATTTTAACAGGAACCTCTCCAAACGAAGTAGTCTTGGATCTGACATGCTGCCTTATTCTATTAACTACTAGGATCTGAGACATTAATGCACAAATTCTGGATACAAAATAGTCCCTAGCATCATACACACCCAATGACGCTGCAGGAAAACTATACCCTATGCACAACCCCACGTAGACTTGTTCCCCATCCTCACCGCTCCCATCTATAATGGAGCTCACTCCATTTCCCTTATTCAGATACATCAAGCTAAGAGAGAAAGCGTTGTCCTAAAAGCCCACAACATTTTCTCTTGTACTACCTAGTCATTATGGCCTATCCCAAAGTAGCTTCTCTTCTTTGTGTTCTTGTTTTTCTCTTTTCCAAGGGAAATGCAACATTAATTCCCGAACAAGAGACCCGATTCACTGTATACGTGAAACAGGTTGCTAGTGTCCAAACCGTAACCAATATGTTGTGATTAACAGCCCAGAACCTAATGGGTTTGGTACAACAGCCGTTATGGACTGGGAGATGACTGATGGTTTTGGTACCAGTGCAACGGTAATTGGGCGTGCGCAGGGTGAGCACATGCAAACAGGTCAAGCAACCCCTGTCTGGTCAATGTTTTTTGCCTTGATCTTCCAGAGCGGGAGGTAATAACCTTTTCCCTTAAATAACAGTGTTCTATGCTCGCTTGTGAATATATTCTTTCTATTTACATAGATATTTGTTTTGATTGTTGATAACATTGTTAACGTTTCAAGAAGTTGCAGTATACATTAAAAAAGGTTACGTTCAGAAACCAAGGCCGTATTCCTCTTAGGATGTATGTGTACAATAGTAAAAAAGTATACTATTACGTAGCTGTTTTTACACAACTCCACCCTTATGAGAATGTGTTAACTGCAGTATGACACACTTTTACTTGCAATACGGGGGTACATATATACTACATGGTTTCTAATTTAGTACTGTATGCAAAAAAGGTACGCTGGGTCAACAATTCAAGTGACGGGGCCTTCGACTACAGCCTCTGTGTGGAGCATTGCTGGAGGGACTGGAACATTTAGTTTGGCTCGTGGTCTTGTTCGTCGTACTATAATCATTAACAACGGTGATTGGAACATACAGGAACTCGACATTCACGTGTTCTACACTCCCGATACTCTCCTTGGCGGTAAGTACAATGTTTCATATATGTGTATGGTAATAAGTTATGCTACTCTGGTAAAGAGGGCCTGCATGATTACTATAATGGACAAATGGAATCCTAATCCATTACAACTACTCCATCCAGTCCTCTAATAATTGTTTTTTTTTAAAGAAAACAACAAGGTTCACCCAACTAAACTTTAAACACAAATATATCCATGTGGCTTAATTGCTTTTAGCAATTATTTTGAAAAGCTATTTGTTGTCAAAATTTCAAAAGTCTTACTCAAAAATTATCCAAAGTGACATGTATTTATCGATCGTAGGGAGTAGTAAATTCTCCTTAAATAACAGCCAGAAAATTGCATGTGCATACATAAATGACGTCTGAATTCCTAATGATGTATATGTCACACAGGTTTCTAGGACTAAACAAGAGATCTGAGCTTCCTACAAACACTCCGGCTCTTCTTCGTGCGTATCTAAAGGAAATTCTGCAATAGTTCCATCAACTTTTATGTTTGTTTCCTATAAATAATCGCAGCTCTGTATTCTGGATAACAGATACATTTGCGCGTCTCTAAGGACTTTTGTGATTTCTATCATTGTAATATCTTGTTCTCCATTAATTGATGTTGTCTTCAAAAACAATGGTGTACTTCGTGGAATATGGCGGGGACATGTTTGTTTGCAATATCAGTGTATTTCTCCTCCCGGCCCGCTTCTCCGGGCCGAGAGGAGCCGGCACGCATGTTTATCGTGAAAACTGTCATTTCTGGCCAATTTGAGCTCTAAGTTCATTTTTCTAACAATATATATGGTTACTACAGGCTATTCAATGTGAAATACACGGTCTGGGTGTTACAATCAATATACATGGTCGTTCCACAAGAGTTAAACTGTGCGTAAAGTAGTTAAACGACTAGTCACTTTATTTAATATTGCAATAATTTTTTTATTGTTACTCATGCCGTGGTAGGACGCGGTGAAGGAGAGCGCGGGTCACGTGGGCGTGGAGAAGTACCCCCTCGCGGAGCAGTTCAGCAGCTGGGCGTCGTTCCGCCCCAGTACATGATCGGCTCCGGCAACAACAAGGACTGCGAGGAGTGGTTCTTCGACAGTAATCACCACAACACCACCCAATCCATCCCGTTCTTCTCAACAATTAATCTCCATGAAGATACGACGGAAAAGGAAAGCAAATGTTCAATTTTGTTGTACAAATAATCGCCGCAGGAATCGTGCGGAAGCGGCCGGTGCCGATCCCGTGGAACGGGATGCAGCTGACCAACATCTCCCCGTCAGGGACCTCTCCAGCATGCTGGCGGCCGCCGTGGAGAACCCGGCACGGCGGCGGGGAAGATCTTCAACTGCGTCAGCGACCACGCCGTCACGCTCGATGGCATGGCCAGGCTTTGCGCCGCCACGGCCGGCGCCGACGTCAAGATCGTGCACTACGACCCCGCCGCCGTCGGCGTCGACGCCAAGAAGGCGTTCCCCTTCCGCAACATGGTAACAATAATAAGAGTTGCACTGCTCTGCTCTTCCGCGGGTTGCAGTTTCATGGCCAACAATGTGAACCGAACAAATATAATGCAGCATTTCTACGCGGAGCCGCGGGCGGCGAAGGAGCAGGGCCGGCTCTATGGTTTCGAAGACCCTGGGGCGAACACAAATCTGTGGCCCCTATATATATATATATATATATATATATATATATATATATATAACTCCCTAGGTGTGAAATATTATTTCACACCCCAGCCAACCAACCAAGCCACGTCACACCCCATCCAACCCACCAGCAACTCGACCAGACCTAAACCCAGACGCACCTGCCTGAAAACCACCCAGCCCGGCCAATTAAAAAACCAGGGCAAAAAACCCGAACCATTTTATACAAGCACAAACACATATCAACCGAAGTGCAAATATTTCATGGATTCTGTACTCACGCACACGACCTGTCATCAAGGCGCGGCCTTTCCATTTGAATCTCCGTGATCAATGCAAACAATTATGGCATTTGCAGAGCCCCTGACACTATGTAAAAACTGGCTAAAGGTGACGGGCACATAGGTGACGGGCTTTCTCTAACCCGTCACCCTAAACGAAAGAGTGACGGGCCACTTCGATGCCCGTCACCCGATAGCGTGATTGTGCAGGTGGAGGAGGGTAATAGGTGACGGGCAACATTAGAGCCCGTCACCTATTGGGTGGCCGACTATAGGTACGGGCTACATTAGTGCGCGTCACCTTTGACTGGACATATAGGTGACGGGCAACATTAGAGCCCGTCACCTATTATACCGAGGGTTATAGTGACGGGCCACATCAGTGTCCGTCACCTTTCTGTGAATATATAGGTGATGGGCTTTGATGTTGCCCGTCACCTATTAGTCTGGGCCAATAATTCTGATCGGGCAACCAGCACTTTCCCTATTTTTCTCTCCAAAGCTCCGCCCTGTCGGTTTCTAGGCGATTTTTTTTGCCATGTTATGGAAATTCAACTAAATCCTTGCTGATTTGCCTTTTGTATTGTCCCTTGGCCCTCTTAAGGGTGGTTTTATACTCTTTCCTCTTCCGTTCCCTTCTTTTTGCTAGATCTCTATGTGTGTTGTTCAATTTCGGGATTTTTCCTGCATATATCAAAATATGTTCATCACACTAATTTGCAGAACACAACATGCTTATATGCATATGCTCAAATAATGGTGTGGACCTAACCAAGACTGAATATGTGCAGGCCCTACATATTATGCAGTCAAATGGTTCAGCTATGTTTTCTATCTATCTCTTTCTTTGATGATCGAGTAATGAAACTACAACTATTCCTAACTCTCATACTTTACTGCAGGTACTTGTCGATTAATAGTTTGCTCATATGCACATGAGAAGAAACCATGGCAAGACCTAGGTATATTTTATTTTATTTTACATGATGATTGATGCAAGCACCTGAATTCTATACTGAATTCTAAATAAGGACAGAGGAAGACAGAGATTGAGAAAGCTATATTTATGCAAAAGCACTAGCAGGAACTGTTCTAATTAAATATCGAACCTGAATATACTTTACTGAGATGGTCGATTCTAGCATGTTAGTATGCATGTCAGAATATACAAGAGCCACTGGCAACTAGTGCTAATGGAGGACTTCACAAGCTCTGATCTCTCATGCACCAAAACATGTTCTTGGGAATTATCGCACTAGAGCTGCTGCTACCTTGCTATTTCTCAAACTGTGTACAGTGAACACAAGCTTCTAATCCTGTGATTAGCCTGGCTGCCCAGTGACGGCAGCAAGTCTGGCCATGATTTATTCAGTGAGCTGCAGTTGCTCTGTTCTTTGCCTAACTGTCGAGCACCACATAGAGAGAAGAACAGAGCAAGGGTTTCAAAAGTATCTTGTAGATGATTCACTGTATCTTTGTTGGATAATACAACCAACTACTTTTTTTAACTGCATATCTGATCTCCAAACAAAAAACTGCATATGTATCTATCTATTTTTTTTAACTGCATATGTATCTGTCCTATTGGCCCATAGGAAACAGAGCAGGTTTCCTGTAAAACAAGATAGGTGACGGGCCACAACTTATTGCCCGTTACCATTTGTTTACGGGCCAACCTATAACCAGCTCCGCCTCGGCCCTCCAATTTTCGCCCAAGTCCCGCGCCCCCTCTCGAGCTCGACCTTCTCTCCCCCGCGCGCCGCCGGTGGCTCGACCTCCTCTCCCCCGTGCGTCGCAGGCAGCTCCACCTCCTCTCCAGCTCCTCTCCCCCCCCGCACTCGCTCACGGAACCACGCGAACGCCGCGGCCGCCGAGATCTCCTGCCGCCGCCGCAATGATAAAGAGACAGGTTTCCGTTCATTCTCGTTGCTGGCGGCAGGCAATTGAGGCGTCCAGGTCTGCCTCGATATCTGAACGGCGGCAGCAGTGGCTTCGGTCATTTCAAAAAAACTCGACTGCGGGGGTATGACGGCCCCCTGGCATTTTTTTTAAGGAGAACGATCGTCTCACACTTCGAGAAACCCCCGAACCCTCCTCCGCACCATACACAGGGACTCACAGGCCAGTGAGAATCGGCGCGAGTACTTAACCTGTGCTTTGGACCAACGGAGGAGCGAGGGGATTTTTTTGAGCACTGCAGAGACCAGAGCCATATTGCAGGAATAGTCTCCACAGTGCCTTGTGCCTGCGGTCATCGAACCCGGGCCACTCGGCACAGCGTCAACAGGAGCCAACGCTCCTGGAGCTAGTGGCCCTGGCCACTCGGGACGGACCAGCTAGGCGGCTTCGGTCATTTCGACGGCACCGGCCTCGTCATCCCGGACGGCAGGCGCGCTAGCTCGTGGCAGCCGTATCACCTGGCGCGCAAGGTACACAACCAATCATCTCTTGTCGCCCAGAATCTTGAAATTTCTGCTCCGATTGATGGCAATGTTTGACTGCTCCTCGAACCATCCAGGCACTTGTTTCAATGGAGTGGGGGAATCACCTTGTTGATCGGGTGCCGGGGAACCCTGGATCTCTAAATTTTCTTTTTCACGCCCAGGTCAAGCAGGCACAATGCAGATCGCAACCAACCAATCGAGGTGACTGATCGCATTACCCTCTTGTGAGTCGAATTGCATCTCCTTCCATTCCCATAAAAATTCTCGCTATCTAATGCATGTTTTTTTTTTTTGCCGGATCGAAAGCCAATTGTTCTTGCAAATGGATTAGTCAGAATCCCTATTTGGAGCAGGCCGGAAGAGCTCAACCACCATTGATTTTTGTTATCGCCTGATTGAGATGTTGCCAGAGAACCAAATCCCGTCAGCGGCGGCTATATTCGTCGACCAGACAACGCCATCTGACCATGCTGCCCGACTGAACATCGTACCCCAAAGAGGCCGACTCCATTGGCGGGCCGACGGACAGGAAGAACTTCGGCGCCAGTGGATCGGAGCGAGCACGGGCCTGTACTTCGAATCCTATCGAATGGAAGTAACAGGCTTGAGATCCGACCATAACATGTGTGTATGTGAGATCCGGCCATGACATATTGAGAATTCCAGGTGCGTACGTGTTTGTTCATTTAGATGTTCTTAAAAACAAGTGTTTGTTCATTTAGAGAGAAACTAGCACGTATCCCTCAAATGGAATGGATCAGGTATATTTATTTTCCCACGTCCCCGCTCCTTTTTTCTGCAGATACAATCCTTGTTGGTGCAGGCAAGAGATTAGGATTCAACTCCATCGACGGTGCATGTGGCGCGACGGGAACAATGTCAAGGGTCCAATACGATGCCAGGAGGAAGAAACCATTTAGTGCTGCTGCCTAGGTCTGCTCGAAGCATAATGCTGATAAGATCCGGCAGAATAGAAGAGAAGAGAAGAGAAGCAGAATATCCTACTGCACTATATATATTTCTTCCATTCAAATATATTAGATTCGAGGGCACACCGGCCGATGCTCTCACAAAGAAATGTACCTTTTTGTAGGCAAATGTATTCTTTGTGAGTAACAATTTACTACCACACACGATGGAAGACGAAATATTAATTGTTCCAACTATGAATGCTTCGCTATTGTTGCCAACGATGGAGTAGGTCATATTGGACATGCATGTTTTCGCTCAGCGAACATGATGTTTGGATATATGTTAATAACCACAGTCTCCATGAGAATTTGTGATCACACTTGATTGTTTTTCTCATCACACTGTTAGCATTTTATGATCACAACTGATGAAGACCTAATTCTAGCGGGACAAATTCACAGATAATCAATTTTTTTTTTAAGATTTTGTGATCGACCTTATTGGTTTGTGATCGTGCTAGGTACCATTTATGATCATAAATCAATGAAGTACTATTTGGAGCTCAGCTCCCTAAGAAAATTAATTTTCAAAAAAATTTAAATGAATATATACGTGGTCAATCATGTGTGAGCTGAAGTGTTTGAAAATATTTGCCATCTGAATAATTTATCATGTTGGACTGTGCTTGATTTATCTTGGCAACAATCACAAATTCTCATGAAGATTTTCTGAGCACAATTTATCTTATTGTTCTTGCTTCTCTTCCATTCAAATATGCCTATGCCCAAGTATCTCGATAGTTTCCTATCGGTAATAGAGCAGTGCGATGCCAATAACGATACATTTTTTTATACAAAGAAATGTACTTGTTTTGTGATCTGACTGTGTGTAACATTTTACTATCACACACGATGGAAAAATGAATACTAATTTGTTCCAACTATAAATGCTCCGCTATTGTTTCCATGAGAATGTTAAGTCATATTGGGCATGCATGTTTTCGCTCAGCGGTCATGATGTTTGGATATATGTTGGTAACGACAGTCTCCATGAAAACTTTGTGACAACACTCATTGTTTTTATGATCACAACTGATGAAGGCTTGATTCAAGCGAAACAAATTCATGGATAATCATTTCTTTTTTTTAAGATTTGTGATCAGACCTTATTTTTTTTATCAAGCTAGGTACCATTTTATGATTATAAATCAATGAAGTACTATTTGGAGCTCCTTAAGAAAATATTTTTTCACAAAATTTTAAAATGAATAATATACATGGTCAATCTGTATGAGCTGTAAATGTTTGAAAATATTTGCCATCTGAATAATTTATCATGTTGGACTTGCTTGATTTATCTCGGCAACAATCACCAATTCCCTTGAAGATTTTCTGAAACACAATTTATCCTATTGGTCTTGGTTGATTCTTTTCCATTGAAATAACCTAAGCTCAAGCATCTCGATAGTTGTCCCGTTGGTAATAGAGCTGTGCGATGCCAATAGCAATACATTTTATACCAAAGAAATGTACTTGTTTTTGTGATCTCACTGTGAACATTTTACTATCACACACGATGGAAGACGAAAGACTAATGTGTTCCAACTGTAAATGCTCCATTATAGTTGCCATCAGAATGATTGACCATATTGGACAATGCTTGTTTTGCTCTGTGATCATAATTTTCAGTTTTCTTGATCAACCACACAGCCTCCACGAAAACTTTGAGCTCATACTTCTTAGTTTGTTTTTTCTGATCACATTGTTCGCATTTTACGATCATAACCGATGAAAAACTGGATTTGAGTTGACTCTATAAACATGTGTTCCAATAAATATGCTTAAGAACGGAAGTAGAACTTTTGTAATGTTTGAGAGCAATGTATTTAATTTAGTTCAATTCAAGTTCAAGGACAAGCATTTTTTTCCTTTCAGATTTTGTGATCAGACATAATTCATTTGTGATTACCTTAACATTTTATGATCATAAATCAATGAAGTACTATTTGGAGTGGTCAATCCAGTAGAATGCTGATTGCGAAATGGGAGATGGCTTGGACAATATAGAAGCAACAAAATTGGATTATGCAAGGATACAATGGATCTTGAAGGTTAACTAAAGATTAAGAAACAAGGAGATGATAGATAAGAGGGTTGAATGTTCTGTATCCACCAAGCAAGCATACTAGTGGGTCCCAGTAGTTTGTGTTCTTGCCAACAGAAGTGTTATGCTCCAAAAAAATATACTTTTTGGATACCATTTATGGAAAAAATATTTATTTTTGTAATCCCAATGGGTAACATTTTATGATCATGCAAGATGGTGGACTAATTTCAAACCAAATCTGTCCAAGATGTTAATGTTTGAAATATTTGCCATCTCAATAATTAATCATCTTGAACTGCATGTTATCTCGGTGACAACCAGGAAGCTCCAATAAGATTTGCAAAAGAAATATCCTTCTGACAAAAATTGTCCTATGCAAAAGATACTTCTGGGATACAATTTACAAAACCATATATTCTTTTGTGACCTCACTGGATGACATTTCTGACCACACACGATGGAAGACTAATTTCAAACTAAATATGTCCTTCATGTAATGTTTGATATTATTGCCATCTGAGTAATTATAATGTTGGGCATGCATATTTTGAGCTTGGTGACAACCACAAAGTCTCATGAAGATTTTTATGATCACATTTCGATTGTTTTTGCCATCCTACAGGTTAAAATTTATGATCATATAAATCATACAGATAGCTTTTGAGATCAATTTGTTTCTAAATGTTAAATCCAGGTCCTTCTCCTAACCTCCCCAAATTTCTAAACAAATCAGTAACATTTTACGATCAGAATGGTTGACTATTAAATCAGGGACTAATTTCAATACGAACAAACACCTTTGAAGTGGCGGGAAGACCTGCATGCTGAGCCTGTGGTTCAAAAGAAAAAATAGGAGGGTGTCAGTCTGGTAGGAACAAATTGTCTCAAATGCATTTGAGGTTTTTACGATTCGAGATAGCATTTTTTAAGTACCAAAAAATTATCTGATCATAAAAGTCTATTTGCTATTGCTAAATACATATGAATTTTGTTGTTCCGGATTGAAATATTTACTATTCGTTGACATTTTTTTTTTGCAATAGATTCACCGATGTTTTACATTCACAGATGTTCTACATTCAATCCACGATGGTGCTAGATTCACTCATGTTTATATTAATAACGTTCAGAGGATGTACTTCTCATCCAAGGTTCTAAAATGCTCCCCATCAAATCTTTCTCGATTTACACTCTCAATGTCGTAAAATTCACCCAGCTACTTTGTGTATTTTATGAACTGATGTGCGGACAAATTAGTCCCAAATCTCGTTTTACGCAGTTGTAAATATCCAACTGTTTGGGTTCTTCTACAAATATACGAGTTCAAGTGAACTCAGATTTTTCGATCAAATCTACTCAGATTTTGCGCTCAAAATATTTAGCTTCAGCACTCATCTGAAAAGGGCTCGCGGATGTCTCCAAATATTTAAAATACTAGCTAGAATACAAACGACCCTGCTATCAGAACCATTTTTTGCGGCTAAACATTCAAATATTTTAATACTTCCCAATTTGCGGCTGGGCATTCCAATTTGCAACGTGGCTCAATTAACTCCATGGGCCGGACAGCCTAGCAGCTTTAAAACACAGTGGCGCAAACTGGAAACCAGGAGTAAAAATCGGTGGGCATTGAACATAAATTAACCAGAAAAAAAACCAGGCTCAGGTGCCGATTGGGTGGGCGCAGCCTGTTGCTGTATAGGTCGGAGTGTGAAATAATATATCACACCCAGGGAGTGAATTAGCGCTGCTCTATATATATATATATATATATGTATGTATGTATACTTCACTCAAAAAATATGTACACTAAAGAAAAAAAAAGATAACAGCAAGCATAATCAACTGTTTAAAACACTTAAAAAAGTTCATTGAGAAAAATGCTAACAAATCACCTCGGATAAGAATTACACTCCAAATCAGCTGGTCACTTGTGATTTGCGAAAAATACTCCTTAGCATTTCTCGATGCAAAATCATCAATGATAGTATCAAGATCAATGGAGTCTAAGATATTCCTCTCAATACAGCAGATAGCCAAATCCATTCAATCTTTCTTGTGACATAGTTGACCTCAAATAATTTTTCAATATCTTCAGTTTTGAGAACTTCTTTCAGCTGACGCCACAGTCACATGTACAGTTAATAAGATTCGATAGGCAATTGAAACATTTGGGTAGCAATCTGCATCTATGACAAACTGAAGAATCTCATGTGCTGACATCAAACCATCGGGCAAGGTCATTGCAACATTTTAATTCTTAAAAAAAAAAAATCATTCAACTCAACATCGGATGAGTTACCATGGGTAAAAGTCTGTACAAAATCAGTGCAACATTTTCGTAGATCATCATCATCCAATGACTTCAAATTTCTTGAGTTGAATAAGAAGCCCAAACACTTTTTCAAATGTCTTCAGTTGCTCAAATCTACTAGTCAATGAAGCAATGGCCGTATCAGTTATGACTAGGAAATAATTAACTCTGAATGATTCCATGGCTGATTGTCTTCATTTTGCTCACCAGCATTTCTACTTTCATCAAAATGCTTTTTTCTGGTACTATGACGTTTGGTAGGAAAATCTGGCTCTATACCCAAGTCACACGCAATTGATTTTGCACTGTACAAGCTAGATGTGAAGCCCTCATTTCTGTACTTCTACCCGACATGTGGGCATACCCTGCCCTGCCGCAAGCGTGCTCACTCGCCTCCATCTATGGCCCGACCCTACCCGCCTCGACATCCACGTGCCTCCCCTCCTCCTCTAGCATTGTTCCCACAGCCCCAGATCCATCTCGCTGCTCCAATTTCACCGCATCTAGTTCGCCATTTATTCCCCTACTCTGCCTCCAGTCCCACTGAATTGAACCACGACGGCCTGCGACTTAGGGAGGAGCAGTGCCATCGGAGTTATAAAAGAATGTCAGGTACACTGTAATGTCAACTCGCTAGATTCCTTGTGTTTCATTGACCACGTCTCTATGATCTACAACTAGAGTAATTAATGCACATAAGCTCCCACAGAAAAGGTGGCTAGCATGCCACTTGCGAGGAATTTTCAGTGACAAATAACACACAAGTTGTTGCGGTGGTATGCAACCAAGTGATTGGAATGTAAATAATTTGGCCAGTTTAGCCCTTGTTGAATTATAACAAACTACTAAAAGCATGCCTTGCTCGATCGTGTGCGTTGTGCCACTGCTCACATACTAAATGGCATCAAGTAGGGATGCTACATTTTAGAAATTATCATTCATCACATTTTTTTCGACCTAAACAATACATATCTGACCTTTGCCTCATTGCTAATTTGAGTTGTTATGCGTTCTGTTTGTTCAATGTTCAGAATAGCATTTTCTGCTGTCATAATGATCGTGTCTAGGATCACAATTTTTTCTAGTTTTATGTCAGGTACCCTGACAAGAAAGACAATGTATTATAGAATGTAATGAGGTCTGTAATGTCAACTAGCTTGATGCTTGTGTTCTCCGATCTTTAACTAGAGTAATTAATGCACATAAGTACACATTGAAAAGGGTGGCCAGTGTGCTACTCGCGAGGGCTTTAAAATGAGAAATGACATACAAGTTGTTGTCGGTGGTGGCATGGGATCAAGTGATCGAAATATTTAACAGTCTAGCCCGTTCACCTTGTAGATACATAGAAAGTACTTAAAAACATGTCATTCTCTCTATTCGTTCTTGTGCCTTTCTCTCATGCCATGCTCTCATACCAACTATTCTTTGTCAGTGGAGGAATGAAATGGTTGCCGATAAGCTCTGAATATCTTTGTTACACATAAACAATGAGTTGGTGAGTCCTCCACAATAAAACTTGGCACCGACATGTGGGCCTGCCCTGCCCTGCCGCAAGCTTGCTCATTCGCCTCCATCTATGGCCCGACCCTACCCGCCTCGACATCCACGTGCCTCCCCTCCTCCTCTAGCATTGTTCCCACCCCCCTAAATCCATCTCGCTGCTCCAGTTTCACTGCATCTAGTTCGCCATTTGTTCCCCTACTCTTCCTCCAGTCCCACTGAATTGAACCACGACGGCCTGCGACTTAGGGAGGAGCAGTGCCATCGGAGTTATAAAAGAATGTTAGGTACACTGTAATGTCAACTAGCTAGATTCCTTGTGTTTGATTGACCCATGTCTCTACGATCTACAACTAGAGTAATTAGTGCACATAAGCTCCCACAGAAAAGGGTGGCTAGCATGCCACTTGCGAGGAATTTCTAGTGACAAATAACACACAAGTTGTTGCGGTGGTATGCAACCAAGTGATTGGAATGTTAAATAATTTGGCCAGTTAGCCCTTGTTGAATTATACAAACTACTAAAAGCATGCCTGCTCTATCTTGTGCGTTGTGCCACTGCTCACATACTAAATGGCATCAAGTAGGGATGCTACATTTTAGAAATTATCATTCATCAACATTTTTTCGACCTAAACAATACTTATCTGACCTTTGCCTCATCGCTAATTTGAGTTTGTTATGCGTTCTCTTTGTTCAATGTTCAGAATAGGATTTTCTGCTGTTATAATGATCGTGTCTAGGATCACAAATTTTTTCTAGTTTTATGTCAGGTACCCTGACGAGAAAGACAATGTATTATAGAATGTAATGAGGTCTGTAATGTCAACTAGCTTGATGCCTTGTGTTCTCCGATCTTTAACTAGAGTAATTAATGCACATAAGTACACATTGAAAAGGGTGGCCAGTGTGCTACTCGCGAGGGCTTAAATGAGAGAAATGACATACAAGTTGTTGTCGGTGGTGGCATGGGATCAGTGATTGAATATTTAACAGTCTAGCCCGTTTCACCTTGTAGATACATAGAAAGTACTTAAAAACATGTCATTCTCTCTATTCGTTGTTGTGCCTTTTCTCTCATGCCACTGCTTTCATACCAACTATTCTTTGTCAGTGGAGGAATGAAATGGTTGCCGATAAGCTCTGAATATCTTCGTTACACATAAAACAATGAGTTGGTGAGTCCTCCACAATAAAACTTGGCACCGACATGTGGGCCTGCCCTGCCCTGCCGCAAGCTTGCTCACTCGCCTCCATCTATGGCCCGACCCTACCCGCCTCGACATCCACGTGCCTCCTCCTCCTCTAGCATTGTCCCACCGCCCCCAAATCCATCTCGCTGCTCCAGTTTCACCGCATCTAGTTCGCCATTTGTTCCCCTACTCTTCCTCCAGTCCCACTGAATTGAACCACGACGGCCTGCGACTTAGGGAGGAGCAGTGCCATCGGAGTTATAAAAGAATGTTAGGTACACTGTAATGTCAACTAGCTAGATTCCTTGTGTTTGATTGACCCACGTCTCCACGATCTACAACTAGAGTAATTAATGCACATAAGCTCCCACAGAAAAGGGTGGCTAGCATGCCACTTGCGAGGAATTTCTAGTGACAAATAACACACAAGTTGTTGCGGTGGTATGCAACCAAGTGATTGGAATGTTAAATAATTTGGCCAGTTTAGCCCTTGTTGAATTATACAAACTATAAAAGCATGCCTTGCTCTATCTTGTGCGTTGTGTGCCACTGCTCACATACTAAATGGCATCAAGTAGGGATGCTACATTATAGAAATTATCATTGATCGACATTGTTTTGACCTAAACAATACATATCTGACCTTTTGCCTCATTGCTAATTTGAGTTTCTTATGCGTTCTCTTTGTCAATGTTCAGAATCTGCTATCATAATGATCGTGTCTAGGATCACAAGTATTCTAATTTCATCCAGGTCCAATGACAAGAAAGACAATGTATTACAGAATGTTATGAGGTCTGTAATGTCAACTAGCTTGATGCCTTGTGTTCTCTGATCTTTAACTAGAGTAATTAATGCATATAAGTACACATTGAAAAGGGAGTCCAGTGTGCAACTCGCGAGGGCTTTCAGACGTGAAATGACATACAAGTGTTGTCGGTGGTGGCATGGGATCAAGTGATTGAAATATGTAACATTCTAGCCCGTTCACCATGATGATACCTAGAAAGTACTAAAAAGCATGTCATTCTCTCTATCTTGTCGTGCCAATGCCCTCATGCCACTGCTATCATAGCAATTATTCTTTGTTGTGGAGGAATGAAAATGGTTGCCGATGAGCTCTGAATATCTTTGTTACACATAAAACTATAAGTTGGTGAGTGGCATGCTCGTTCATGGTCCGTCCACCACAATAAAACTTGGCGCCGACATGTGGGCCTACCCTGCCCTGCCACATGCTTCCTCACTCACCTCCTCTACGGTTCAACCCTACCCGCCTCGACATCCACGTGCCTCCCCCCCTCCTCTAGTATTGTTCCCACCGCCCAAATCCAACTCGCTGCTCCATTTTACCGTATCTAGTTCGCCATTTGTTCCCCTACTCTTCCTCCAGTCCCACTAATTGAACCACGACGGCATGCGACTTAGGGAGGAGCAGTGCCATCGGAGTTATAAAACAATGTTAGGTAGACTGTAATGTCAACTAGCTAGATTCCTTGTGTTGGATTGACCCACGTCTCCATGATCTACAACTAGAGTAATTATGCACATAAGCACCCATAGAAAAAGGTGGCTAGCTTGCCACTTGCGAGGAACTTCTAGTGAGAAATAACACACAAGTCTGTTGCGGTGGCATGCAACCAGCAGGTGATTTGAATATTAAATAATTTGGCCAGTTTCACCCTTGTTGAATTATACAAACTACTAAAAGCTTGCCTTGCTCTATCTTGTGCGGTGCCACTGCTCACACACTAAATGGCATCTAGTAGGGATGCAACATTTTAGTAATTGTCATTCTCACGCAACTTCTATTTAAGTACTGACGATTAGTGGTGGCACAACATTTGAAGGGTACATGAATTTATAAGACTGGCCGTCTGCCTACCATCTACATGCATGTTAGAGGTCTACAATATTTCTATGTTGTGTGGTATTGCTTTCTATCGCGCGATATGCGTTCCTCAAGAAAAATAATTGAATCTAGCAGATTTAATAGACGCTTTTGCACGATTCATACCTCTTCTACTCATTTCATGCAAGAGCGGGTCTGGCTTTGATTATGAGAGCTTTCATACTAACATATAAAAAGGCTGCCGGTGAGTTCTTAATACCTTTATTACACATAAAAATGTGAGTTGGTAAGAGGCATAGTCGTTCATGGTCCTCCACAATATAAAACTTGGCCGACATGTGGGCCTGGCCTGTCCCGCCGCAAGCTTGCTCACTCGCCTCCATCAACAGCCCAACCCTACCCGCCTCGACATCCACGTGCCCCCCCTCCTCCTCTAGCATTGTCGCCATTCCCGCCACACAACAAATCCATCTCACCGCTCCAATTTCACTGCATCTAATTTGCCATTGTTGCCCTACTCTTCCTCTAGTCTGAACCGAACCACGACGACACGCGACTTAGGGAGGAGCAGTGCCATCGGAGCTATATGAAGGTTAAACTGTGCCATCAAGTCTGGGCTGGAGGGATGCAACAATCAGACTCGATGAAAGATTCTATATGCTCTCATATGCACTAGGCGATAGTTAAATGCAGCCGATGGCGGATCTAGGGTCTGGCATGCGGTAGCAAAAGATTTGATTGTATTTACCAGTTTTATTTCTACCGATAACAATAGGAATTTGAAGCTCCCATTCAACCAGAATATGGCACTATCTCAAGTAGTCAAAAAGTGTGTAAAATATACAAGGTTCTTCTACTTGAGTTAAAGTCCATAAAAACAGTTCACGGTCTGGCCATTTTATGTGATAGTTTGATTACTTTGCAGGATTACATCAATTAAAACTCTTCCATCTCCACCCCAAAAATTCGAGAGCTTCCATGTTTCTTTTTCTCGAAAGATTTTAACAGGAACCTCTCCAAACGAAGTAGTCTTGGATCTGACATGCTACCTTATTCTATTAACTACTAGGGATCTAAGACATTAATGCACAAATTCTGGATACAAAATAGTCCCTAGCATCATACACAGCCAATGACACTGCAGGAAAACTATACCCTATGCACACTCCCACGTAGACTTGTTCCCCATCCTCACCGCTCCCATCTGTAAATGGAGCTCACTCCATTTCCTTATTCAGATACATGAAGCTAAGAGAGAAAGCGTTGTCTTAAAAGCCCACAACATTTTCTCTTGTACTACCTAGTCATTATGGCCTATCCCAAAGTAGCTCCTCTTCTTTGTGTTCTCGTTTTTCTCTTTTCCAAGGGAAATGCAACATTAATTCCCGAACAAGAGACCCGATTCACTGTATACATGAAACAGGTTGCTAGTGGTCCAAACCGTAACCAATATGTTGTGATTGACAGCTCAGAACCTAATGAGTTTGGTACAACAGCCGTTATGGACTGGGAAATGACTGATGGGGTAATGGGCGTGCACAGGGTGAGCACATGCAAACAGGTCAAGCAACCCCTGTCTGGTCGATGTTTTTTGCCTTGATCTTCCAGAGCGGGAGGTAATAACCTTTTCCCTTAAATAACAGTGTTCTATGCTCGCTTGTGAATATATTTTTCTATTTACATATATATTTGTTTTGATTGTTGATAACATTGTTTATGTTTCAAGAAGTGCACTATACATAAAAAAGGTTATGTTCAGAAACCAACGCCATTATTCCTCTTAGGATGTATGTGTAGAATAGTAAAAAAGTATAATATTACGTAGCTGTTTCTAGACAACTCCACCCTTATGAGAATGTGTAACTGCAGTATGACACACTTTTACTTGCAATATGGGGTACATATATACTAATGGTTTCTAATTTAGCACTGTATGCAAAAAAGGTACGCTGGGTCAACAATTCAAGTGACGGGGCCTTCGACTACAGCCTCTGTGTGGAGCATTGCTGGAGGGACTAGAACATTTAGTTTGGCTGGTGGTCTTGTTCGTCGTACTGTAATCATTAAACACGGTGATTGGAAGATACAGGAACTCGACATTCACGTGTTCCACACTCCCGATACTCTCCTTGGTGGTAAGTACAATGTTTCATATATGTGTATGGTAATAAGTTATGCTGCTCTGGTAAGGAGGGCCTGAATGATTACTATAATGGACGAAATGCAATCCTAATCCATTACAACTACTCCATCCAGTCCTCTAATAATTGTTTTTTTAAGAAAACTACAAGGTTAACCCAACTAAACTTTAAACACAAATATATCCATGTGGCTTAATTGATTTTAGCAATAAATTTGAAAAGCTATTTGTTGCCGAAATTTCAAAAGTCTTACTCAAAAATTATCCAAAGCGACATGTATTTATCGATCGTAGGGAGTAGTAAATTCTCCTTAAATAACAGCAAAAAACTTGCATGTGCATACATAAATGACGTCTGAATTCCTAATGATGTGTATTTCACACAGGTTTCTAGGACTAAACAAGAGATCTGAGCTTCGTACAAAACACTCCGGCTCTTCTACGTGCGTATCTTAAGGAAATTCTGCCGACAGTTCCATCACCTTTGATGTTTGTTTCCTATAAATAATCGCAGCTCTGTATTCTGGATTACAGATACATTTGCGCGTCTCTAAGGACTTTTGTGATTTCTGTCATTGTAATATCTTTTCTCCATTAATTGATGTTGTCTTCAAAACAATGGTGTACTTTGTGGAATATGGCGGGGACATGTTTGTTTGCAATATCAGTGTATTTCTCCTCCCGGCCCGCTTCTCCGGGCCGAGAGGAGCCGGCACGCATGTTTATCGCGAAAACTGCCATTTCTGGCAAATTTTAGCTCTAAGTTCATTTTCTAACAATATATATGGCTACTACAGGCTAGTCAATGTACATGGTCTGGGGTGTTACAATCAATATACATGGTCGTTCCACAAGAGTTAAACTGTGCGTAAAGTAGTTAAACGACTAGTCACTTTATTTAATATTGCAATAATTTTTTATTGTTACCTTAATTAAAACTTCAATCTTGTTTTTATCATTCATCAACATGTTTCAACCTAAAAAATACATATCTACCCTTTTCCTCGTAGCTAATTTGTGAGTTTTCAAGCTTTCTCTTTGTACAGTGTTTAGAATGGGAACCTCTGCCATCATAATAATCATGTCTTAGAGCACACCTTTTCTCATTTTATTTTCGAGGTACAGTACAATGATAAGAACGACGATTTATGAAACAATGTTATGTAGACTGTAATGTCAACCAGCTAGATTCCTTGTGTTGCACTGACCCACGTCCCTACGATCTATAACTATAGTAATTAATTCACATAAGGAAACAAAGAAAAGGGTGGCTAGCATGCCACTGCTCTCATACCAATTGTTCTTTGCCGGTGGAGGATTGAAATGGTTGCCGATAAGTTTCTGAATATCTTTGTTACACATAAAACTATGAGTTGGTGAGTGGCATGCTCTCGTTCATGGCCGTCCTCCACAATAAAACTTGGCGCTGAATGTGGGCCTGCCCTGCCCTGCCGCAAGCTTCCTCACTTGCCTCCATCTACGACCCGACCCACTCGCCTCCTCTAGCTTTGTCCCCCCCCACCCCCCCACCCCCACCCCCACCCCCCCTCCCCCCCCAACCACCCCACCCACACTCCCCCCCCCCCCCCCCCCCACCCCACCCCCCCCCCCCCCCCCCCCCCCCCCCCCCCCCCCCCAAAAAAAAAAATCCATCTCGCTGCTCCAATTTCACCGCATCTAGTTTGCCATTTGTTCCCCTACTCTTCCTCCAGTCCCACTGAATTGAACCACAACTGCCATCAGAGTTATAAAAGAGTGTTAGGTACACTGTAATGTCAACTAGCTAGATTACTTGAGTTTGATTGACCCACATCTCTACGATCTACAACTAGAGTAATTAATGCACAAAAGCTCCATAGAAAAGGGTGGCTAGCATGCCACTTGCAAGGAATTTCTAGTGAGAAATAACACACAAGTTGTTGTGGTGGTATGCTACCAGGTGATTGGAATGTTAAATAATTTGGCCAGTTTAGCCCTTGTTGAATTATACAAACTACTAAAAGCATGCCTTGCTTGTCTTGTGCCTTGTGCCACTGCTCACATACTAAATGGCATCGAGTAGGGATGCTACATTTTAGAAATTATCATTCATCAACATTTTTTCGACCTAAACAATACATATCTGACCTTTGCCTCATTGCTAATTTGAGTTTGTTATGCGTTCTCTTTGTTCAATGTTCAGAATAGGAAATTCTGCCATCATAATGATCGTGTCTAGGATCACAACTTTTCTAATTTTATGTCAGGTGCAATGAAAGAAAGACAATGTATTATAGAATGTTATGAGGTCTGTTGTGTCAACTAGCTTGATGCCTTGTGTTCTCTGATCTTTAACTAGAGTAATTAATGCACATAAGTACACATTGAAAAGGGACTCCAGTGTGCTACTCGCGAGAGCTTTCAGATGAGAAATGACGTACAAGTTGTTGTCGGTGGTGGCATGGGATCAACCGATTGAAATATTTAACAGTCTAGCCCGTTTCATCTTGTTGATACATAGAAAGTACTTGAAAACATGTCATTCTCTCTATTTTTTGTAGTGCCTTTTCTCTCATGCCACTGCTCTCATCGCAACTATTCTTTGTCAGTGGAGGAATCAAATGGTTGCCGATGAGCTCCGAGTATCTTTGTTACACATAAAACTATGAGTTGGTGAGTCGCAAGCTCGCTCATGGTCCGTCCTCCACAATAAAACTTGGCGCCGACATGTGGGCCTGCCCTGCCCTGCCGCAAGCTTGCTCACTCACCTCCATCTACAGCCCGACCCTACCCGCCTCGAGATCCTTGTGTCTCTCCTCCTCCTCTAGCATTGTTCCCACTGCCCCCCAAATCCATCTCGCAGCTCCAATTTCACCGCATCTAGTTCGCTATTTGTTCCCCTACTCTTCCTCCAGTCCATTTATGAGCATAAGCTCCCACAGAAAAGGGTGGCTAGCATGCCACTTGCGAGGAATTTCTAGTGAGAAATAACACACAAATTGTTGCGGTGGTATGCAACCAGGTGATTGGAATGTTAAATAATTTAGCTAGTTTAAACCTTGTTGAATTATACAAACTACTAAAAACATGCCTTGCCCTATTTTGTGCGTTGTGCCACTGCTCACATACTAAATGGCATCAAGTAGGGATGCAACATTTTAGAAATTATCATTCATCAACATTTTTTCGACCTAAACAATACATATCTGACCTTTGCCTCATTGCTAATTTGCGTTTGTTATGCGTTCTCTTTGTTCAATGTTCAGAATAGGAAATTCTGCCACCATAATGATCGTGTCTAGGATCACAACTTTTCTAGTTTTATGTCAGGTACCATGACAAGAAAGACAATGTATTATACAGTGTAATGAGGTCCGTAATGTCAACTAGCTTGATGCCTTGTGTTCTCTGATCTTCAACTAGAGTAATTAATGCACATAAGTACACATTGAAAAGGGTGGCCAGTGTGCTACTCGCAAGGGCTTTCAGATGAGAAATGACATACAAGTTGTTGTCGAGTGTGGCATGGGATCAGGTGATTGAAATATTTAACAGTCTAGCCCGTTTCACCTTGTAGATACATAGAAAGTACTTAAAAACATGTCATTCTCTCTATTCGTTGTTGTGCCTTTTCTCTCATGCCACTGCTCTCATACCAATTATTCTTTGTTAGTGGAGGAATGAAATGGTTGCCGATGAGCTCTGAATATCTTTGTTACACATAAAACAATGAGTTGGTGAGTGGCATGCTTATTCATGGTCCGTCCTCCACAATAAAACTTGGCACCGACATGTGGGCCTACCCAGCCCTGCCGCAATCGTGCTCACTCGCCTCCATCTATGGCCCGACCCTACCCGCCTCGACATCCACGTGCCTCCCCTCCTCCTGTAGCATTGTTCCCACCGCCCCAAATCCATCTCGCTGCTCCAATTTCACCGCATCTAGTTCGCCATTTGTTCCCCTACTCTGCCTGCAGTCCCACTGAATTGAACCACGACGGCCTGCGACTTAGGGAGGAGCAGTGCCATCGGAGTTATAAAAGAATGTCAGGTACACTGTAATGTCAACTCGCTAGATTCCTTGTGTTTGATTGACCCACGTCTCTATGATCTGCAACTAGAGTAATTAATGCACATAAGCTCCCACAGAAAAGGTTGGCTAGCATGCCACTTGCGAGGAATTTTCATTGACAAATAACACACAAGTTGTTGCAGTGGTATGCAACCAAGTGATTGGAATGTTAAATAATTTGGCCAGTTTAGCCCTTGTTGAATTATACAAACTACTAAAAGCATGCCTTGCTCGATCGTGTGCGTTGTGCCACTGCTCACATACTAAATGGCATCAAGTAGGGATGCTACATTTTAGAAATTATCATTCATCAACATTTTTTCGACCTAAACAATACATATCTGACCTTTGCCTCATTGCTAATTTGAGTTTGTTATGCGTTCTGTTTGTTCAATGTTCAGAATAGGATTTTCTGCTGTCATAATGATTGTGTCTAGGATCACAATTTTTTCTGGTTTTATGTCAGGTACCCTGACAAGAAAGACAATGTATTATAGAATGTAATGAGGTCTGTAATGTCAACTAGCTTGATGCCTTGTGTTCTCCGATCTTTAACTAGAGTAATTAATGCACATAAGTACACATTGAAAAGGGTGGCCAGTGTGCTACTCGCGAGGGCTTTAAAATGAGAAATGACATACAAGTTGTTGTCGGTGGGGCATGGGATCAAGTGATTGAAATATTTAACAGTCTAGCCCGTTTCACCTTGTAGATACATAGAAAGTACTTAAAAACATGTCATTCTCTCTATTCGTTGTTGTGCCTTTTCTCTCATGCCACTGCTCTCATACCAACTATTCTTTGTCAGTGGAGGAATGAAATAGTTGCCGATAAGTTCTGAATATCTTCGTTACACATAAAACAATGAGTTAGTGAGTCCTCCACAATAAAACTTGGCACCGACATGTGGGCCTGCCCTGACCTGCCGCAAGCTTGCTCACTCGCCTCCATCTATGGCCCGACCCTACCGCCTCGACATCCACGTGCCTCCCCTCCTCCTCTAGCATTGTTCCCACCCCCCCCCCCCCCCCCCCCCCCCCCCGCGCCAAAATCCATCTCGCTGCTCCAGTTTCACCGTATCTAGTTCGCCATTTGTTCCCCTACTCTTCCTCCAGTCCCACTGAATTGAACCACGACGGCCTGTGACTTAGGGAGGAGCAGTGCCATCGGAGTTATAAAAGAATGTTAGGTACACTGTAATGTCAACTAGCTAGATTCCTTGTGTTTGATTGACCCACGTCTCTACGATCTACAACTAGAGTAATTAATGCACATAAGCTCCCACAGAAAAGGGTGGCTAGCATGCCGCTTGCAAGGAATTTCTAGTGACAAATAACACACAAGTTGTTGCGGTGGTATGCAACCAAGTGATTGGAATGTTAAATATGGCCAGTTTAGCCCTTGTTGAATTATACAAACTACTAAAAGCATACCTTGCTCTATCTTGTGCGTTGTGCCACTGCTCACATACTAAATGGCGTCAAGTAGGGATGCTTCATTTTAGAAATTATCATTGATCAACATTTTTTTGACCTAAACAATACATATCTGACCTTTGCCTCATTGCTAATTTGAGTTTGTTATGCGTTCTCTTTGTTCAATGTTCAGAATAGGAGCTTCTGGTATCATAATGATCGTGTCTTGGATCACAACTATTCTAATTTTATGTCAGGTTCAATGACAAGAAAGACAATGTATTACAGAATGTTATGAGGTCTGTAATGTCAACTAGCTTGATGCCTTGTGTTCACTGATCTTTAACTAGAGTAATTAATGCACATAAGTACACATTGAAAAGGGAGTCCAGTGTGCTACTCGCGAGGGCTTTCAGACGAGAAATGACATACAAGTGTTGTCGGTGGTGGCATGGGATCAAGTGATTGAAATACGTAACATTCTAGCCCGTTTCACCTTGATGATACCTAGAAAGTACTAAAAAGCATGTCATTCGTGCCATTGCTCTCATGCCACTGCTATCATAGCAATTATTCTTTGTTGTGGAGGAATGAAAATGGTTGCCGATGAGCTCTGAATATCTTTGTTAAACATAAAACAATAAGTTGGTGAGTGGCATGCTCGTTCAAGGTCCGTCCACCACAATAAAACTTGGCGCCGACATGTGGGCCTACCCTGCCTTGCCACATGCTTCCTTACTCACCTCCATCTACGGTTCAACCCTACCCGCCTCGACATCCACGTGCCTCCCCCCCTCCTCTAGTATTGTTCCCACCACCCCAAATCCAACTCGCTGCTCCAATTTTACCGTATCTAGTTCGCCATTTGTTCCCCTACTCTTCCTCCAGTCCCACTAAATTGAACCACGACGGCATGCGACTTAGGGAGGAGCAGTGCCATCGGAGTTATAAAACAATGTTAGGTAGACTGTAATGTCAACTAGCTAGATTCCTTGTGTTGGATTGACCCACGTCTCCATGATCTACAACTAGAGTAATTATGCACATAAGCACCCATAGAAAAAGGTGGCTAGCGTGCCACTTGCGAGGAACTTCTAGTGAGAAATAACACACAAGTCTGCTGCGGTGACATGCAACCAGCAGGTGATTTGAATATTAAATAATTTGGCCAGTTTAACCCTTGTTGAATTATACAAACTACTAAAAGCATGCCTTGCTCTATCTTGTGCGGTGCCACTGCTCACACACCAAATGGCATCTGGTAGGGATGCAACATTTTAGTAATTGTCATTCTCACGCAACTTCTATTTAAGTACTGACGATTAGTGGTGGCACAACATTTGAAGGGGTCATGCAAGAGGTCTACAATATTTCTATGTTGTGTGGTATTGCTTTCTATCGGGCGATATGCGTTCCTCAAGAAAAATAATTGAATCTAGTAGATTTAATAGACGCTTTTGCACGATTCATACCTCTTCTACTCATTTCATGCAAGAGCGGGTCTGGCTTTGATTATGAGAGCTTGCTTTCATACTAACAGTATAAAATGGCTGCCGGTGAGTTCTTAATACCTTTATTACACATAAAACTGTGAGTTGGTAAGAGGCATAGTCGTTCATGGTCCTCCAAAATAAAACTTGGCCGACATGTGGGCCTGGCCTGTCCCGCCGCAAGCTTGCTCACTCGCCTCCATCAACAGCCCAACCCTACCCGCCTCGACATCCACGTGCCCCCCCTCCTCCTCTAGATTTGTCGCCATTCCTGCCACACAACAAATCCATCTCACCGCTCCAATTTCACCGCATCTAATTTGCCATTGTTGCCCTACTCTTCCTCTAGTCTCTGAACCGAACCACGACGACACGCGACTTAGGGAGGAGCAGTGCCATCGGAGCTATATGAAGGTTAAACTGTGCCATCAAATCTGGGCAGGAGGGATGCAACAATCAGACTCGATGAAAGATTCTATATCCTCTCATATGCACGCGAATGAGGAGAAGAAATTAGGAGCACTAGACGATAGTTAAATGCAGCCGATGGCGGATCTAGGGTCTGGCATGCGGTAGAGAAAGATTTGATTGTATTTACCAGTTTTATTTCTACCGATAACAATAGGAATTTGAAGCACCCATTCAACCATAAAATGGCACTACCTCAAGTAGTCAAAAAGTGTGTAAAATATACAAGGTTCTTCTACTTGAGTTAAAGTCCATAAAAACAGTTCACGGTCTGGCCATTTTATGTGATAGTTTGATTACTTTGCAGGATTACATCAATTAAAACTCTTGCATCTCCACCCCAAAAATTCGAGAGCTTCCATGTTTCTTTTTCTCGAAAGATTTAAACAGGAACCTCTCCAAACGAAGTAGTCTTGCATCTGACATGCTACCTTATTCTATTAACTACTAGGGATCTGAGACATTAATGCACAAATTCTGGATACAAAATAGTCCCTAGTATCATACACAGCCAATGACACTGCAGGAAAACTATACCCTATCCACACCCCACGTAGACTAGTTCCGCATCCTCACCGCTCCCATCTATAAATGGAGGTCACTCCATTTCCCTTATTCAGATACATGAAGCTAAGAGAGAAAGCGTTGTCCTAAAAGCCCACAACATTTTCTCTTGTACTACCTAGTCATTATGGCCTATCCCAAAGTAGCTCCTCTTCTTTGTGTTCTTGTTTTTCTCTTTTCCAAGGGAAATGCAACATTAATTCCCGAACAAGAGACCCGATTCACTGTATACGTGAAACAGGTTGCTAGTGGTCCAAACCGTAACCAATATGTTGTGATTGACAGCCCAGAACCTAATGAGTTTGGTACAACAGCCGTTATGGACTGGGAAATGACTGATGGTTTTGGTACCAGTGCAACGGTACTTGGGCGTGCACAGGGTGAGCACATGCAAACAGGTCAAGCAACCCCTGTCTGGTCGATGTTTTTTGCCTTGATCTTCCAGAGCGGGAGGTAATAACCTTTTCCCTTAAATAACAGTGTTCTATGCTCGCTTGTGAATATATTCTTTCTATTTACATATATATTTGTTTTGATTGTTGATAACATTGTTTATGTTTCAAGAAGTTGCACTATACATAAAAAAGGTTATGTTCAGAAACCAACGCCATTATTCCTCTTAGGATGTATGTGTAGAATAGTAAAAAAGTATAATATTACGTAGCTGTTTCTAGACAACTCCACCCTTATGAGAATGTGTAACTGCAGTATGACACACTTTTACTTGCAATATGGGTTACATATATACTACATGGTTTCTAATTTAGTACTGTATGCAAAAAAGGTACGCTGGGTCAACAATTCAAGTGACGGGGCCTTCGACTACAGCCTCTGTGTGGAGCATTGCTGGAGGGACTGGAACATTTAGTTTGGCTCGTGGTCTTGTTCGTCGTACTGTAATCATTAACAACGGTGATTGGAACATACAGGAACTCGACATTCACGTGTTCTACACTCCCGATACTCTCCTTGGTGGTAAGTACAATGTTTCATATATCTGTATGGTAATAAGTTATGCTGCTCTGGTAAGGAGGGCCTGAATGATTACTATAATGGACAAAATGGAATCCTAATCCATTACAACTACTCCATCCAGTCCTCTAATAATTGTTTTTTTAAAGAAAACTACAAGGTTAACCCAACTAAACTTTAAACACAAATATATCCATGTGGCTTAATTGCTTTTAGCAATAAATTTGAAAAGCTAATTGTTGTCGAAATTTCAAAAGTCTTACTCAAAAATTATCCAAAGCGACATGTATTTATCGATCGTAGGGAGTAGTAAATTCTCCTTAAATAACAGCAAAAAACTTGCATGTGCATACATAAATGACGTCCGAATTCCTAATGATGTGCATTTCACACAGGTTTCTAGGACTAAACAAGAGATCTGAGCTTCCTACAAACACTCCGGCTCTTCTTCGTGCGTATCTTAAGGAAATTCTGCCAACAATTCCATCACCTTTGATGTTTGTTTCCTATAAATAATCGCAGCTCTGTATTCTGGATTACAGATACATTTGCGCGTCTCTAAGGACTTTTGTGATTTCTGTCATTGTAATATCTTGTTCTCCATTAATTGATGTTGTCTTCAAAAACAATGGTGTACTTTGTGGAATATGGCGGGGACATGTTTGTTTGCAATATCAGTGTATTTCTCCTCCCGGCCCGCTTCTCCGGGCCGAGAGGAGCCGGCACGCATTCAGGGGGATAGACATTTATTCTTGTATAGATATTGCCTCATTAAAAACCTAATATGAGAAAGATTGACAATTAAAACTCATATAGAAAAAGAGTGTAATATGATGCTCGGACAGGAAATAATTCAGGGGGATGCTCCCCCTGATCCTTGCAATTTGGTAAGTCGTCGCATACCAATTCCATGTACACATTTTTTAAATGAGGAGTATGGTAGGGACTTAGTAAATAAATCAGCAAGGTTATCGCATGATTTGGTCTGCAGGATATCTATCTCTCCGCTTTCTTGAAGCTCATGAGGATAGAATAACTTTGGAGTTATATGTTTAGTGACATTAGTCTTAACATATCCTGTCTGCATCTGTGCTATACAAGCAGCATTATCCTCGTTAGATAATGGTTGGTGATCCGATCGGACCAATTCCACAAGATTGCTCTATGTGGTTAATCATTCTGCGAAGCCATGCACACTCACGTGCTGCTTCATATAACGCAATTATTTCAGAATGATTCGTGGATGTAGCTACTAAAGTCTGTTTCGTAGACTTCCATGAGATAGCTGTTCCACCGTGTAAAAAACACGAAACCTGTCTGTGATCTGGCTTTATGGGGATCAGATAGATAGCCAGCATCAGTGTATCCTATTAAGCTCGGATCATGATTTTTCTGAAAGAAAAGACCAAGATCCTTAGTGCCTTGGAGATATCTAAAGATATGTTTGACACCTTCCCAATGACGTTTGGTCGGTGCTGCGCTATGTCTAGCAAGTAGATTCACTGCAAATGCAATATCAGGCCTGGTGCAATTTGCAAGATACATAAGCGCTCCAATAGCACTGAGATACGGAAACTCCGGTCCCAATATCTCTTCTCCATTTTCCCTGGGTCGAAACTGATCCTTCTCTAATTCAAGAGCACGGACGACCATGGGAGTTTTCAATGGATAAGCTTTGTCCATATTAAACTTTTCAAGTATTTTCTGGACATAGGCAGACTGGTGTACTAGAACTCCAGTGGGAAGATGTTCTAGTTGTAACCCCAAACAGAATTTGGTTTTACCCAATTCTTTCATTTCGAACTCCGCCTTTAGATGATTGCGTGCTTCCTCAATGTCTGGTGCGTTGCCAATAATGTTGATATCATCAACATACACTGAGATTATGCAAAAACCAGTAGATGATCTTTTTGTAAAGACACATGGGCAATCATCATTATTGGAGTAACCTTTGTTTAAAAGGAACTCTCTCAGTCGGTTGTACCACATCCGACCCGACTGTTTTAAGCCATATAATGACTTATTCAGTTTTACACAATACATGTTGCGTTTTGCATCCTTATTCGGTACATCGATTCCATCGGGAACACGCATGTAAATATCCGAATCTAATGACCCATAAAGATATGCGGTCACGACATCCATCAACTGCATAGATAGATGATTTTGAACTGCCAATGATATCAAGTATCGGAAAGTGATGCCACTCATCACCGGAGAATATGTTTCCACTATAAGAAACTTACCCTGGCACCACGGCTCAAAAGTGTTGCAATATGGGTATTTTTGATGCAATATTAAGCAATTGCAACTAAATATAGGCGTTGGGAGGTGTTGCAAGTGCGGCCGATGCAATAGGGTATCGCAACACCTTTTTGAGACATTGCCATAACTTTGGTGTGTTGCAACGACGTGTGGTGTGTGGCGATAGCTTGCACACGCAACGCCACAATCATTGTTGCTATAGTGGTTATTGCAACAACGTATGGTAGAAATTTTGAATTGAAAAACACGTTTTAAAAATAGCAAAAATATTTTTTTTAATGGGGGGAGGGCCCATCAGCCAGCCCATCCATTACCATCATCAAGTCGCAAGTGTGGCATTTTTCACACACTACGCGGCAGGCAGGATTCGAACCCACAACCTCCAGCTTGCACATGGAGCCCCTCTACCACTACACCACAGCATCACATGTGCCCATGTTCTGTTTTGAATCCAAATATATTAGATTAAACCAAGTGTCAAGTGCTTGTTTGAGGCCTTAAATGAATTCAAATAGAAAAGTAGTCAAATACAAAGTTTCATAACTTATCGAGATCTACAACTTTCATTTTGGTCGTTTGTCCATCCGAGGTCGTTTGAAAGTTTTGAATTTCAAATTTGAACTCTTTCAAACTAAATTGCAACACTACACAATCAGTGGCAACGATTTTGGTTTTCGTTGCTATTTCTAAGAGTTATTGCAACGATCCAGGTTTGCGATGCTATATCTAAGACTCTTTTTGCAACAATTCAGATTTATGTTGCCATAACATAAACTTTTGGCAACACACAATAGCACTAATAGCAACGTTCTATATTCGTTGCGACATTCTCAACTATTGCAACCATTAGAAAAAACATGGCAATAACTATGTCGTAAATGCAACACAAATTTATTCGTTGCGATATATAGTAGCTATTGCAACTGTCAAAATTTAAATCGCAACACTACACAATCAGTGGCAACATGTCCTTCTATTGCAACTAAAATTGACAACTGTCGCAATAGGCTCTATGTACTGCAACCAATATCACATTGTTGCAAAAAAATTGGTGGCATTAGCCCTAAAACCTTGTAGTGTTCATTGAAATCAATGCCGGGTCTCTGCGTGAAACCTTGTGCTACCAGCCTTGCTTTATATCTCACCACCTCATTGTTCTCATTCCGCTTACGGACGAAAGCCCATTTGAATCCTACAGGAAAGATTCTTGGAGGTGTAGGTATTACCGAAGTAAATACCTCTCTTTTCTTAAGCGAGGCTAACTCTGCCTGGATTGCTTCTTTCCATTGATTCCAATCTGAGCGTTGTTTACACTCTGCCATGGTTTTTGGATCAGAATCATTCAGAAAGTTGTTCGCAACCTTAGCTGAGAAATATGAGTCGACAACGGTAGTCTTACGGTCATGTGATTCTCCACTATCAACATAATTGATAGAAATTTCCTGCACCCTTTGTGATTCTGTTTCATTTACCAAAGTAATAGAATCTGGGTGTTCCGATATACCACGCTCAGTAATAGAGTGCACTGTTGAGTTGGGTTGTGGATCTTGATTATCCACAGGGTGTATACAACCCTCTTGGTGTCAATCAACATGGGGTTGATCTGCATTTACTACAGTGGAGGATTTATTCCTCTCTTTTCTCTGTATTTTCCGAGAACTTGTATTCTCAGAAATTGCCGTACTTCTCCCCCTCTTATTTTGATTCGGGAGTTGAGTGGTTTTATTTGGTACCTCCACTCTTTCGGGCATATTCCTTGCAGGAACTAGAGATTTTGTGACACCTCTGTAGTCTGTAAATGCATCTGGCAGATTGTTGCAAGATTTTGCAAACTAATTATTTTCTGAACTTGAAATTCAGTTTCTTTTGTACGTGGATCAGAGGAGAAGATGCTATGATCATCCCAATTTATTTCCTGGCATTTAGTATGGTACTTATATTCTCCCCCTAATGCCGGGAAATTATCCTCATCAAAAATGCAGTCTGCGTACCGGGCTGTAAATAGATCACCCGTGAGAGGTTCTAAATACTTGATGATCGACGGAGATTGATATCCCACATAGATCCCCAATTTCCTGTGAGGGCCCGTGGCGGTACGCTGCGGTGGTGAGATCGGTACGTATACAGCGCAACCGAACTTTCGCAGATGGGAAATATTTGGAGGATTTCCACGTACTAGCTAGATTCCTTGTGTTTGATTGACCCACTTAAAGGATCAAGGGCACCGAGAGGGGGGGGGGGGGGGGGTGAATCGGTGACTCAACAATTTCTCCCAAACGTACTTAAGGCGTGAAGCTAGCAAGACTAGATATGATGACAACAAGAAGCTAGCGATGCGCGCACACAATCTAGTCTGTGCAACAAGCAACACCCTAACAAGCAATTCTACCAAGTAGTAAAGAGACAACCTATCATGCAAGACTACTAGCACATAAGTAAATGCGGAAGCGTAAATGCTAGTAAGTAAAGGAGATAGAGATAGGAATGCTCATGATTTTTCCCGTGGTCTCGGAAGGATGGCGCCTTCCCCTACTCCACGTTGGGTCACTCCCGCCGGAGTCTCGACCCCGTCCCTCCGCTCGAAGGCGATCCCTCCTAGAGCACACTTCACCCTCCGAGTGAAGTCGCGGGCACGTCCCGCCGGGCTCGATCCCGGGTACACTTCCGGAGGTAAGGCTACGCACGTGATGCGTGCCAAAGGGCGCTCCACTAGTGATGCTTCTTTCGCACGGGAAGCTCCAAGACCGTGTACAAACTTGTGTTAGCTTCCACACTCTCTTTGGACAGCTCAACACCAACGCCTAACAGGTGTAGGCCTTGCCATAGACCAAGAGTAAGAAACCGAAGTGACTCTCTCAAGCTCACACTAGCCTAGAGATCAAGTGGATGCAATTGCTACTCTCTCAAGCACTAGGATCACTCCAAATCCTTCACAAGTGCTTCTCTTCCTTGCTCTTGGCTTCTTCTGAGTTTCCTGCACTCCAACAATGGCCAAGAGACCCCCCAAGGGGCGGGCAACCAACTATATATAGGCTACCAACCCAAAACTAGCCGTTGCCCAAAAGTGCCCTGCGAAACTAGAGACCGTACAAAGGACCGTACTGTCCGGTCTCTTCCAGACCGTATTGTCCGGTCTCTATTTCCAGGCGCATCTCCATTTTCTTCTTCATCTCCAATGAAGACCGTACTGTCCGGTCCCTAGGACCGTACCATCCGGTCAATTGTCCAGTCTTCATTTCTTCCACTTCCAGAAACTTCAACTTCTCTGTCTGGAAATCCTCTGATGACCGTACCATACGGTCCTATTGTCCGGTCTTCATTTTCTCAGCATCCCGAGACTTCACTTCTCTGTCTGGATCTTCAATGAAGACCGTACCATACGGTCCCTAGGACCGTACTGTCCGGTCTCTACCGGATAAGCTGAAAACTTGATCCACTCTTGATCCTTGCTTCCAACTTCTTCATCCTTGGTTCCTCTTCTTCTCTTCAGCCACCCTAGCCCTCGAGAGACTCACTATGCATCCATATGATCTCTAACCTAGTGTGCTCTAAGAGAACCAATTCGATCCCTCTTGATAGTCCGGTTTTTCCTATGGACTCAAGCTAATATCTACACCAAGCCAACACTTGCTTGGTCTATCATGTCCTTAGCCTTGATCCATCTTCAACCTTGACTCCATCAAGTTCTCGATCCGAATCGTCGAGGCAATCAATCACCAAGTCATCAATAAGATAGAGTTTGTGAGACGACGCTTGCATTGACATGACCATTTGAACATCCTACATGGAAATGTTAGTCACATCAATATGGTCACCCAATCACCAAAACATTTATACCTTTGGGGTTTCCAAACTCCGATGGTCATGAAGCTTACAATCTCCCCCTTTTTGGTGATTGGTGACAACACATATCAAAAGATAAGGAATGGAATGCGTAAGAGTGATCGAGAAGATTAGATAGGCATGAAGAACAAGTAAAACGGAGAACAAGGTAGTCATAGCTCAAAAGGTATCACCTGCAAAATAGAGTTAGAGCACATGGGTGATATATATGGAATAAAACAAGAGCTATAACCACAACACTTGTGATGATAAGTTTATAAGATAATCCTGCAAAAACAAGTGAGTGCACATATCATCACAAAAAGAGGAAACCTGGCAAGATAGATATAAATAAGCGCATCCACGATAGCATACACAAACTCAGAGCAATATACATGATATATAGATAACGAGCAAGTGTATCTAAAGAAACCAAGTGCATTCTTGATGAGCTAAACACCAGCAAAAGCAAATCAAGCTCAACAAGAACTACGAAGTACCAAAAGAATATACAAATGAAGTCACAAATGGTCTCCCCCTGGACGAAAGACTGTCGCACACTCCCCCTGAACTCAAGATCACTCTGCTACTCCCCACAAGATCACTCTGCTACTCCCCCTAGACCTATACAAGATCTCTCTAACTCTCTCCCCCTTTGGCACCAATGACCAAAAAGAGAAAAAGAAGGGAAGAGAAAAACTGCTACGCATCGGAGGCTGGAGGAGGTGCAGTGGCAGCAGGTGCTGAAGAACTGGTAGAAGGCTGAGCACTGTCCTGCTGCTGCTGAGAGGGTGGCACTGGAGATGTCCAAGTCCAAGTCCGCGGCATCCCCAAAGACTCCTGTGGCTGGAAGAGTGGAGTGAACGGCACAAGCTGCCTGTAAGCAATCCCGAGAGACTGTCTGAAGCAAGGTCTGCTCAAGCTGTGTCGTATGCTCAACTGCCTCTGAGTCTGAAGCTGAGTGGACTGAAGGAGTAGGTGAGCGACTGGGGGTCCAGGAGAAACTGCCAGTAGGTGAGGCTGCTCTAGATGGTAGATCCTGTCCTGTAGCAAGAGCCTCATCTATCTCCTCGCGAGTGTACCCGAAGTCAGTGAGATCCACTGTTGCTGTCTCAGCTGTAGTAGTCACGACCTCTGCCTGTGAAGCTGTAAGGACTGAGTCTGTCTGTACTGAGGTGGTCTGTGCTACTGTGTCAAAGTCGAGGGTACGAGCTGGCAGTGGTGATCACAAAGAAGGGACTCGTCAGCTGAAGCGGTGAGAAGCTCGGAGCTGTAGAAGCTAGAAGGGCTGACGGAGTCATGGAGAGACATGGTGAAGAACGGTACTGGTGTGAAGGTCCTGCCTCTCCTGCCAAACCAGCAAACGTGGACGACGACGGCCCCACCGTAGGTGCACCAGCAGGTGAGATGGGAGCCGTGAGTAAGGAGCAGAAAAACTGTCCCTGGCTGGATGACTGTCCTGCCTGTGCCTGGGCAAACTGGTGCTGCTGCTGCTGCTGTAGCTGCTGAAACTGTACTGTATCTGGTGGCAGCACACCTGGGAAGGTGAGAGGAGCGAACGACGGAAGGCCTGGCAATGCGATCGCCTCAAAGCCTGTGAACAGTGACGACAAGCCAGAAGCCATCTCCCTCTGAGTGAGTACCACACTGTCGAGCATCTGTCGATCCCTCTCCCTATCCTCTCGCTGACTCTGGAGCTCTCTACGGATAGCTGCAAGCTCTGCACGTAGTACTGAGTCTGTCTGAGCTGGAGCTGTAGCTGAGCCTGAAGGTCCTGCTCTAGAGTCCGGAGTCACGTCCTCAGGAATGGACTCCATCTGGCTACCAGTGTGGATATGCTGCTCTGTCTCGGTAGCCGTCTCTCCTAGGCCCTGTGAGGAACTCCCCTGTGAGGCTGACTCCCGAGTAGCAACCGTCTGTCGGAGGCAGGTAAGGGAGTGTACGCTGTGGTCTTCTTGGGCAGCTCATCGTAGTCCTCCTGAGACAACAACTGTAGCCTCCTCAGGATATAGCAAATCAGTGGAGCGAAGGCTAAGTGTCTAGCAGCTATGCTCTCTGCAATGACGTCCTCCATCTGGCTCAGTATCAAATCCACCAAGTCAAAACCTCTGTGCCTCAGTATCAGCATAACGACCCACTGTGAGAGTATAGAAAACTGATCCCTGTATCCACTCCTCGGCACAATGGTCCTGCTAAGAATACTCCTGAGAACTCTGCCCTCATGTGTCAGTCTGGTGTGAGCTCGGCTGAAGTTCTCCGGGTGAGGTGGAGGGAAAGCAATACTCATATCCTCATCTGACGGTAGGTGTCCCCCAAGAGGTCTGCGGGGAGGCTCCATCCCTGGGTGAGCAAGAGGAAACACCCTGGTCTCGTGCTGAACAGTCTCAAGGGCCGCTACGAGGTCCTCCCTCGTCACTCTGTGGGGCTGTCCTCTGAGCATGAACCATATGGCAGACCGATCTGGGGCAATCCACAGAGAAGCGTAGAAATCCATCACTATGTCATAGTCCCAACGCATCTGAGTGGTGATGATCTCCTCGAGGCCCGGGATGTAGGTCAAGTGCTGTGTGAAGTCTGTCCCGGCACCTCTGCTGGCAGCCTGTATGCTGCAGTGCTGGTGAGTGAAGCCTGTCAGCTCCACCAGTTCTCAGTCTGCTCCTCAGACCAGCTGCTATCCTCTGCTGTAGTAAGGTCCAGAAGCAACCTCCTGCCTGTGGTTCCCTCCTGGCAGGTACCCAAGCCTCCTCACTGACTCTCCTGAACTTCTTGAGGACAGGGCCTGGCAGCCTGAGAGCGTCCTCAGCAAGTACGTCCCTGAGAGTAGCAGTCCTGTCGAGTGCACAGAACTTGGGAGCCATCCTCTGCCTGTCAGCCTCGGTGACCTCGTCACCGGAGCTGGAAGAACTCTCCTCCTCTGGCTCTGGCCGAGCCTGCTGCTCCTGCGCGGTCCTCGACGTACCAACCTCGCGGGTGGACGGAGTCCGCTGCACTGTAGCTCTGGCCCTGGAAGACCTCCTCGGAGTCTCCCCATGTCCTCCAGCAGGTGGGTCCCTGATCCGGAACCCTGTGTCTCTGCCAGTAGGAAGGTCCACCTCAGCTGCCCTGAGAGCCCGATCCCACTCTGGATCACCTGTCCTCTGCTTCTTCTTCTTGGGCTGTGGATCTGGAGCCTTGGCCTTGCCCTTGTCACAATCACCTCTGCCCCTGCCCCTGCCTCTGCCTCTGCCACCTGCCATCTGGGCTGCAGACAAGATAGGGCGAGTGAGCTTGGCTCACCAACCCGTCCACTGACGGCTGACTGCCAAAGATAGGACTAAGGGCTTGGCCCTCAATCCGTCCACTGTCTCTGCTCTGCTGTAAACTGCCCACTGTCCGCTGACAACTGCCACTGCACGGTAGGAATAAGACAGGGTATATGAGTATAGAATAACCTACTATAATCTACAAGCAAGAATCGTAGGTGAGCGCGTAAATCTAGATGAAGTCCTAGCGCAGAGGTAAAGGACACAATGCCGGCAAATATGCACAGGGGAACTACGGCATTGTCGATTATGAGTGGAGATCAACTAGTGTACATAGATCATATGCAATAGACTCAATGTACCACTAATCGAGGAAATGCTAGTGTCGAGCTAGTGTATGGTATGGAATCGGAAATCGACACAAAGCGACCAACTACCAACATGTCATAGACAAATAAAGTGCGAAACTCGAACACTATGACACATGGCAAGCAAATGACCTGAATTGCATTGAAGACGATCCAATTTCACCACAAATGCAATAAAGGTTCGATTTTCGAATTGAATTTCTAGGGATTTAATCGACGAAGAAGGAATGGCTCAAACCCTAGATACGAATTGTAATCGAGGCTACTGTGCAAACTCTGTGTCTCAGTGGCTCACCGGAGCGATCAATCGACGTGATCGTCGAAGAGGGGGTGCTCGGGTCCGGTGAGGGCCGCCGGGGAAGAAAAGCTTCCACGCGCGCGATCGGGATGAGTTGGTGGCGCGCGCGGGTGGTGCAGCTCCCCTTCGCGGTGCTTGTCGACGGCGAGGTCGACGACCTCTTCTCCGGCGACGGCGCGCGGGCAAGCAAAGCGACAGCGGCTCGGCGTGGAGGTGCGACGCGGCGCGGCTGGTGCTAGGGTTGCGCAGGCAAGCGTGCACGCGGTGGAGGAGCAAGTGCGGTGGCGCGCGGCTGCTGGTGGAGTGGAGATCGTCGGCGGAGTGCTCGACGGCGGCGGCGAGGTGTACGGCGGCGCGCGCGCGGGAGGCGAGGTGGTGGCGGGAGCACTGGTGCGGTGAGCGGCGATTTTGGGGGAGGAGAAGCACAGTAACCCGTCGGGCGGCCGTTAGGTTAGGTCTAATTTCGAATTGACGGCCACGATCAATTTGAAATAGAATCAATGGATTGGATTGGAATCATTCTCCCGATGAAGTTTACCAGACCGTATGGTACTGTCTTCAGAATCGTAATGTACGGTCTCCTTCAACCCTGACAGTTACTCTATAGAGACCGTATTGTACGGTCTTCAGGACCGTATTGTACGGTCTCCATTCTGCCTCAGGTTTTAAGGATCTCGTGCAAAAGCACACCGTATTGTACTGTCCCTATGACCGTATTGTACGGTCCAGTCCAGAAAAGCTGATTTCAAGGAATTTCCTTCTAAGTCCAAGTTTCTCGCACAAAAACCAAATAAACACCAAACATGGACTAGAAGGAGAACTCTCAAACACTCCTTTGAAAATAAACCAATATAGGTTGCGCATAGGCTTATAGTAATTTTTCAAACGGCAAATAAGAAGCATCCAATAAGAACCAAAAGAGATAAAACCAAAGGAGGGGTATGTATGAGCCCTTTGCCTATGATCCGTGCAAGTAGATTTAACCTTGAGGATCATTTAGCAAGACTCAATGGGCATGAAGCACAATTCTTTTCTTTCGTCACACTTCTATGAGATGTGGGATCATATTGCGAATGAAGCACTTCCTCATAGTGTGACCACTCCTTTGTGATTTCCTATATGCAATGCATGAGACAAGCATATCATACAAATGCAAGGGGAATTTAAACATGCCATGTGATATGCAAGCAAAGTTAAGACAACGCATAAAGGAAACCTACTCAAGGTCAAGTTTGAGCCTCTCTCAAGCTTACTCACTATGAGCCAAACCTTGCCTTGAGCCCGTCGGTCCACCAACTCAAGCATCCCCCATGCTCATAGCTATCTTGAGAAAGTTAGACCTTGAACTAATTTTTTTGTTCTTTTCTTTTAGTTATTTACATATGCATGAATGCAAACATACTAGTTCACAAAGGAGCACCTAGCTACCATGCAAGCAATGCAAGAAAGAAAACTACTATGATACAAGTTACCTCCTTGAAGAGTAGATTTGTCGATGAAGCACTCGAAGCTTGTGGTGGACGTTCATGGATCATCATCATGGCACACGGTCCACCACCATCACCCTTCTAGGTCTTGTTCTTGGGAGCCCACTCGCACTTGGTTGGCCTCTCAAGGTAAACTATGCATTTGGGCACCCAAATCTTCCTCATCATCCTCCTCTTGTCGGGTGATCCAAGAGCCTTTGCCTTCACCCTTCCTCTCTTGTCCCTAAAGAGCTTGTAGTGTGTATTCTCATGGAACAAGTTAGGGTTAGGCAAAACTTTGAAACTTCTCACCTTGGGACAATTCTTGCTAGTGTGCCCGTCACGGCAACACTTCTCACAATAGTAGTCGTCCGCCATGAGGGGGACTACCCAAGGTGGAATGTCCTCGTCCTTGCCGATAAGGTTGATGGCGGCGGGGTAGGAGCCGAGTCCCTTGTGCCCGGGGTTGTTCACAAGGTTGCGACCAAGTATCTCCTTATGAATGGTCCTTCCCCTTGTGAGCCTCTCGAAGCCATCCATCACCGAAGCTCTCTCCTCCTTGAGTTGATGATATTCCTTCAAGATTTTCTCATCAAGAGAGATGCTCTCAAGAGAGGGAGTTAGTTCATCACAAGTAATATATGAAGAATCGGAAATAGATAAACTAGTAGAAGAAGTGTTACACTTTTCGAGGATGGATTAATGTTCTTCCTCAAGAACCTTGAACTTGTCGTTGAGCCTCTTGTGATCAACCATGAGCTTGTCGTAGCTTTCATCCAAGGTTATGAGCGAAGTGGAAAGGTGCTTGATCTCATCCTCTAGTGACTTGGACTTCTCCTTGAGCTTCATGTGGTCTTCCACAAGCTTGTCATAGTCCTCATCTAGAGTCTTGTGGGAGATGGATAAGTCCCTAAGTTCATCTTCAAGTTGACGAACTCGGAAAGCGGCCACTTCATGTTCCTTCTCCAACCGAGCAATGGTCTTGTCCTTTTTCTTGAGCATCTTGCCGGTTAGGAGAATGCTATCCAAGAGTTCCTCAAAGGTTGGCTTATCCTCCTCACCAAACTCTTCCTCGGACTCGCTCTTCTCATCATCACTACTATCATCATCTTTGGCCATCAAGCAAGTAGGAGGTGGAGGTAGAGTCTCAGACATGTTTGTGAGAGCAATGCCGGCCATCTTCTTTCCCTTGGAGGATGAGTCATCACTTTCTTCTTCTTCACTTTCATCGTCCGTGACCCATTCTCCAACATAGAGACCCT
The DNA here is from genome assembly GCA_012490785.1 of Eragrostis nindensis. Classification (NCBI taxonomy): domain Eukaryota; kingdom Viridiplantae; phylum Streptophyta; class Magnoliopsida; order Poales; family Poaceae; genus Eragrostis; species Eragrostis nindensis. The sequence goes on from JAAXCT010001396.1 coordinate 176,921, forward strand.
TGCGAGATGATCTTCTCTTGTCTTTGCCTCTAGAGCTTTCCTTCTTGACAAACCTCTTCCTTGGCTTGGACTTGCTTCTAGGGTCTTCTTCTTCATCATCGCTTGACTCTTGAGTCTTCTTCTTGCTCTTCTTGATTGGCTTTGGGCATTCCTTGGCAAAGTGACCTTTCTCCCCACAATTGTAGCACTCAGCATCCTTCTTGTTGATGAACTTTCTCTTGAAGAAGTTGCTTCTCTTCATGAGGAGTGCTAGGTCATTTGGATGAAGTTGCAACAAGTCTTCTTCATCTTCTTCAAGCTCTTCATCACTTGAATCTTGAGTCATCACCTTCTTCATCTTCTTCTTGCTTGACCCCTCGGATGCAAAAGCAAGATTCTTGGAGGGCTTCTCATCAAGCTTCTTGTCAAGGTTGTAGCACTCGAAGGCGGTGATCTTCCCAAGTAGCTTGTGGGTTGTGAGGCCTTGAATGTCGGTGTTGAAGAGACATGTGATGAGTGCTCCATATTTCTCCCTTGGGAGAATCCTCATGATCTTCCGCACAAGGTCACCTTCATCAATCTTCTCCTTCACACCGAGCGAGTTGATATCCTCTACAAGCACATTCAAGAGAGAGTAAGTATCATTGATTAGCTCATCCGAAGACATGGTAAAGGCATCATATTTGTCCTTAAGGACATAGTATCTTTCCTCTTTCACATCCGAGGAACCCTCATGAACTTGTTGGATTTGAGTCCACACTTCATGAGCGGTACCCGCGGACTTGACTCGAGCAAAGACCTCTTTAGTGATTGCTTCAAACAAGGCATTTTTAGCTTTAGCATTTGCCTTTGCAAGATTCACATCAAGAGTACCAATGGGAGTTCTTAGAGAGACACCGGAACTTGTCACCTCCTATGCGATAGGATCGAGAGCCTCGAGGTAAGCTTGCATGCGAGCTTTCCAATAGGCATAGTCGGTCCCATCGAACGGGGGCGGTCCCCTTCGTTCTCTTCCTCCCGGCATCCTTACTCAAGGCGGTTAAGCCCTATTTGAGCAACGAGGCTCTGATACCACTTGAAAGGATCAAGGGCACCGAGAGGGGGGGGGGGTGAATCGGTGACTCAACAATTTCTCCCAAACGTACTTAAGGCGTGAAGCTAGCAAGACTAGATATGGTGACAAAAAGAAGCTAGCGATGCGCGCACACAATCTAGTCTATGCAACAAGCAACACCCTAACAAGCAATTCTATCAAGTAGTAAAGAGACAACCTATCATGCAATTCTACGAGCACATAAGTAAATGCGGATCTATTATGTCTTTGATATCTCTATTGAAAAACCCTATTGGGGAAAAATCAAGAGATAGACATTTATTCTTGTATAGATATTGCCTCATTAAAAACCTAATATGAGAAAGATTGACAATTAAAACTCATATAGAAAAAGAGTGTAATATGATGCTCGGACAGGAAATAATTCAAGGGGATGCTCCCCCTGATCCTTGCAATTTGCTAAGTCGTCGCATACCAATTCCATGTACACATTTTTTAAATGAGGAGTATGGTAGGGACTTAGTAAATAAATCAGCAAGGTTATCGCATGATTTGGTCTGCAGGATATCTATCTCTCCGCTTTCTTGAAGCTCATGAGGATAGAATAACTTTGGAGTTATATGTTTAGTGACATTAGTCTTAACATATCCTGTCTGCATCTGTGCTATACAAGCAGCATTATCCTCGTTAGATAATGGTTGGTGATCCGATCGGACCAATTCCACAAGATTGCTCTATGTGGTTAATCATTCTGCGAAGCCATGCACACTCACGTGCTGCTTCATATAACGCAATTATTTCAGAATGATTCGTGGATGTAGCTACTAAAGTCTGTTTCGTAGACTTCCATGAGATAGCTGTTCCACCGTGTAAAAAACACGAAACCTGTCTGTGATCTGGCTTTATGGGGATCAGATAGATAGCCAGCATCAGTGTATCCTATTAAGCTCGGATCATGATTTTTCTGAAAGAAAAGACCAAGATCCTTAGTGCCTTGGAGATATCTAAAGATATCTTTGACACCTTCCCAATGACGTTTGGTCGGTGCTGCGCTATGTCTAGCAAGTAGATTCACTGCAAATGCAATATCAGGCCTGGTGCAATTTGCAAGATACATAAGCGCTCCAATAGCACTGAGATACGGAAACTCCGGTCCCAATATCTCTTCTCCATTTTCCCTGGGTCGAAACTGATCCTTCTCTAATTCAAGAGCACGGACGACCATGGGAGTTTTCAATGGATAAGCTTTGTCCATATTAAACTTTTCAAGTATTTTCTGGACATAGGCAGACTGGTGTACTAGAACTCCAGTGGGAAGATGTTCTAGTTGTAACCCCAAACAGAATTTGGTTTTATCCAATTCTTTCATTTCGAACTCCGCCTTTAGATGATTGCGTGCTTCCTCAATGTTTGGTGCGTTGCCAATAATGTTGATATCATCAACATACACTGAGATTATGCAAAAACCAGTAGATGATCTTTTGTAAAGACACATGGGCAATCATCATTATTGGAGTAACCTTTGTTTAAAAGGAACTCTCTCAGTCGGTTGTACCACATCCGACCTGACTGTTTTAAGCCATATAATGACTTATTCAGTTTTACACAATACATGTTGCGTTTTGCATCCTTATTCGGTACATCGATTCCATCGGGAACACGCATGTAAATATCCGAATCTAATGACCCATAAAGATATGCGGTCACTGTGACACCCCTGGTGTCTCATTTCCTTTTTGCCATTTGCTGGACACTAAAACCTTGTTGGAGAGAAAAATCAAAGTTATTACATAAACCGATAATAAAGTTTGAATTTAATTTAAATTGAGAGATAAAATATAAAGAAGCTTTAAATTTTTGAACAGAACTGTGTGCAACCAAAAATATATGTGAAAGACCTCAGTATAATGAAAGTACAGTAAAATTTTTGAAGTCAAACTCAAATTGGAAGTGCTCCAAATAATTCAAACAAGTTCAAAATTTAAACACCTTTAATTAATTTCGAATTCAAATTTGAAAGCTTCTAGAAGACCTTCCAGCACATCTGTCCTCTCCAGGTGTCAACCTTCACCCATGCAAAAATTGGGAATTTTGGAAGCCTTTACCCTTCAAATTGGATTTACAAGAGAGGGAGGGAATTCTGCCGAAAAAGAGAAATCCCTGCGGGACCCATTCGTCAGCCACTCATCTGCCTCTCTCTTCTCTCTCGCTGCTCTCCCACGCGCGATGCATGGCCGCCACGCACACCAGCGCCGCTCCAGCTCACCCCCACTCCCTCTGGCGATCAAAACGGCAGCCCAGCACTCTCTCTCACTCCCTCCTCGCACATTCCGCCGTTTCATCGCTCGCTCCGCCCCCAGTCATCTCCAACTCACCACGCCGCCGCCATGGACGCCGGGGCTTGAAGCCCGCCGTGTCGCCGCGTCCATCCACCACAGCTCAAGCTAGACCCCGCCTAAGCTTCGCTGTGACGCCTCTTCACTCCCCGAGCGCACCTCGACCACATCGACGACTCCTTCAACCGGAATCGAGCCATCTTCCCCGGAGCTCTCCACCAACCGCCGTCGACCTCACCGCCGATTTCTCGGTCTACGGTGAGCCTCCGACCAATTCCTCGCGTTGGCTAGACCTTCTCACTCTTGCGCATCTCTGGAGGTTGATCTCGTTCGCGATTGTGCAGTCTTTCGGTCGCTATCCGCTCGCCACCGTCCGCCGCCGAGTCGCCGTCCCCGAGCTCCGCCTCTCCACGGTGCCACGCATCTCCGGTGAGCCTCCTCCCTCGCCGACCACGTCGGCGGATTGCCCGAGGTTCACTGATGCTCGCGCACTAGCACATTCACGTGGAGGTCCATCCCTCATCGCCGGCGACTACAGCCTCTGTGTGGAGCATTGCTGGAGGGACTGGAACATTTAGTTTGGCTCGTGGTCTTGTTCGTCGTACTATAATCATTAACAACGGTGATTGGAACATACAGGACTCGACATTCACGTGTTTACACTCCCGATACTCTCCTTGGCGGTAGTAGGAAGTATACAATTGTTTAATATTGTTATGGTAATAAGTTATGCTACTCTGGTAAAGAGGGCCTGCATGAACTATAATGGACCAAATGGAATCCTAATCCATTACAACTACTCCATCCAGTCCTCTAATAATTGTTTTTTTTAAAGAAAACAACAAGGTTCACCCAACTAAACTTTAAACACAAATATATCCATGTGGTTAATTGCTTTTAGCAATTATTTTGAAAAGCTATTTGTTGTCAAAATTTCAAAAGTCTTACTCCAAAATTATCAAAGTGACATGTATTTATCGATCGTAGGGAGCAGTAAATTCTCCTTAAATAACAGCCAGAAAATTGCATGTGCATACATAAATGACGTCTGAATTCCTAATGATGTATATGTCACACAGGTTTCTAGGACTACTAAACAAGAGATCTGAGCTTCCTACAAACACTCCGGCTCTTCTTCGTGCGTATCTAAAGGAAATTCTGCCAATAGTTCCATCAACTTTTATGTTTGTTTCCTATAAATAATCGCAGCTCTGTATTCTGGATAACAGATACATTTGCGCGTCTCTAAGGAATTTGTGATTTCTATCATTGTAATATCTTGTTCTCCATTAATTGATGTTGTCTTCAAAACAATGGTGTACTTCGTGGAAT